>CM051256.1:90934475-90951975 GCA_027921565.1 Artemia sinica | reverse complement strand
CTCTCTCTCTCTCTCTCTCTCTCTCTCTCTCTCTCTCTCTGTTTTAATTTTCTTTTTTCAACTAAAATTATATCCCCCCCCAAAAAAATACCCTTACCCTCACTCAATCTTTTATATGATACACAATTTTCATTTTCTAAGAAGGCTGATATATTTAAGAAGAAACCCTATAATAATTATAATAACTGTAGATAATTATGAATATTATAATAATAGTTATAATAATTACAAGTAATCATATTAACAAAACATTGGAAATTTCAGGAGAGTGAGTTTTTTCTTCTTTGCATTTTGTTCCTTCCAACCCTTTGAATTCTCACATTAAGAAAAACTCGTCTTAATTCAATTTTTTTACCCAATTCCACATTCCATTCCTTCTAAAGCTTCAGATCTTTATTACTGAAAGTTTCACATTCCAAGAACTATAGTCAATCCTTTTTTTCAATTTTTAACAGCAAAACATTTCCCAATTCAAGAATTTTACAAATTTTTGAATTCTCTTTTTTCTAATGAACTTGTATTTTCTAATTTAAATTGTTATACCTTTCATATTTCGAGAATCTTAGCTTTTTTACAAAATTTTAAAGTTTATACGTCCCTTTAAAAAAAAACTAATGATTTTAATAAATTTCGTGTTTTTATCCTTCCAGCGAATTTGAATTTTCATATTTTTATAACTAATCCTTTCAGACTTCAAGAATCAAAGTTTCTCAAGACGACAAAATACTTCCCAATTCAAGGATTTTAAAAAAAACCTCCCATTTTTCTTCCTTCAAACCTGTTGACAAAACAGAGTCCTCCCGTTAATTGTCGACAAAAAAAACTTCCCAAATCAAGATTTTAACAAATTTTACCTCTTCATCCTTTTAACGACCTTAAAGTTTACAGATTTTAATAAAAAAATCCTTTCACGTTCAAGAAAATCCGCTTGTTTTTCAAATTCCATAGCTCTTATGTTGATTTTCGGCAACAAAATCCTTCGCAATTAAAGAATTTCACATAATTTCCCGTTTTTTTCTTTTTAACCTTTTGATTCACTGCATTTTTGTAACTACTACTACTACTAACAACTCATCGCAGCACCAAGCCGCCTGAGGCCAACACAGCTACGCATGCTCCTCCTCCACCCCAATCTATTCAAAGCCTCCCTTTTTACACCCACCCACGAAGTTCCCATTTCCTTTAAATCTTTCTTTATGACGTCCTCCCACCCAGACGGGGATGACCTGCTTTCCGTTTAGCCCTAGATGGTTGGCCGAAAAGAACAATCTTCGGCAATCTGTCATCCTTCATCCGTACAACGTGCCCTAACCACCTCAACCTTTCTTTCATTATAGACCTAGAAAGCGGTATTGAACCACATTTTTCGTATAGCCTATTGTTTGAAATACGGTCAGTCAGCTGGGTACCCAGAACAATCCTTAAGATTTTTGTAACTAAATCTTTCAGATTTCAAGAATTACAGCTTTTATCAAAATTCCGCGATCCTTATTTAATTTCTTTAAATAAAACTGATTACCAATTCTAAAATTTTTACAATTTTAATCATAAACGAGCCCTCTTTAATTATACACTATGGTTTATCTATGTTTTTTTAGGGTACCGAACTCCCTAATAAATATTCCTGAAAGGAGAATATATACAGACTATGACCATCTTTAATCATAAACTATGTTTTTTCTTAGTTTTTTAACTTCTTGATTTTTTCTAATGTCAATATTTAACAACAAAACATTGGACATTACAGGAGTGAGTTTTTTCTTCTTTGCATTTGTTCCTTTCAACCCCTTGAATTCTCAAATTAAAAACAAAACTCTTCCCAATTTGTTTCTTTTTTTTTAGCAAATTCCACATTCTATTCCTTCTAAAGAGCCTAAAGCTTCAGATCCTTATAACTGGAAGTTTCATATTCCAAGAACCAGTCAATCCTTTTTCTCAATTTTTAACAGCAAAAGACTATTAATGATTTTAACAAATTTCTTGTTTTCATCCTTCCAGCGAATTTGAATTTTCATATTTTTATAACTAAGCCTTTCAGATTTCAAAAGTGAAAGTTTTTCAAAAATCCATAGTTCTTATGATTTTGACGACAAAATACTTCCCAATTCAAGGATTTTAACAAACCTCCCATTTTTCTTCCTTCTAACCTGTTGACAAAACAAGAGTTCGCCAGTTAATTGTCGACAAAAAAAAAACTTCCCAAATCAAGATTTTGACAAATTTTTCCTTTTCATCCTTTTAACGACCTTAAAGATTAAAGATTTTAATAAAGAATCCTTTCACGTTTCAAGAAAATCCGCTTTTTTTCAAATTCCATAGCTCTTATGTTGATTTCCGGCAACAAAATCCTTCGCAATTCAAGAATTTAACAAAATTTCACGTTTCTTTTTCCTTTTAACCTTTTGATTCACTGCATTTTTGTAACTAAATCTTTCAGATTTCAAGAATTACAGCTTTTATCAAAATTCCACAATCCTTATTTATTTTATTTTAAATAAAACTGATTACCAATTCTAAAATTTTAACAAATTTTAAATGTTTTTCCTACTAATGACCTTAACTTTCAGATTATAACTGCTAACTCCTTAATATTTCAAGGATCTCAGCCTTTTTCAAAATTGCAGAGTTTTCTAACGTCAATTTTTGACATAAACGCTTCCCAATTTATAAATTTAACAAAAATTTTCATTTTCATCCTTCCAACGCCTCTGAGTTTTCATTTTTTTTTTTTTTTTTATAATCAATCGTTTCACATTTCAGGAATATCAGCTTTCTTCCAAATTCCATAGTTCTTATGTTGACTTTCCATAACAAAACAATTCCCAAATCAAGATCTTTGCCGAATTTGGCTTTTTCTTTCCTTGTAATACATCGAATTTTCATATTTTTACAACAGAACCTTTCATATTTCTAGAAGAAAGTCTTTTCCAAAATTCCACAGTTCTCGTCCCATTTTCTGACAATATTTCAAGATTTTTTTGGGGGGGAAATTTAGCATTTTATTCCTTTTAAGAATTTGAAATTTCATTTTTTACAATTCATTCTTCTAAATTTCCAGAATTCCATTCCTTCAAATTTCCACAGTTCATGTTTGATTTTCAACAACAAAATGCTTTCGAATTGCTTTCGAATTTTATTCTTTTTAACTTACTGAATTTTGATATTTCTATATCTAAATCTTTCAAATGTCAAGAATCAAGTATTTGTTATTAACCTATGTAACATAAAGTTTGGTTTATGTAATGATAATCAAGTTAAGTTGATTCAAAATTGGAACAAAATTCGAACGTAAGGCACTCGTTATGGGGGTAGTCGATGTACTGCCCCCTTATTTCTAAGGAGAAAAACACAAGCTTCTTTGGGTAGATATCACCAGTTTAAAAAAAGTTATCCCGAAGATATTTTAAGGAGATTCGTTATGGGGGTAGTCGATGCATTGCCTCCTTATTTCTAAGGAGAAAAACACAAGCTTCTTTGGGTGGCTTTCACCATTTAAAACAAAAGTTATCCCGAAGGTATTTTAAGGACATTCGTTATAGGGGTAGTCGATGTATTGCCTCCTTATTTCTAAGGAGAATGACACAAGCTTCTTTGGGTAGATTTCACATTTTTTTTTTTAATTCGAAATTCGAAGTGCTTCAGAAGATTAGGAACTGTATTAAATCTAAATAAAATAAGTTTTTTGGAATAGTGCTAAAAAGGCATCCAAGAATGACTTCGCACAAACTATGAAATACACTAGATATACTCTATTGAGAAAATTAAAATAAAAGTTAGTTCAATGGTGGTTTATGTAGAATAAGGAATGATTGCTATGTGATAGTGTTTTATGATGTGATAAAACGTTTTAAGATGTGATAAAGTGGGTTTGAGTGGGAAACCACACTAACCTTGTCTAAAAAAGCTATTCCAAAGATATTTTAAGGGAAATCCTTATGAGGGTAGTCAATGTATTGCCTCCTTATTTCTAAGGAGAAAAACACAAGCTTCTTTGGTTATATTTCATCATTTTCTAGAATATTCGAAATTCGAAGTGCTTCAGAAGATTAGGAACTCTCTTCAACTTAAATAAAAAAGTTTTTGGGAATAGTGCTAAAAAGAGGTCCAAAAATGACTTCGCACAAACTATGAAATACACTAGATATACCTTATTGAGAAAATTATAATAAAAGTTAGTTCAATGGTGGTTTACGTAGAATAAGAAGTGATTGCTATGTGATAAAGTGTTATATAAGGTGATAAAACGTTTTAAGATGTGATAAAGTGGGTTACAGTGGGAAACCACACTAACCTTGTCTAAAAAAGCTATTCCAAAGAAATTTTAAGGCAAATCCTTATGAGGCTCGTCAATGTATTGCCTCCTTATTTCTAAAGAGAAAAACACAAGCTTCTTTGGTTATATTTCATCATTTTCTAGAATATTCGAAATTCGAAGTGCTTCAGAAGATTAGGAACTCTCTTAAATTTAAATAAAAGAAATTTTGGGAATTATGCTAAAAAGGGATCCAATAATCATTTCACAAAACATATAAAATAGGCTTCACTAGGTTTACCCCATTGATAAAATTAAAATAAATGTTAGTTCAATGGTGATTCACATAGAATAAGGAGTGATTGCTATGTCAAATCATCGTAAGATGTAGTATAAGATAAATATTCTATAAATTACCAGGACAAACGGGGCAGCAATCATCTTGAATTTTCACCGGATTTGAGCATTCAGCGCGCGGACAGTCACGTAATTTGCATAACACCATTCCAGTCTGAAAATAAAATAAAATGAAAAAAATTCACATGAAATAAAATTATAACGTCATAGTTTCAATATCGTCATTATAACGTCATAGTTTCAATATAGTTTCAATATCGTCATAGTTTCAATGAAAGTCATAGTTTCAATATCCATATTGAAACTATGACTCTTACATTGACGAAGAAAGCCTTCGCCCATTGTGGGGTTTGAATTAAGGAAAATTGGGCTTGAAAATATTAAATAAACCTAAATAAAATGGAGTCACAAACGGTTTATCTGACCATAATGAATATTTCTGGGTCATAATTGCCACGCAAAGTTGAGTTATTTTTCACATAAATCAATAAGTCAAATTGAACAGAACTAGAATATTTCGGACGAGTTTTTTTTTTTTTTTTTAACTCGCAGACAAAAACTCTTTCTCCATTCAGCTATGTTTGGTGCTTCTATTGTCTAGCCTTCTACGAAACCTAATACCGTAATTTGTATCATCTCATTCTAAATTAATATTCCTTGCACTTCTGTCACCCTCTTGCTCGTCACTCTCTTTCAGGGATGTATTTGCTGAAGGCACTCAGTGGTAAAAGTTAAGAGGGTGGGTGGCAGACCCCCCCCCCTTGGATTAAAAAAGATACTTTATTTTGGTATTTTCATTGCTAGAAATTGAAAACCAATTGCCCCTCCATATTTGATTTTGAAGAATACATCTTTCTCCTCCCCCCTCCCAATAGTTCCTTGAATTTGTGCTCTTGATGCTATCCTAAGGAATTATGAGGATATCTTACAATTTCCTACTGTAAATATAGAATTTAGACTTGACAGACATGACATGATCAACTTTAATTAAAAACCTTGACACAGGCCTTCCATTAATGTTGAACGCTTTTGAGATTATTTAAATTATAGAATTTTGTTGAAATTCAACATATTTCAATATTATGACAAAAAATTAATACAAACAATGGGTTCTATCTATATTTATCATCTGAGTTTATAGTTGATAGGGCAACTCGCAGCAAGTTTGTATAACTAGATTGTCTAGGCTACAAAATTATGAAGGCCTTCAATGGCTTACAATTCAGTTGTCACAACAGAAGATGTGTGGTAGCTTTAATTTTAAATTCTTTACACGACTCAAATGTCTCGAGCTCCTTGAAAAAGATGGTATCAATTCATAGTGTTATTTTTTAATTTCTTTTTTTTTCGATTTTTTATTTCTATCTTTTTATTTCTATCATTTCTATTTTGTAATTTATTTTTCAATTTTCACTTCTCTACCTTTTCTGTTTTACATTATTTAAGTAGCAGTATTCTCTATTAAGAGGTCAAAACATTCTGAATTATACTTATATGTTTATCCCTTTAATTGATTGATAGCTCAACATTTTACTTACTAAAAGTAGAAAAGTGGGAGTATTTAGTAAATTTCTATTATAAACGAAATACCAAGAGAAAAGACGGAGCAAAAAGTTCTTTTTTCTGAGACCATATCTCAATTGGTGGATTTTTTTTTTCGTCTGAATTTTGACTCTCTAGCCATCTCCAAAAGTATGACTAATGTGATAACGTTAGTTAGCACAAAATAAACATCTCCAAACGTATGACTAATGTGCTAACGTTAGTTAGAACAAAATAAACATCTCCAAACATATGATGTTTAATGGGGTGAATTGGCTATGTGCTAACGATAGTTTATGGCTCCAAGAGGAGAGCCGTTTTGGTTTTTCAATGAGCCAATGTTAACCTTAAAAGATGAAAAGTGGCAGAATCTTTGTCAACAGAATAAAAAAAAAAAAATGCTGGGTAAAAATTCAAATTGAGAATTCAGTTAGCAGGATAAAAACGTTGGGTAAAAAAAATCAAATTTAAAGTTTTTTAAATTCAAATTTTGAAATTTAAAAAATTCTATTACGCCTGTCTGTTTTTTTCTCCTCCCAATCTGAAATATTAATAATGGTTTAATGACCCACCATCAATAAAGACTATAACGGAGAAAAAATAACTGATCACACAAAGAAAAGAAATATCTGAATTCCGTGGCGTTTAACAAAAAGAGCCCAAGTCCACTTTTTTTACAAAAATGAGTTGAGCTTGCGCTAAATACTTAACTAATTTAGCCAGTGATAGAATATGCACTATACAGTGCACATTCAATCGCCACCTTACCGACTAGTTGGCTGTTTGGCACCCCTGTGCAAGATATTGTCGCCGTATTTTTATCATCTTAGGATTGGTTTTGTTTGTGAAAGACCACAAACAAAACCAATCAATAGCACACCAAAATCGTTGTCAATCTTTCCAGAGGTTCCAGTCATCTACAGCAATGACAGCATATGTCATTGTTGTATAGTCATAAAGACTATACAGTGCATAGTCATTATCAAATTTTTAACAGGGGTTTAAACATTTTGCTTAGATTGTAGAGCTGAAACTTTGTTTTTGGAATTGGTTTTGATAAGTACTGAAAAAAATGATGATTCAAAAGTTTGATTTCGTTTCATAATTTTGTTAAGCTTAACATAAACTATAAACATACATAACAGTCTCTAAAATCAAATCCTGTACCACTATAATAATTTAGAATGTTTGCAAAAGCAACAGGGATATTTAAAATATGGTCGTGAATCCATGGTTACTTGTTACTTCTACTAAGGTCAATATTCCTACGTCTAACGACATGAAGCAAGCAAATTTTACATTCTTGAAGATACTCAACTTTCTGGACCATCTTTAAAATAAAAATTCCCCTCAGCTAGCATTCTCGTTAGCATCATTTCCATCAAATATTTTATTCAAGTTTAAATTATTTCTTTTTCTAATTTTTTGCACAAAATTCTCTTTAATTTGCACCTCAGAGTCATAAAAACTCCCCATAGTTATCTCGTCATCTAATGGTCTACATTTGATAAAATCCAATAGGCTGCACTTAACGTTTCTGCGACTCTCAGCAACTGCTCTCTGTGACAGCGCTTAATGATTTGAATAATCATCATAGGTTTTTGACATTTGAGTAACCATAAATTCCGCAGCAATAAATTGATTACAATCCGCTAAATGGCATACATTTTACCGAAATAAAAAGAAAAATACTTTTCATTCTTATCAACTGTTCTGGATGTGTAAAAAAGAGAAGACGTCCGACATTTAGCTGATACAAAAATTCTAGTTCCAATTTATGTTTGTGTCTGAAAGATTAATATTATGTGATGTATCATAGAAGAAAAGGACATTTTCAGTAATTTGAGAACGAAATGATATTCTAGAGAGCCGATTGTTATCTCAATCGAAACTTCTGTGAATAAGGAGCTTGGCGGGATGTTTACTCCAGCCTACGAGTAAGGAGCTTTGCTATTTACGAATATGACCCACAAAACATATTACACATAGCTACAGATGGTTTTACTGCAGTTTGAAGGCTTGAATTTAAGTAGTATGCAGTAGGATTTTGAGTAATTTGGGATTTGCAATAAAAAAGAGTGTCAAAGAAGGGTAAAGTCTAATAAAAACTAGCAAATGTTTAGTTCTTGAAAATACAACCTAAAAAACCTTCAAATTTTTCAACTCTTGTGCACTTTTTAACTAAGAACTTAGAAATCTAAATAAGAATAGACCGCTAATACGTTATTGAGATAAATCTACATGTGCTGCATTGTGTAATATTAGTCTTATTTTTAAATCGTTGCTCTTGAGCTTCTCGATCCTTGGGTTGTACTGCAAGGAACGACTCGAATGAAATGAAGATTAACGTTCAAACATAGATCTTTGTTGTGTTTCGAACACTGTATATAGATATAACACAGTACGATTATTTCCTATCTCAACCATCATACAAACCCGGACCGAGATTCAAGTGCTCCGAAGAACCTTTAAACAACTATAAACACAAGTGACATTCGCTTTTTCACGGGTAGACAAGTCAGATTTCTCTTAAACGCGAAACTTGGCTTCAACATTGTACACTGACCCACTAATTACAGATTAAATGGGAGGAGCTGTTTGTACACGCGGAGGATGTAGTTCCAAAAATCACTGACCCGCGATCCTACTGTTATATTATTTATATACAGTGCTAAGAGCTTAGAAATCTAAATAAGAAGAGATGGCTAATACGCTATTGAGATAGATCTACATGTGCTGCATGGTGTAATAATTTTAAATCGTTGCTCTTGACCTTCTCGATCCTTGGGTTGTACTGCAAGGAATGACTCGAATGAATTGAAGAAAAACGTTCAAACATAGATGTTTGTTGTGTTTCAAAGAAACACTTTTATCTATACTTATAATTAGAGATGCAAATGGGAAGTTATTTTGGGGGCTTCACATTTCTGGGAGGATTCAAGTTCGATAAATCGCCAAGAATAGACAAACTACACGTGCTCAGACAAACACAAAAGAAAAAGACATGAAATGAATCAGCTGGGACAAGATACAGAAGGCAAAAAGAAACAGAGGAAAGAATGACACAGAGTTTTCAACATTTTCTGTCGATTATTGTTTACCTGAGTGTTATATTCAGTAATATACAGCAACATATTTGTCAAGAATTGGTTTTTAGATTTCAAAATGATCCAATCAATATTGTACTATCTTTTGATAGAAGCGCGAGAAACAGGGCGCGTATAATACAAGCACGTATTTTGATAAAGTTATTGCCTAACTTTATTCTGTTTTTTCGCGTTGGAGATTTTTCGGCTTTCCTTTCTTCTTTTCTTTAACTCCGTTTTCCTTTTTATTTGGGAAAGCGATAATAACATTATCCAATCTTAATTTAGGCTAATAAACATCAGAGAAATAGAAGTATCATTGCCAAAAGAAAACAAATGATATCTCCATTTAACCTTCCTTTTTCTTTACATTTGAAATTTTGCAGTTATTTTCAGATTTACTTATATTTCATTATGATTAATCTAACTTCACTTCTTGAGTGTGGTGGCTATAATACGTAATTACCCTTTCAGATTTTAATCGAAAAAATAAATTCGAAAACATTAAAATAAACTTGGTGGAAATTTTATTAACTTTGTCCTTTGAAATATGCTATGGATTGAATTCAGTTAGCACTAGAAGGCTTTCATTCCCATTTATCTAATTTCAAAGCGCTAAATATTCCATTCTATCCACTTTAATAATTGTGTTCTGTTTGGCAACACTGTAATGAACAAGACTCCCACACAGGTAACAATACAAAGTTTTGACAAGGAACTTTGTAATCTTTTTGACACGTAAATCTCATCGTAGGATTTCGCTTTTGATAGCCAAAGTACACAAATCTCAGGATAAAAAATTGGCCCCGTAACAAAGTAATCAACGTCGATCAATACCGGAAACGAGTTGTCAGAAATTGTTCGTATGGCGTCACAGGGATTGGATATTATCCACTACTCTTAAACAAAATCAAACGCAGAAGAACAGTTCTTTTCTGGCATGCATTCAGTCCAATATAAAACTTTATTTACTTCTGGCATTTGTGCTAAATTTATTATTTTGATTTGTTCTTAGAAATTTCTTTATCTTCTATAATTATTAAAGAAGACCATTGAAAGTCAATACTGTGATAGGTGATGTTTTATCCCAGCACTAATAGATTCTCCATCTCCTATGAAAATAAAAGTGACTTTGGAAAAATACACCCATAATTTACATGAGGGTGGCTGCTTCCCCTTAAGATTCCACTCTTAAATCTTGGATTAAATTTTATTTTCGCGAAACACAATATTTCTGTATCGCTATTGACGAGGAAACAGGCGTCCTGAAAGATACAAAACAAAAAGATACAATGAAAGATACAATATGTACTCATCAGCTAGCCAATGGCGGATCCGGGAGGGGGGTGGGGTTATCCTGCCCCAAGATTTTCTCTTGCGTCCTCATTCCTTGTTTTTTTGTTCTGTTTTCACTTTTTTTTAAATAAATTTGTCAATTTGGTCAATTATTGCCACCCTTGTCACATTGCACCCCCCCAGATTTTGCTCAAGATCCGCCCCTGGATCTAGACGGATTTATTGCATTTTCATGCATTTTCTGTAAATTAAAAGTAAAACTTCAGCACAAATAGCCTCTTACGTATCTCCTTTTAAAGGATACTTTTAGTTTTTGGGATATTTTTGTTTGCTCCGATGAGACAAAAAGCTTCTTAAATTATTTGATTTAAGTTTTTGTTAGCTTGAATTCGGCTAAAAAATAAATGAGCCATCTATATGGAAATAAGGGGAAATAGCGAACAAATCGGAAATACAATGAAAAGGGGCTATGGGCCTCCCCCCCCCCGTGTTTTTTCATATAATTTAAATTGAAGTGACCAAAAATACTTGTTAAGAAACTTAAACACCATTTAATATTTTATTTATAACTAGGCATCACTTTACTATACCTACAATGTTTTAAAGATAATTATTCAGCGAGAAGACCAAAAAGAAGAAAAAGTGGTTCCCTACTTTAGTAATTAAGACAAGTAAGCACTTGAATGAGGCTTTGACCCTACTTAACCATCCAATCAACTATTACAAAACAGTAGAACCAAACAATCAACCAAAAAGAAGGGTCCATGTACATACAATATCATCATTAGTAAATGTGAGCCATCCTTAGCTTAAATGTGAAACACCTCAAATCTAATGAAATATTCCCAGGCGGATCACCTCCACCAGTTCAGAAAAATACTCACTTGCCCAAGGAAAATCTATCCTTCAAAATCAGATTAACTTTTTCTTGTTTTTTTTTTCTGATATCGGGTGACAAAATTCTTAATACATTATTTTTTAACTTAATTTTTTTCAAAGATAACGAAGATGCACATTTTAAAATGATTTAAAAAAAGATAAATAAAACTTATACCGATTAGATTTTGTCTAATACAACAAGCAACTAACTGTAACACCATGCCATCTGTGGCCAATACACCTACAGATGCTCCACCTTTATCCAATCAATTCGAAGCATGCCTCTCTATAGCCTCTCTATAGCCCACCCCGTTCTGTGCTTTGCCTTTGGCCCTAAATGTGCGGCTGAAAAGAGGGATCTTTGGCAATCTGTCATTCTTCATCCGCAAAACGTATCCTAGCCGTCTCAACCAATCTCTGATCATGGCCGTGAAAAGTGAGATTGGGCCAATTTTTTTCGAACAGCTTACTGTTTGAAATACGGTCGTCAAATGGGTAACCAAAACTACCCATAGACAATTCCGATGGAAAACTTCTAACAAGCCGTATTTGACCACTCACATCACTGTAGCTTCCAGTATTCTAAATTTTGTCTGCAGACTTATCATTCTATTCTTCCAAAATTTCTCAAGTGTGAAAATCCCCTGGACTTAGGCTATTCTACATCTATTTGCTTAAACGATATTCTCGTTACCCAACGTCCCTCTTCAACTTTCATTTATTCCTAGTTTAAGCAACTTAATCTTCCTAAGATTGATTCCCTAAGGAACAGCCCCTTGCCACCGTGGGTAGCTAGAATGAGAATTTGGAAATTGCTGTATGGTAAATTAATGGATGGATAATCGTATGAATGAAAAAAAAAAGTTTTTAGGAAAAAGATAGATAAAATGTACTAGGAGAGAAAAAATTATGTATGTGAGGTATTATAAAAATGGTAAGTTATGGAATGTCGAGTATGAGGTAAGATAGATAGGTAGTAAAGTGAAGAAATAATAGAGAAATAGGGACGAATTAGATTACAAATAAGCAGGGAGTCTTGGATCAAAAAAAGAGAAGAAAGAAACAGTTTTTTTTTTTTCTGGAGTACCAAAAGGAAACAATAACCAGTTTAATTCTATCCATTACATGAAGTATCAGCAACACATCATTAAGAAAACGAAAAAGAAGAGGAAACGCGGAAAAAAGGACCAAATAATGCTGGATAAAAGAAAAAAGAAGAAGAATTTAAATTATATATTAGAAAAGGATTTTGTATATTTTCGATATTATAGTCTATTTTTGAATAAAAAAAAACAAAAAAAGAAAGATTGATTTCCAAACCTATTCTTGCACCCTGAACTCACAAAACCTCCAGAAAATCATCCATTTTGCTAGCATTTTCATCTTCAGGACACTTAAATCATCTGCATGACCAAGTTGAGACGAGTTTAAGCTTCAAACTCCTCTCGTACGAGTTTGCCGTGTTCCTTAGGGTAAAGTACATGAAAATGACCATACGAACGCAATCCTGCTTAGTCCTTGATTCAATGTAAAGCCAGGCACCAGCTTCATTTCCTTCTATAAGTGAAGCAATATTGTTCTCATACAAAACACTAATCACTTTAATGTGGTATACCTAATAAGGATATTACCTTCAATAAAGCTCCTCTTTCGATTGAATCAAGCGTTTGTTCACAATATACGAAATAAATAACTAAAGGAGTCTCTTAACTCACGCATTTCTCAATTATTAGTTAAAAACTGAAAAATTAGTCAACGTATCGTCTCCTTTTCCTTGCACCACACTGCTCTTCTCTTAAAACTTTATGTGCAGCATCTCTAAGTCTAAAAAGTATCATCGAACTAAGTAAATTATTTGCTTTTGAAACCAAGCTTAGCGCCTCTATTACTACCCCACTCACTCTTATCACCTTTCTTATAATAGGGCTTAATTGAAATTTTCATAATATAACCAGGGGCTTCTCAAACAGTTCGTGGTAACGAACTGTAAGTAAGGAGCGACCCGGCTCAGTGGTAACCGAAACTCAAGTTTAGTTTCAATTTAGTTTCAAATAACCGAAACTCAAGTCAACTTTCATCAAGTTTAGTGCTACCCATCAAAAGTTACGCGCCTGAGAACATTTGGCTGATTTTCAAAAAAAGGGGGAAAGACCCCCTAAAAGTTATAGAACCTTAATGAAAATCACACCATCATATTCAGCGTATCAGAGAACCCTACTGTAGAGGTTTCAAGCTCCTATCTACAAAATTGTGGAATTTTACATTTTTTGCCAGAAGAAAGATCACGGATGCGTGTTTATTTGTTTGTTTGTTTGTTTGTTTTTTTTTTCCCAGGGGTGATCGTATCGACCCAGTGGTCCTAGAATATCGTGGGAGGGCTCATTGGAACGGAAATTAAAAGTTCTAGTGCCCTTTTTAAGTGACCAAAAAAATGGAGGGCAACTAGGCCCCCTCCCACGCTTATTTTTTTCCCAAAGTCACCCGATCAAAATTTTGAGATAGCCATTTTGTTCAGCATGGTCTAAAATATGATAAATATGTCTTTTAGGATGACTTAATCCCCCGAAGTTCCCAGAGGGAGGGCTAAAAGTTATGAACTTTACCCAATGTTAACATATAGTATTGGTTATTGGGAAGTATACAGAAGTTTTCAGGAGGTTTTTTTTCTGGTAGTGGGAGGGAAGGGTGGGTCGGTGGTTATGTTGGAGGATCTGTTCATGAAGGAAGTTTTCATGGGGGAAGGGAAATTTCCATGAAGGGGGTGCCGGACTTGCCAGCATTATTTTTTGGTTATTGGGAAGTATACAACCATTTTCAGGAAGGATTTTTTCTGGAGGGGGGGGGGGCTAGACGAGGGGGTTAATCTTGAGAATATTTCCGTGGAGGATGTTTCTTTGGGGTGAGGGAAATTTCTATGAAGGGGGCGCCGGATTTCCAAGCATTATTTAAAAAACGATCAGAAATTAAATAAAAAAAAAACAAGTTTTTTCAACTGAAATGTAAGAAGGAATATTAGAACTTAAAACGAACAGAAATTATAACGTATGTGAGGGGGTTCTCCCCCAAGTCAATACCTCGCTCTTTACGCTACAGTTTTTTTTTAGTGCTTTCAAAAGAGCTATCTATTCTAATTAAACGGCCTTTGTGATTCAGGGGTTTGTGAATCAAATTTTTTTTAACTTTTAACGTAAAGAGCGTGGTATTGAATAAGGGGAGAACCCCATCATATACGTAATAACATATACGTAATAAAAAAAACAATAAAAAAACAAGCGATACGGCTCAATAGTAATCGAAACTTTTAAAAACGGAATTTTGATGTCAATAAATGTATCAAAAGAATGTGTTTATAATGCTGATTCTAAATATATAAATTTTATTAAGTTTAGTATTACTCATCAAAGGCTACGAGCCTGAGAAAATTTACTCGAATTTTTAAAGAGGGGGGAAACATCCCCTGCATTAACTAAAAAACGATCAGAAATTAAATAAAAAAAACAAGTTTTTTAAACTGAAAGTAAGGAGCGACATTAAAACTTAAAACGAACAGAAATTATTCCGTATATGAAAGGGGCTGTCCCCTCCTCAACGCCTCGCTCTTTACGCTAAAGTTTTTTATTGTTTTAAAAAATAAAATTGTGAGACAGAGTCAAACTTTAGCGTAAAGAGCGAGGCGTTGAGGAGGGGACAGCCCCTTTCATATACGGAATAATTTCTGTTCGTTTTAAGTTTAATGTCGCTCCTTACTTTCAGTTTAAAAAATTGTTTTTTTTATTTCTTTTTCAAAAACCACATTCATAATCTTCAGTAGTTTATCTCTAACTTCAAACCACTATATTTAAAAAACTAATTAACCACAGTATCAGAACCTGGGGCCTCATTATTTTTTAATCCTTTTAGTACTGTCGCTAATTCAGCACCTGAAGCCTTACAATTTTTAAACCATTTAGCACTTCCAAATTGTTGCAAACCTTCTCATTCTTTTCTATATCCTTTCCTGTAATATTATCATCGTTTAACACATTTTCAAAATGTTCTACCCTTCTCTCTTTAGCATTTTCCTTATCAGTAATTGAGGCCCCCTGGCTACATTTACCTAGGAAATGGGTCTAGATTGACCACATTCAACTATTTCTGGAAAGTTTTCTCAAATTATTATCCTGTGGTTGGCTTTCCGGATTTTCCGGAAGGTAGCTACCCTTCCCAAATTTCAGCTTTAGATTAACTCTAGACGACTACTAGTTAATTACTAGATGGTGATCTTTACTTTTAACAACCATTACAGCAATCTGATAAATTCTAGCATCCTGCTTCGATCCTGCGTGTCTTCGACTTACAATAATATAATCAATGAGGATGGCCGTTTTGTCATCATATGTGTACAATGTTAAGTTATGGGCCATTTTAGACTCTATACTGCAGTGTTTATAACAAGATTGCTATACTTACAAAACTGAACCAGTCTATAACGGATGCTATTTTTCTATTTTATGAAAAATCTATCCAGGCTAAGATGTCAGCCAAGGCCACATCCAGTGGAGGGGGGATTTCAGGTTTTAAACCCTCCCCCCCCCCCCCCGAAATTTGTGTCCGACTCGTGAAAACGTAACAAAATTGCTTAAAAACAAATTTTTGTTTCCCATTTAAAGTTTTTTTGTACCCCCCCCCGAAAAAAAACAAAATAATAATAAAAAATAGCACCCTCCAAATGTAAATCCTGGATACATCCTTGATGCCTGCTGTCTATATTCCCCTAAAAAAAGCAATCCAATCTACCCCCTAATAATAATACCAGTAGAGGACTAAGTACTATTTTGCCAAGGTTATTTTCCTTCCTGTGCTATTTGCCGAGGTTACGTTCCTTGGCACCTTTCCAAGGCAGATTACCAGACTGGTTATTGCTATTGATATCAATTGCACATGAAAAAAAACGTGTTTGGGAAGATTACGTTCCTTGGCACCTTATCAGAGCATGTACTTATGGATACCTTTCCAAGCAACGTGATTAAACACGCTTTTACAATCGGAATTGTTTGATTGACATTTGCAAAAAGGGATAAGGAATTCGCAAATTGGACACTATGAACGATATTAATTAATGTTTGAATAATAGGAGTGTGATTAATTCTAATTAGTGATTGGATAATTTTTTAACAAGAAATCTCTGAATAAAATATTTTTGGAGGGATGGGAGAGAGTTTTGCTTGCCTTTCATTGGTACCTTTCCAAACGAGCGGGGATTCCCCTCCGGTTCCTAAACATTGCAAAAAAGATAACAGTATGAGCGGGGATTCCCCACACAAGTGTGTTTCAACTCCAAGTTTTTCAACCAGACTGTTTTTTTTAGCTAACATCCGTTTTTTAGGAGCCAATCAGAGACATCGGAGCTTGGAAGATGGAGAAAAAAGGGTAAAGTGATTAGCAGTTAAGGTAACCCTGAAGAGCATGTTAATTCATACCTTATTTATTATAAATTTGGAACAATATCAATCTATGAAAATGGTTAACGATGGTAAAATGGTCTTATGACTTGACCTAGCTTTACTTCTTTGATGCGTTCTGCATAATACACAAGTGGCGTTTGAACAGTGTTGTCAGTTTAAAATAGGGTCCAACTTTATAGTATACTAAAAAGTTGATACTAAGAGAGATGTAGATGGCAAGAAAATAATTTTAATAAAGAAATTCAGAACAAACCATAGAAATCCTTGCAAATCAAGTAGTAAGGTGTATGTGAGTACGAACCATCAAGGATTATAAGCACCAATGACCCTAACCAGCAGAGACATCAACCCTTCATAGGTCCTGTATCCCCAAAATCGAAGGGCGCCCCCTCCCTCAAACTTTTTGGGCCCCCTCCCCCCATTTTTTTTTAATTTTTTTTCATCTTTTTTTGGCAATTGACATTTTTTCTGATAACAAGTATCATTCATTACGATCGTAGCTTTCAAATGTGAAACTTAAGTCCATTTTTGGATCGAAAAATAAACTATTTCTGTAAAATCTGAGCTAATAAGGGTTTTTGACCGTAAACTCTAGTTTTTTGTAAGAAAATTATGGAAAATACAATTCTCTGGTTCAAATATGA
>CM051256.1:90914475-90926975 GCA_027921565.1 Artemia sinica | reverse complement strand
TGTGTAAGTTTTTGTGTGTGTGTAAGTTTTTTTGTGTATGTGTAAGTTTTTGTCTTTGTGTAAGTTTTTGTGTGTGTGCAAATTTTTTTGTGTGTGTGTGTAAGTCTTTGTGTGTGTGTAAGTTTTTATGTGTGTGTAAGTTTTTGTGTTTGTGTAAGTTTTTGTGTGTGTGTAAGTTTTTGTGTCTGTGTAAGTTTTTGTGTGTGTGTAAGTTTTTATGTGTGTGTAAGTTTTTGTGTGTGTGTGTAAGATTTTGTGTGTGTGTGTGTGTAAGTTTATGTGTGTGTGTAAGTTTTTGCGTGTGTGTGTAAGTTTTTGTGTGTGTGTAAGTTTTTGTGTATGTGTGTAAGTTTCTGTGTGTAAGTTTTTTTTGTGTGTGTAAGTTACGTGCGCGCACGTAACCCCGTCTAAATTTCTTTTTTCATAATTTCCTGAATTATATTTCTGTATTGTGTATCCAAGAGGTGAATTCAAGAAAGAGTTTGCTTTTTTTTAACTTATTTTTAACTTTTTTCAACTTTTTTTTACATCTCTTAGAATGTCATGAAACACACTTAAAACGTAAGAAATTCACATTTAATATTTTACAATTTCAAAATGGGCACACACACAAAAACTTACACACACACACACAAACTTACACACACACACACACACACACACACACAAACTTACACACACACAAAAACTTACACACAAACAAAAACTTACACACACACACAAACTTACACACACACAAAAAAAAACTTACACACACAAAAACTTACACACACACAGAAGCTTACACACAGACACAAAACTTACACACACACACACAAAAACTTACACACACACACAAAAACTTACACACACACACACAAACTTATACACACATAAAAACTTACACACACAAAAACTTACACACACACAAAAATTTAGACACACACAAAAACTTACACACACACACAAAAACTTACAAACACAAAAAAACTTACAAACACACAAAAACTTACACACACACACAAAAACTTACACACACACACACACACACACACAAAACTTACACACACACACACACACAAAAACTTACACACACACAAAAACTTACACACACACAAAAACTTACACACACACAAAAACTTACACACACACACAAAATTTACACACACACAAAAACTTACACACACACACAAAATTTACACACACACAAAAACTTACACACACACAAAAACTTACACAAACACAAAAAAACTTACACACACACAAAAACTTACACACACACAAAAACTTACACACACACAAAAACTTACACACACACAAAAACTTACACACACAAAAAAACTTACACACACACAAAAACTTACACACACATAAAAACTTACACACACACAAAAAGTTACACACACACAAAAACTTACACACACAATTTGAACCAGAGAATTGTATTTTCCATAATTGTCTTACAAAAAACTAGAGTTTACGGTCAAAAACCCTTATTAGCTTAGATTTTACGGAAATAGTTTTATTTTTCGATCTATAAATGGACCTAAGTTTCACATTTGAACGAGAGAATTGTATTTTCCATAATTTTCTTACAGGAAACTAGAGTTTATGGTCAAAAACCCTTATTAGCTCGGATTCTACAGAAATAGTTTATTTTTCGATCCAAAAAGGGACTTAAGTTTCACATTTGAACCAGAGAATTGTATTTTCCATAATTTTCTTACAAAAAACTAGAGTTTACGGTCAAAAACCCTTATAAGCTCAGATTTTACAGAAATAGTTTATTTTTTCGATCCAAAAATGGACTTAAGTTTCACATTTGAACCAGAGAATTGTATTTTCCATAATTTTCTTACAAAAAACTATAGTTTACGGTCAAAAACCCTTATTAGGTCAGATTTTACGGAAATAGTTTTATTTTTCGATCCATAAATGGACTTAAGTTTCACATTTGAAGCAAAGAATTGTATTTTCCATAATTTTCTTAGAAAAAAAAACTGGAGTTTACGGTCAAAAACCCTCATTATCTCAGATTTTACGGAAATAGTTTTATTTTTCGATCCATAAATGGACTTAAGTTTCACATTTGAATCAGAGAATTGTATTTTCCATAATTTTCTTACAACAAACTAGAGTTTACGGTCAAAAACCCTTATTAGCTCAGATTTTACGGAAATAGTTTTTATTTTTCGATCCAAAAATGGACTTAAGTTTCATATTTGAACCAGAGAATTGTATTTTCCATAATTTTCTTACAAAAAACTAGAGTTTACGGTCAAAAACTCTTACTAATTCAGATTTTACAGAAATAGTTTATTTTTCGATCCAAAAATGGACTTAAGTTTCACATTTGAAAGCTACAATCGTAATGAATGATACTTGTTATCAGAAAAATGTCAATTGCCAAAAAAAGGAAAAAAAAGAAAAAAAATGGGGGGAGGGGGCCCAAAAAGTTGGAGGGAGGGGGCGCCCTTCGAGTTTGGGGATAGGGGACCTATGGAGGGTTGATGTCTCTGCTGGTTAGGATCATTGGTGCTTATGATCCTTGATGGTTCGTACTCATATACACCTTACTACTTAATTTGCAAGGATTTCTATGGTTTGTTCTGAATTTCTTTATTAAAATTATTTTCTTGCCATCTAAATCTCTCTTAGTATCAACTTTTTAGTATACTATAACGTTGGACCCTATTTTAAACTGACAACACTGTTCAAACGCCACTTGTGTATTATACAGAACACATCAAAGAAGTAAAGCTAGGTCAAGTCATAAGACCATTTTACCATCGTTAACCATTTTCATAGATTGATATTGTTCCAAATTTATAATAAATAAGGTATGAATTAACATGCTCTTTAGGGTTACCTTAACTGCTAATCACTTTAACCCTTTTTTTTCTCCATCTTCCAAGCTCCAATGTCTCTGATTGGCTCCTAAAAAAACGATGCTAGCTCAAAAAAAAAACAGTCTGGTTGAAAAACTTGGAGTTGAAACAAACTTGTGTGGGGAATCCCCGCTCATACTGTTATCTTTTTTGCAATGTTTAGGAACCGGAGGGGAATCCCCGCTCGCTTGGAAAGGTACCTATGAAAGGCAAGCAAAACTCTCTCCCATCCCTCCAAAAATATTTTATTCAGAGATTTCTTGTTAAAAAATTATCCAATCACTAATTAGAATCAATCACACTCCTATTATTCAAACATTAATTAATATCGTTCATAGTGTCCAATTTGCGTTTTCCTTATCCCTTTTTGCAAATGTCAATCAAACAATTCCGATTGTAAAAGCGTGCTTAATCACGTTGCTTGGAAAGGTATCCATAAGTACATGCTCTGAAAAGGTGCAATAACCAGTCTGGTACTCTGCCTTGGAAAGGTGCCAAGGAACGTAACCTAGGCAAATAGCACAGGAAGAAACATAACCTTGGCAAAATGGTACTTAGTCCTGTACTAATACCTCTACTAATTTCTATCTGGGATCCTGTTTATCGATTCCTGTAACTGTAAGTAAAATTCATCTCAGTCACTACTATCTCCATCATTTGGTCCTAAGTGACATATATTACTATGGCTAATACCTTGTACTTTTTACTTCTAAAATGACCAACCAGAATTCTACAATCAATATTTTTCCAGCCAAAGTAAAAAAAGCCTCATTATTCATCATCGAGTCCTACTCGTTGCCTATACACCCCATCCTTCCTACCTGAGTAAATAAACTCTGTTCACTTAGTTTCAAGTTTCCTTACCCTGGGATTCAAGTTTCTGAAACCTATACGAAATTCAGTTCAAAAGGTCGAAATTTATCAGTCAAAATATCAATGCGATAGTTGTTTTTTAGTGTTTTGAAGTTCCAAGCTACAATTTTCGTATTACTTAAATCATTAAAATTTCTATTGCCTCAGGGAAAGCAATTGGTCCCGCAAGTGCAGGTCAGGGACTAATAGTTCTTCTCTGTTTGTGCGGGAAGTACTTAGACCGGTTTTTAACCAAGAACAAGAAGTCCCAAGGACCTACAGTTGAATAGAGTTTTTTTTTACAATCTTAGGCCTTTCCTGGTCTCTACGTGGTTTTCCACACTTGGCGATGCTCTTCTATCAACAAGAGTCAACGTCCTGCATATAAGCGATCTCAAGCCTCTTACTTCCAACTCATTATATATCCATCACTACGAACATTATTCTGAGATAAGGAGCCAGCCCAAAATAGATGACTTAGCTAGTTAGAAATTTTCAGCCAAAAGAAGCCCGCCTAAACAAAAACAATTATCCATTAATTAGAATCCAGTGCAAGGCTGTGTCCTTCGTTAGGCTGTGATTTCCTCGACCTACGTCACTGCTAAAGGTCACCACGCAACGCTGTTTACAGTCACGGCTCTGGTAGAGAAGTTCGTGAAAGGTCCATCATGATACCACTATGAGGTTAAACAAGCACGGTTTCAGTTCTGAGAATAGGGACGGAGCAAGGAGCTTATCACATGACAAGGAACCCAAATTATCTCAAAACACCGGAACAGCATCAATGTCTTAGGCCCAGTCTATTCTCGTCAGTGTGCTAAACAACTTATATATTTGATACGTCCTGGGTGGAAACTCAGCATCGGTATCACGACTTGTACTCGTTTGCAAAACTCTGCTTCTTCATTTGCCTATAGATATTTTAAATATTTTACTATAGATGTTTTAGTGACTGGGCATACATCAATAAATGAAGTAGAATTAGCTTTCATTCACAACATCAATACATATATAAGACCTTCTAGCTTGATCTATAGGTTTGTTAAAAATGATAAAAATGAAGTCCCCTTTTCTAATAAGCAATATCTGTGATTTATTAGAGTTTGGCTAGTATTGATCACAGCATATAAATTATAGGCAGTATGATCTTTCCCTATCTCACCCATTATAAAAACCCGGACCGAGGTGCGAGTGCTCCAGAGAACGTAGATTCATAAGCGACATTAGATCTTTTCACGGGTAGCGAGTCAGATTTCTCTTAAACGTGAAACTTGGCTTCAACGTTGGAACACTATATTTTGAAGAAACTAATTTTAAATTAATTTATTCCAATACATATATGAAAATCAGTAAGTAGTAGTACAATATTATTATTAGATGTTTTTAGGAATTAAAAGTAGGTTTCGAAGTCTCAAGTTGGCTTCAAAGGCATTTTGAGAAAGTTTCGGCCAAAATACGTGTTCCAGGGTAATTGGACCGCTGATGGCAGAACAAAGGAGAGGAGCTGTTTGTACGCACTAATGCAAGAATAAGTGGGAGGAGCTGTTTGTTCGCACCGAGAATGAAGACCCAGAAATTATCTGCGGTAAACTTACTGCTATATCTTTATACTGTGGTATTGATACAGCAAACGAGAGCAATTTTTCACTTAAACCTCTGTAGAATTTTCACAAATGAAGAATATGACTAGCAAAAGCAGTGTAAGTCACGAAAGAAATTTTCACCCCTTATTAGAACATTAGAATTATAAATCTTCAATGCTGGGTAATTAGTTGGAGTAAGATTTTAGGAAGCAATAATTATGCTACTCTCCTTAAGTATATTGTATTTTGAATTTAGAAATTTCAACAAGACATTTATTTTCCTCACACTGCGTCAATCTGTTTTAAATAAGGCTAAACTTACATCTTATGCAAATTATTTGTGAAGGGAATATCACCAGTTGTACTGACACAATAATAGACCTACTTACAATCCAACTAAAAATTGGCGAATTATCAAAATCTCTCGGGCCAAAATAAAGACCCTCTGTAACTTAGCTCTTAGACCATGAGATCCTTGAGTCACCTGTTTCTGTGATCTTGACTGCACTTCTCTGTGCATCAATCTCTATTTCAGGACCAGTAGAATAGATTTCTAATCATTGCAAGCGTAATGAAATTATAAGGCCTCCTTTTTCGTTTCCTTGACGCTTTCAAAGATTGCAACTCTCCCAACATTACGTTTTTTCCAGTCAAGAAAGGAGTATAGAGATTTAGAATTAATAGAAAATTTAAAAATTTAAAACCAATAGAAACTATCTTATACTTTTAGACGCAACACAAGGGGATTTATTCGGAAATGAATAAGTGTTTTCCCAAAATGTGCCTTACATTGCGAAAACCATGGTTGTCTGGTAATCAGGGTCGGATTTAAAGCTTTGACGCTTCTAGGCCCATTTGTTTTTGCCGCTCCGTTTTTGTTAGATTTTTAGGGAAATCCCCGAAAGTTCGGGGATAGTGGAAGTACTAAATAGAACGCAACTGATGAGCCAAAAATAATGAAAGGGGAGGTGATACCAAACTCTCAGTTGTCATTCTCGAGAGACATCTGACAGTTTAGAAGTAGCCACGGAATTCCTGTGTTGTTTTTAAAATAATTTTCCTGTGAGCAGGCAGCGCGGCGGCAGAGTACACCTGGTACTTTGACGATAGATCTCATAAGTCCAATTTTTGTTCAGAAAAAAGTCATTCAGTAATAATCTATTGCGCCCCTGGCATTGTGTGCCTCTAGGCCTAGGCATATGTGGCCTATTGGTAAATCCAGGGCTGTATGTTGTCCTATAATTTGGGAGATTTGTTAAATGAAATCTAAGTCATGTGATGTTTGAAATTCAAATATTGTAATTTCATGTGCATCAAGCCCTCAAATCGAGGAAAAGAAGCACAGTTAATCGCTTATATCTTGCCCTATGTCCCTGATCAAGGGGTAATAGTTTCAATTATGATTACTCTAAAAATTATGCGAAGACACAGCTCAGCTATCAAACAGTTCGTGGTAACGAACTGTAAGTAAGGAGCGACCCGGCTCAATGGTAACCGAAACTCTAGAAAACGGTATTTTGATACAAATGCTGATTTCAAATATATAAGTTTCATCAAGTTTAATCCTACCCATCAAAAGTTACGCGCCTGAGAAAATTTGGCTGATTTTCGAAAAAAAGGGGAAAGACCCCCTAAAAGCTATAGAACTTTAATGAAAATCACACCATCATATTCCGCGTATCAGAGAACCCTACTGTAGAGGTTTCAAGCTCCTATCTACAAAAATGTGGAATTTTGCATTTTTTGCCAGAAGAAAGATCACGGGTGCGTGTTTATTTTTTTTTTCCCAGAGGTGATCGTATCGACCCAGTGGTCCTAGAATATCGTGGGATGGCTCATTGGAATGGAAATTAAAAGTTCTAGTGCCCTTTTTAAGTGACCAAAAAATGGAGGGCAACTAGGCCCCCTCCCACGCTCATTTTTTTCCCAAAGTCACCTGATCAAAATTTTGAGATAGCCGTTTTGTTCAGCATGTTCGAAAATATAATAAGTATGTCTTTTAGGATGACTTAATCCCCCGAAGTTCCCGGGAGGAGGGCTTAAAGTTATGAACTTTACCCAATGTTAGCATATAGTATTGGTTATTGGGAAGTATACAGACGTTTTCAGGGTAGATTTTTCCTGATAGTGGGGGGGGGGGGTCAAGGGTTATGTGGGAGGATCTTTCCGTGAAGGAAGTTTTTATGTGGGAAGGGACATTGCTATGAAGGGGACGTCGGACTTCCCAGCATTATTTAAAAAAAGATCAGAAATTAAATACAAAAAACAAATTTTTCAACTGTAACAGCAGCAACATCAAAACTTTAAACGAACAGAAAATATTACATATATGATTGGGTTCACCCCTAGTCAATACCTCGGTCTTTAAGCCAAAGATTTTTTAGTACTTTCATAAGAACTATTTATTCTAATTAACGGCCTTTGTGATTAAGCGGTAATTTTTAAAGAATTGGAACAAAATTCGAACTTTCGCTTAAAGAGCAAGGTATTTACTAGGGTACGAGCCCCCTAATGTACGTATTAAAAATGTATGAATATAGAAGTTCGTTACGTAAGTTAATACGTAAGTTACGTATATTTATTACTAATAAAAACGTTCGTAAATAAAATTAAACAAGTTTCGAGAAAGCCATTTAACCAAATGAAAGTAAATTAATATGAAAATTTTGTTTTAATTCTTCATGTACGGTGAGCCAAGATCAAAACCAGCATTTGTTCAAAAACGTTCAAAAATTAAATAAAAAAAAGTTTTTTTAACTGAAAGTAAGGAGCGACTTTAAAACTTAAAACGAACAGTAATTATTCCGTATATGAAAGGGCCTGTCCCCTCCTCAACGCCTCGCTCTTTACGCTAAGGTTTGCCTCTGTCTCACAACTTTATTTTTTGAAACAATAAAAAACTTTAGCGTAAAGAGTGAGGCGTTGAGGAGGGGACAGCCACTTTCATATATGGAATAATTTCTGTTCGTTTTAAGTTTTAAAGTCGCTCCTTACTTTCAGTTAAAAAAAAACTTGTTTTTTTTTATTTAATAACTAATAAGGCTGACCGGAACATCCTTTCCCTTTTATTGACCTTAATTTCTGTTCGTTTTAAGTTTTAAAGTCGCTCCTTACTTTCAGTTAAAAAAAAACTTGTTTTTTTTATATTTAATAACTAATAAGGCTGACCGGAACATCCTTTCCCTTTTATTGACCTTTTTTATTTTTTGATGAAGGGCGTTGATCATGCCCTATATTATCATTTAAAATATTCCTATATAATCTCTATTGCTTTAATTTATATCCTATTGAAGTGAGCCTTAATAGTTGAATTTACTTAAATTTTCCCTTTGTGTATATATTCCGGGTGATTATCAGCTAATATTTTTCAAACAGTTCGTGGTAACGAATTGTTACTAAGGAGCGACTCGGCTAAATTGTAACCAAACTCTATAAAAGAGATTTTTTTATATCTATAGATATATCAAAAGAATCGGCTTATTATGCTAATTAATTTAAAACACTTTTTCCACAAAATAAGTTTTTCAAAGAAAAGTCAAGTTCTCCATTAAGGTAAGAATGAGTAAAAATCAAGCCAAATAATCTTCCAAGCGTAAAACTACCACAAATCACTATCAATAGATAAACGAAACTCAAAACGAACAGAAATTACAATAAATAGCCAAGTCAAACTCAAAACGAGCAAAAATTGACATGAGTAGGGCTGATAAACCCCCTGCCTTCTCAAGACCAGAACATAATTTGCACTTTACTAAGAAAAAATAACCATGGGTTGTCAGTTTTATTGACATATACTGATATTTATTCCTTAGAGTTTTGATAGTTTTTTTATTTATGAAAGTAAAAGAAGTGAAAACATTTCAAACGTTTTCAGTAAAGCGCAAATTATGTTCTGTTCTTGAGAAGGCATGGGTTATCGGCCCTACTCTTCTTAATTTTTACTCATTTTGATTTCGACTCGGCTATTATTGTAATTTCTGTTCGTTTTGAGTTTTATTTATTTATTGATAGTGATTTGCGGTAGTTTTCAGCTTGGGAGATTATTTCACTTTAGTTCTGCTTATACGACCACCCTTTCCATAAAAACACTATATGCCCTCGGGGCATAAATTATAACCCTTGCGCTAAGGGTTATGGGGAGGTTTTCATCCTCAAAGACATAATTCCCAGACTTTTCGACTAAGCTGGGGGGGGGATTTGACAGAATTCTTATATGAAATTCTTTTTATTTGTCTTACTTTCTCTTTGCCAAATCAATTTTATATGTGGAGATATTCCGGGGCAATGGTCCGTGGGAAATTTTAGCGGGTTTAGATTTTCGGGAAAAAATTCTACGGAAAGGGGTATTTCCGGAGTGATTATAATAATCATTAGAAATTAAAGTCTTCTTCAAATCAAAGTATGTTGAGGAGAAGTTTCTTAAGCTGAATTGTGCGAAAGAAATTTTACGGAAGGAGTAGGGGTAATTTTCAGCGAGGATGGAATTGTCTGGAAGAAATTTTACAGGTGAGGTATAATTTGCGTGGTAGAAACTTTCTATGGAAGGGTTTACCGTGAGGAGAAGGAATTTTTCATGGAGGGTGAGCCAGATTTACCAGGATTATTTGAAAAAGCGATCAGAAATTAAATAAAAATCAAGCTTTTTCAACAGAAAGTAAGGAGGATCATCAAAACTCAAAACGAAGAGAAATTATTTCGTATACAAAGGGGTTGCCACACTCCTAAATACCTTGTTATTTGCGTTTCTCCCAGTTTTTTTTTTTTTTTTTTTTTTTTTTTTTTTTTTTTTTTTTTTTTTTTTTTTTTTTTTTTTTTAAGAACGACTCCTGAGACACAAGGGCCTTTTAATTAGAATAAGAAGCTTTTTTAAAAGTGCTACAAACTATGTTAATAAGGAGGGGGCAACCCCTTCATATACGGAATAATTTCTGTTCGTTTTGAATTTTAATGTTTCTCCATATTTTCAGTAGAAAAAACTTGTTTTTTTTTTAGTTTAATTTCTATAACAGAGACCGTCTAGTAAGCTTTTGTCAATTACAAATTACAAGACTGTAGAATGAAAACCATTGCAATGCAAACAGACATATAACAAAAATAAATACCATTATTCCTTTCGACTTTCGACCATTTTTTTATAATCGACTTACGACCATTATTCCAAATAACGTTTATCGTTCCCCAAGCCACATTAAAACTTTTTCTAGGGAGACATAATTCAATGCATGACCGAGAACCAAAAAGAAAATGGGGCAATATCAATACGATTCCCTCGTTAAACTGATAACTGATGATTATACATGAGCAATAAGATTTGGGAGATGCCTTTAAACACGAGCTTCTTAATGACCTAGAGACGAAATTTTAAAACAGTATTTTTAGACTAGATATGTTTTGACTGAATAAAAGGTAAAAACATTACCTTTTGATTCTTAGTGTAGTTCCACCGTTTATTTACGCCTATGGGTACTTTTAATGTATATATCATCTGGGTAAACTTGGACAGGGATATTGTTTTTCTTCTAGTTTTTCTTCTAGTTTTTTTTATTTATTTTTTTTTTTTTTTTTTTTTTTTTTTTTTTTTTGGTAAAATTATATTGTCCGGGATATAAATTCAAGATATTCATCTTGATTCGTGCAACTCTGAATGTAAGAGGTTTTTTATAAGTAAGAAAGAAAAGTATGAAACAAGTTATTAAAATGACCCTTTCGCGACCGACGGGACCTCAGAGTCCCAATATTTAAAAACCCTTTTGGCGCTTCTAAATTGATTGCTACAGTAATGAAGCCTGTTCCATCGTGTTCGGTGTTCCGCCTTTTTTAGCCCTTCGATTAACGGGTAACAAGTCAAAATAGCGCTCAGTTGGAATTATTTAGCTGACGGTGAAGTTAGGCTGTTTGTTTTTTTCAAAAAAGGTAAAGAGTCTGTTTTTTTTCTGAAAGAAAATTAAAGCGTAATAAGATCAGAGCAACAACTTCAAAAGTCATTGCTGGTGTGAAATGAAACATTCTGGTATAAAAAATCTGATAAAGCCATTTTGACGCCCCCAGTGATGGATTCTATTTTTGGGACCCTGCATTTCCAGTGGTCAAGGCCCTTGCGTAGTGGCGACTGTAAAGTCCCACTGGTCGAAGTTAATAAAATGATAATTTTGAAAATGCTCGACAATAAGCAATCTCTAAAGCAGCAATAATCTTGGAATTGTTTTCTTGGAACTGGTTTATTTCAATTTCATATGGCCTATGGTTTTTTGGTTTAACTGACTTTCCTCATCACACACACTAACTCTTACTCTCTCTCTCTCTCTCTCTCTCTCTCTCTCTCTTTCTCTTATTTCTTTTTCACCTGTTAATAACGCGTTTCTTTCTCTTACTTTCAAGGCCTGATTATACAAAGAGAGAACAATTCCTTCTTTCATTCTCTCTCTCTCTCTCTCCCTCTCTCTCTCTCTCTCTCTCTCTCTCTCTCTCTCTCTCTCTCTCTCTCTCTCTCTCTCTCTCTTCTCTCTCTCTCTCTCTCTCTCTCTCTCTCTCTCTCTCTCTCTCTCTCTCTCTCTTCTCTCTCTCTCTCTCTCTCTCTCTCTCTCTCTCTCTCTCTCTCTCTCTCTCTCTCTCTCTCTCTCTCTCTCTCTCTCTCTCTCTCTCTCTCTCTCTCCTCTCTCTCTCTCTCTCTCTCTCTCTCTCTCTCTCTCTCTCTCTCTCTCTTTAACTCTCTCTCTCTCTCTCTGTTTCCCCTACGATTTTGTTTTAGTTGGTTCTTTTTCCAGACCATGCGAAAGCAAATGTCTACCAACCAAAGTACCATACTGAACGCATTAGAAGAGTTGGGAAGCGATCTTAGTGATTTAGATGAAGATGATGACTGGTTTCAGCAGTCTGAAGAGATGGAACTGGATCTACAGGAAGACACCGACACAGAGGACAATGCTTTGGAGCCAGACCTGACTGACATGGCATCAGCTAATTTACTCACAAGTTCAGACATACCAAACAACGGGGAAGACTCGCCAGCCATTTTTCAATTCCAACCGATACAGATCCTTGCCTTGTTTCGCCTTCAACTTCATCGGCACCAACTGCGTCTCGTGCAGCTTATCAGCCAAAGTAAAATATAAAGCCACAGACAAGGAAGAGAAAAGTTGTTGAACCACAAAGGACTTGGAAGAAAGTTGTCGCAAAAACCTGTCAGTTGAACCCGATA
>CM051256.1:90749475-90909475 GCA_027921565.1 Artemia sinica | reverse complement strand
CTCTCTCTCTCTCTCTCTCTCTCTCTCTCTCTCTCTATCTCTCTCTCATCTCTCTCATCTCTCTCATTCTCTCTATCTCTCTCTATCATCTCTCTCTCTCTCTCATCTCTCTCATCTCTCTCTCTATATCTCTCTCTCTCTCTCCTCTCTCCTTCTCTCTCTATTTCTCTCTCTCTATCTCTCTCTCTCCCTCTCTCATATTCTCTATATTCTTATCTCTCTCTATCTCTCTCTAATTCTCTCTCTTCTCATCTATATCTCTCTCTCTCTATCTCTCCTTTCTCTCTATCTCTCTCTCTATCTCTATCCACCTCTCTCTCTCTCTCTTTTCTCTCTCTCTACTCTCTCTCTCTCTCTCTCTCTCTCTCTCTCTCTCTCTCTCTCTCTCTCTCTCTCTCTCTCTCTCTCTCTCTCTCTCTCTCTCTCTCTCCTCTCTCTCTCTCTCTCTATATCTCTCTCTCTCATCTCTTCTCTCTCTCTCTCTCTCTCTCTCTCTCTACTCTCTCTCTCTCTCTATCTCTCTCGCTTCTCTCTCTCTCTCTCTCTCTCTCTATCTCTCTCTCTCATCTATCTCTCTCTCTCTCTCTCTCCTCTCTACTCTCTCTCTCTTCTCTCTCTCTCTCCCCTCCGCCCCGTAGGTCCCGTCCCCAGCGCTCTCCCCTCCGTCATCTTCTCCCTTCCCCAACGCCTCCGCGCCTTTACCCGCCCTTGCCCGCACTCTCCCTCTTTTCCATTGCCTTCACGGTCTTCCTTTTCCCCGAAGGACCTTCGTGAACACGTCTTCTTTCCTCTCCCCGGTTCCGCCGATGCTTCCCTGAATCAAGCGGTCGCTTCCGACTCCTCCCCGCTTTTTTTATTCCTTCCGCTGAACCTTCAAAGGAGCTGCCAGAGGTGAAAATGAAACCGCACAAGACTTACCTCGCACACACATTGAACACATTGATTGCTGCTATCTGGCTGAATCCCAATTGCCGTCGAAGTAAATTTCTCTTTGTTTTTGTAAAGTTGACCATTATGAAGGCAAGATGTATCATCCGATTCATTCGACAGAGAAGGCGTAAAAGATGGTGGTGCTGGACGAAGGGCCTCTACAGACGGAGATGAAAAAGCAGATGCCACAGGAAACATCCTAGGCTTCGCAGAACTACCTCCTATTTCGTAGGGAGAAATGTTGTTAGATAAAAAATCATCTGAAAGTACATATGCTACTGGGTATCCCAATTCTATTTTCAGCACTGACATAAAGAATGCTGCCAATACAATTACGCATCAAACAGCCTACCTTCTGCAAAAGTGGCCATCTTCCATTTCTTTACTTACATAAATCTTCAGCTCAAATAAAAAACTCCCAATGTCTCCTTTATGTAGTTTATGGATTCCTTGTAAAGTATTTTTTTCTCAGCAGGAGTTTGAAATACTCCTTGTTCACATTTAACATCATATTTGAGACTTATTTTTTTTTTTTTTTTTTTTTTTTTTGGAAAAAGATGATTCTCTAAAAACAATCAAACGAACGGTACTACAAGCAATGAAATCTAAAAGATTCTATTTCTAAGTTTGTATATTCATCGCTTTTAATGTGTGCCTTTTTTCTACATATTGCTCTGTTTTACATTATATTTTACAAGTGAAGAATTCCCACCATCCATTTTCATGTGATCCCTAGCTTCTCAGAATCCCATCTTTTGTTTTTGTTGTCGTGTTTTGCTCAGTAGAAGCTAAATAAAAGCTCTTTGCCAAACAATCAAATTATCAGTAAAAGAAATCTAAGTTTTACTCAGTTATAAAACCTGAGTCTAATAATGGTATTAGCACTCTATCAAGGTTTTCGTGATTATAGGACAAATTCTTAGCTTACCTGTTTACTAACAAAATATTTCGTTATTTTCAACTTTTCAATACTTCATATCTGCAAATTTAAATATTGATAGGACACTTTTATCTTAACATTATTCATTGCCTAGAGATTTCAATTAAAAATACACAAAAAAACACATTACCCTTCCAAATACATCTTAAGGTCCTTTGTACCTCCCTCTCAAGAAACCCGAAGATTTTGCTAGTTTCCTTTGACTCCCTATATTTTTCATGTAATTCGCAAGCATTGCATTTTTTTTTTTATTGTTAAAATTATTGCAAATACTACCTCGGAGCTGTTTTGTAAGAGAAACGCCATGAAAATCGAAGTCCAAACTTATCACCATAATCATAATGATGGTTTATATATTGTTCTTACATACCGTTTTAGATATTTTGGTTTCCAAATGAACATAGCTACCTGCGGTACCTTTTGAAGATGAACACGATCGCAAAATTTCTCCATTGGGAAGAGTAAAACTTAGCATTTTTTTTTTACGTGACAGTTTTGAATTGTCGTATATTTTTTCGAATTTTGCCCGTTTTTGCAAATTTTGCACGTTTTTTGAAAGGGAAGATCCTGACGCAAGAAAACTTCATTCATGAGGGACTTGATGTAATGTTACATGTTTTTTCCAAAAATATATACGATAGTAAGTTCGTCCGAAAGAAATGGTGCAGGCCCTAATTATTAGATAAATGTCCCGCTTCTCCTATATAAAGTATTTTCACCTGCACCATAAATTCTCTTAGATAAACTGCTTTCAGTTGTACTCCAAATGTATTAGTTTTTCAAACTGAAGTGTGACTAAAAACTATGTTGGCTTATAGCATTAATACTCTGTTTAGTTTATCGGACTGAATTTTCCCCCGTTGATTTTCAAATATGGATAATCATGAATCAAATTTTGAATATAATTCTTTTGATAGACCTACGTCTACACTGTCCTGAGTCAGTGGTAACCTAACTTCTTGTGTGGATATACGTTTTTGATTTAGTTCGTCGAGAGCTTGTAAAAAACAATTTATACAGTTCGCACAAAGTTTGCCTATAGATAGCCTAGAGTTCGTCTAAGTTTTGTTCAAGTTCGTAGTAGAATTGGATTAACACTAAGATCAAAAAAGTGAGTTATATCTTCTAACCCCGCTTTTCGTTATTTCCCTTACCCGGTCAGATTCAGGAAGAGAATTCTTAATAATATATAGATGGGGCCTTCCTTCCTTTAATTCTCCCCAATACTGGTGGCAGCAACCAAACTATTTTTTCTAAGATTTAGGCTTGATATAGAATATAAAACGAATAGCCTAAACTCTACTAAATCCTTCTGAAAAACACCGGCAAATTTAAAACTACCTTTGCGTTGAATATTTGGGGTATGGCCACCAGTTATTTAAACAGTAGATCTGTTAAAGTCAGGGGCTAGGACTTCGTAAATACTCAGTAGCATATACGCAGCTACACGACAAAGCTCGCATAATTACGCAACATGAATTGTTTGACGAAGGGTGAAAAAAAGAGATTATATGGAAGGCATTTTACCTGAGATAAAAAGGTAATGCAATAGAACTAATCAAAAAATTTGATTTAAAGTTGAATCAGGATTAAAGGATTAGAATATTTGGGTGTTGAAGTTAAAACTACAGGACTGCAAGACAGCATAAGAAATGCCAAAGTTCAATGTATTTTTTGAGCGGACAAGTGGAATTAGTGGACTATTGAATATAACCTTCGAGTATCGAAGATTAAAAGATTATTTTGGTGCAGTAATTAGCTAGACTTTGTCCGTGTATTGTCTAGAAGGTGAGATGAACCTGTCTTCTTTAACAAGTTAGTAGAATTTGCATGTCACATAACACTATATATGGAGTAGATATTAAGTTTTGTGACGCAGGACAGTTTTCCTGTGTGATTTTTAGTCCAGGCTTACCATTACCACAATATTCGTTTAATTTGACTAGTTTCCTTTCTCGTCTCCTGCATAACCTTTTCGAATTCCGGAGATTTATCTAGCGCTTCACGGATTTGTTTGAAGTGTAAAGATTGTTGCTAGGCTTACGCAAGTTAGATATAAATGTATTTCTTGTATTTAGTGTTTTATTACATTAAGGGTATATTTTTGGTATTTAGTGCATGTTCCACTTCAAGGGTATAGTTGGTATGTGTTGTTTTAAGTACTTGTTTCTGCCTTCTTTTCTATTCAAGGAAGTCGATCACCATGACCAAAAACCTACCAGCCAATGAGAGGCTACTTTGGGGGTCATGGAACCAGAATTCCATGCTTGGGCCTTGGAAGATAAGAAGGGGGAAAAGACAACTTGTGGACAGTTCAGCTTTGAGAACCAACAGTGACAAGTGGTTAGAGGAACACCGCTGGGAGAGTTCGAGCAACCTCCACCTTTCTATAATATACGGTGAGCCGGGAGAGTTTAACAATAACCTCCACATCAACTGCCGTCGGAGAGTTCCAGTAACCTCCACTAGCCAACTATAGACGGCGAGCTTGGAGGGTGCAGCAGCCACCTCCAAATCAACTGTGCCAGCCGGTGCAAGTTGACTATAGCTCGGATTCTCTACGGCTTCAAGAAGACTGTTCACGAGTGTACTCTAGTATTGTATTTTGTCTATTAGTTTATTAAAGTAGTTTTAGCAACATCTTGAGTAGATACGAATCCTGCCTACCACGCTACCCAAGGTCTTGTCCTCGTGGAGGCTTGATCACCCCCCACTGGGGACCAATAAGACGGTATTTCTTTAGAGAAATATACCATACTTCACACTGGTGGCAGCTACTCACGGTGTTGTTGACTACTCTTTAGAAACTCCTTTCTAATAATTCATTAAGCTGTCTCTATTTCCTAGCCTTAAATTTAAAACCATGCCGGCCGACTGATAGGCCCATGTTAAAGACCTCGAAGTTAGGCTAGCAGATGCAGAGGCTCGTCTGTCATCGTAGAGAGCTAGTTCTGATATTTACCAACAAACTCCTCCTATGCCTGTTAATTATTATATAGAATAATGTCCACCAATTCCTATACTTTCGCATCCAGCCGATATTCATTCCTGGATTATAACTCTAAAACAAATACAAAAGAGTCAGTCCAAGGGGGACGCCTCAATGGTGTCTCAGGCTATCTGTTACACCAGGGGGGAGATTCAGAGATTTCTGTATAATTTTGATCCGGACAGTATCAAAAATCTTTCAGACCTCGAAAGAACCCTTAAAATAGCCTTTTGCCCAGAAAAAAGTGTAGGACAAAAACTACAAGAATTAGTTAGAGAAAAACAGAAAGAGAACGAATTAGTCTCTCAATTTTATTCTAGAATAGTTGGTAAGGCAAAGGATTATTGCAAGTCAGCCGACCAAAACGACGCCAGTAGTCTCATATCAAACATTTTTAAAAGTGGCTTAAAAACTAATATCGCGCGCCGAGTAATGGAACAAGCATCACCAGATTGCGATAATGATGAACTACTAGAACTAGCTAGGAAATTTGAAACAATAGATTTAGTGCATGTTCCACTTCAAGGGTATAGTTGGTATGTGTTGTTTTAAGTACTTGTTTCTGCCTTCCTTTCTATTCAAGGAAGTCGATCACCATGACCAAAAACCTACCAGCCAATGAGAGGCTACTTTGGGGGTCATGGAACCAGAATTCCATGCTTGGGCCTTGGAAGATAAGAAGGGGGAAAAGACAACTTGTGGACAGTTCAGCTTTGAGAACCAACAGTGACAAGTGGTTAGAGGAACACCGCTGGGAGAGTTCGAGCAACCTCCTCCTTTCTATAATATACGGTGAGCCGGGAGAGTTTAACAATAACCTCCACATCAACTGCCGTCGGAGAGTTCCAGTAACCTCCACTAGCCAACTATAGACGGCGAGCTTGGAGGGTGCAGCAGCCACCTCCAAATCAACTGTGCCAGCCGGTGCAAGTTGACTATAGCTCGGATTCTCTACGGCTTCAAGAAGACTGTTCACGAGTGTACTCTAGTATTGTATTTTGTCTATTAGTTTATTAAAGTAGTTTTAGCAACATCTTGAGTAGATACGAATCCTGCCTACCACGCTACCCAAGGTCTTGTCCTCGTGGAGGCTTGATCACCCCCCACTGGGGACCAATAAGACGGCATTTCTTTAGAGAAATATACCATACTTCACAGAAGCGAATTAAGAACATTTACTAGTTAGGTGTTGATTTTTCTGGATATGCGAGATATTACTTGGACATCATATATTGTGCATCACTGATAACTCATAATAGCATATTGCGCACGGTCGTTTTGTTCGGGTGGAAAGTATCGGGTTTGCCACTATAGATTAAGCGAATAGTCTGTATTACTAACAAATATTGTGAATATTTTCGTATTCAGTTGTGATGTCCTCACATCACACTCACTATGACATGAGAGACCTCACACTCAGGTCGTAATTCACGGAAATCAGGTGCTGAAAAGTATCCATTAAGGATGAAAAAAGGGATGTTACCCGTATGGAGGCAGACAAAAGAGCAAGACAGACCCTTAGGGAGGCCTATGAAAAATATCATCAGGATTTTATGAAAAACATGGAAAGACTAATAAAAGCCTGCTGCGGAAATTCTGAGCGATATCTCGTCACAAACAACTCATAAGCCGTCAGATCACCAAGATAATTTTCCTATGGGTCGAGAATGAGACGCCCCGAACCTTAAATTCTAAGGCTGAAAACATTGCGACTTTGGTCGCAAGAAGAGTAGGTGTAGCAGCCCTTAGGCAAAATGGGGAGGCAAGATCGATCTGTCTGAAAAATAAAATCCATGAGATTCTATCTGAGAAAGCAAATAATCCTGCAAAACATGGTTTGTTTTTGTCATCTTATGTTAGAAAATCAACATGCTCAAACCTTGTGTTCCTAAGATGGGGCAAAAATTATAAAGTACCAAAATTATTCTGCAAATTATTCTGCAAAAGTTCCTAAGATGGGGCAAAAATTATTCTGTGGCACACTTAGTGTGCCACAGAATATTGAAGAAAAATTTTAAGTACGTGCCTTCCTTCAAAAAGTCCGAGAAATTAGAATATAATATGAAAAACTGTGAGAATTCAATCCTCATTTAATGACCAATTATTTGTTTCTTCAGTAAACATAAGGACAACTAAAAGAGAGACAAAAGATGTGAAACAAAACTACAGTTTAAGAACTTAGTTCCATTTTAATGATCATTTAATTATTTCCTGGAAAAAGTACCGAAAACTAAAAGAGAGAAAACAGCTTCACAACGAAACTACAATATAAAGACTCAATTTGAAATAGCAGACACTAGAGTCCAATTCACATTTGACAATGATTTATTCTACGTCACCGAAACATTGAAATAAAGCAAAGGGCTGGGCACACGTAGCTGATTTCGGGAACCGATTTCAGCAAGGCTGTATTCCACGTCGAGTGATTAATGATGCTAAGAGGCGGGGTTTAGTGACGTTTTTCGGTGATTAATCATCATTAATTACTTTCTAGACAAAGGAATGTACTAGGGCTTTAGAGCTTTAGGCGTGTAAGTAATCATATTTAATGATTATCGTAAATTAATCGTAATTAATGATGATTAATCACCGAAAAACGTCACTAAGCCCCGCCTCTTAGTATCATTAATTATAATCACTCGACGTGGAAACAGCCTTGCTGAAATCGGTTCCCGAAATCAGCTACGCGTGCCTAGCTCTTAAGAGAAAAAAAAAACAACTGCGAAAATTCAGTCTGCAATGGTGGGCAACAGTATTTTAGGAAATTTGTAACTGTTAGCTCAACAATATGGGAGGAGTAAAGAGCTTAAGCGAAAGGAGGATGTTTTCGTCCTCTTAAAAAAAACTACAGATAATCAGGAGATGGAACAGCAAAACCTGTTAAGGTTTTAAAAAATTCAGGTAGTGTTGGAACAGCCTAGGAGGAAGGACATGTCTTAACAACTTTTAGGGGAAGTTGCCCTCGTTTGATTGGAAGGAGTCCCTGGCGGAGGAGTCCCTTTGTGGGGTCTGTCGTATCGCCATTCTGGGACATCATTTAACCTCGATTGATGGGGAAGAATGCATACAATTCTTGGGAGATAGTCTCTCTCATTATCAATCTCTGCCTTTCCCCCTAAAACCGTTACCCTGTAGCACCATACCTCATTCTTACCCTGTATTGGCATGGACGCTTAATCCCTCAGAACCTTGTTCCTTGAGCCATATATCCGATTTTCACCTTCATTTGACAACGATCTTGTTCTTCATTCGACCCAAAAGGAGCTAAAATCATGTCTCCCTCATATCTGTCCCTCATTTCCCCGTACCCAAATCGACACTGCGTACCTGGGTACCTTCGAACCAAAAATACCTGATCTCAACACATAATTTACATATTACAACGACATCGATCAGCAAGATAATTTGTTTGATTGTTTGTTCATGGAGGAATGGTCAAAAGTATAGAAGGAGTTAAGTCTTCCGCTGAAAGAACAAGACTATGATTTTGGCAAAGGAAGAAATTAAAGAAAGCATAAGTGCACTAGAGGGAGCATCTGCTCCAGGTATTGAGGGAGTCCCAACAAAGATTTTCAAACAATTTCAGATTATAGTTATGCCAATTTCCCCTGTAATCTTCAACTCAGTTCTGACTTCATGAAAATGGACATCCTTGTCAAAAAATCAACAATTTTACTCAATTCAACTCCTTCTAGTATAAAAGACTAAGATACATAAATACGTTTTTAATGCTAAAGTGTGTCCTGCGATATATTTCGGATCAGAACTCTGGGAATTTGACACTGCAGCACAGTTGAAATCATACAGCTGAAGCACTTTAAAATATTAATTAGTGTCCACTCAACGACGCAAAATCAGGGTGTAAAAGGAGACCAATGATTATTTTCGCTTAGATTAGGTAGACTGGCGCAACTGATACGATACTAGGTAAAGGATGTTGGCCTGTTGGATGACAGGTTAGCAAACGCAGCATATTTTGAGATGCTGTCGTCGAAACAGAAAAGATCACGGCCCTATCAAATAAACTGTATTAGATGACGCAGCATTATCTTACATTTGGAATACCAAGAAATCTAGACTTGGATCTACGCAGTGAGCAGGTAAGAGTCATTAAATTTTTATGCCCAGGTAAAAGAGGCTTTTGGTTTGAATATTGTTGTAAATTAGATTTGCTGCCCGAGGTATTGGGGGTTTGTTTTAGTATTCGAGCGAATTGCTCATCATTCCAAAATAGAACAAAGTTTTGACAGAAAAAGGCTGGTCTCAGATAAGAATCACTCTTGCCCAAGATGCAGTACAGGAGTTGAAAATGTGGCGCATATTCTGGATGGGTGTGAACAGCTTCCTCATTTAAGAAGGGATTATTTTGAAGGTGTTACACTTCAGTTCCCGGGGATTTTGCAGATGAATCTTAAAAAGACATTTATTCAGGTCTGTAAATATGTAGATGAAGTGGTAGAGAAAGGAGAGTAGCTCTTTTTTGTGGGGGGTGGTGGAGAAATGATTATTGTTCATATTCTTATTTGTGATGTGTATTAAAGAACACTGTGTGGTATGGCCTTGTCAGGTTTATAATGAGAAAACAAAATGGAGGAAGAAGGTAGAAAAAAGAGGAAAGAAAAAAATAAAATGAATTAAATTTATTGACTTGGTAAGGAAAGGAGAGAAATTTAAGATCGTTCTTTTTTGTTGTTGCTGTTAGGATGGGAGAGTAGATATATGCAACTATTGTGATTAGAATTCTCGAATATTGTGTTGCATGGGCTTGATCGGCTTACAATAAATCTATCTATCAGTCTATTACGTTGAAACTATCAAGAAAAATTGAGAGAATGTTAGAAAGTTCAGGAAATCTCAAGGAACGTTGAATGGGATGCTGAACTAAATCCACAGGTGCTATGTGCATTCAGTCTGTCATAATAGCGTATCTGTAAAATCTCAAGAGCAACTAATGGTATTGAGTTGAAACTTTAGGGTATGTTGAATAAAATCAAAACAAGCCCTCTGCACTGAGGTTGTCAAATGGGCTCAGGTGTTTGTACAGGGATTACATGTTTGTTTGTAAAAAGGACTGTATCTGCGATAAGTCAGGAATGACAAAGGAATTGAGTTGAAAATTTCAGGCAACGATGAAGAGGATGTTCCAATAAATCAACACTCACTACGTGCACCGAGGTTTTAAAAAGAGGGTATCTACAATAATCAGGTAGGCTACAACAAAGAGCACAAATTACCAGCTGCAAGGACTTAGCCGTAATTTTCAGAAAGTGCTCGACGAAGATATCAAGTATATTTTAATGTTTTGACTTGACAGGACTTAGGGGGGCTGATCAAGGACAAAACGTGTCCAAAGAAAGATATAGCTGTATAGATTCTAAGTGGGAAATATTCTTTTCCTTATGATGGTCTTTTAAACATTTTTGGCGATGAAGCCACTTTTATTAAGATTTTAGAACCAAGGAAAACTCGACCGGAAATAAATATGGTTGCATTTAATCTTAACATACTATTTTTATGTTTTAGACAACAAGTCAGAATTCTGTTTAATAAATGAGGTCAAAACAAACTTTTTTAAACAAACAAGCACTTCATACAAAATATAACACAGTAAAACAGGTATAATGGAATGGTTGATCAATATTCGTTATATATTCAAGGTGATTGGATCAGTATGGCTCCAGCCCTATATAAGGCCAAAGTTTATGCTGATTTTCAATCCCTTAATTTAAATATTGTCCCCCTTATTCATCGATTCTTAGTTCTATAGTAAAACTATTATTAAAATTTGTTCTAAACCTTAGTCCAAAACATAATTATCAAGCCAAAATTGTACGGAACAAGTTTTTTTTAAAGAAGTATTAAAACTATAAGGAATAAATATCAGAGTATGTATATTAACTGACAATACACGTTTTTTTACTATAGTAAAGTGCAATTATTCTAATTAAACGGTCATTGTGTTTCAGAAATCGTTCTTAAAAAATAAGGACAAAAGTCAAAACTTTAGCGTAAAGAGCAAGGTCTTGTGGATGGGCAACTTCTTTCATATACGTAATAATTTTTGTTGCTGCTCCTTACTTTTAACTGAAAGACTTTTTTTTGTAATTTAATTTCTGATCGTTTTTAAATAATACTGGATATTTCAGCTCTCTCCATGAAAAATTCCGGTACTCGTGTATTATACGCCTTTCACTCAAGTTTACGCTGTATAAAACTCGAGAACAAACCGATTTCTTCTTGGTTTCTTTGTTACTTTACAAACAAATTTGGGCTATATATTTGCACATTAGGAGAGGGATGGGGGTAAAGTATATTGGGTCTGCATGCAAAATGTGTTAGGTACAATTATTCTGCATATTATGAAGTAACAATTGTTTTGTGACTTCAAACAGTCCTAATACTTTACCCCTCCCCCCTCGTGTGGAAATATATGGCCAAAATTATATATTTCCTATCTATTCTATCTCTTGTCTTTGTCTTGTCTCACGCTAAGCTGAAAGTTACTAACGAAGAAACCGGTTTGTTCTCGAGTTTTACACAGCGTAAGCTTGAGTGAGTGGCGTATAATACACAAGTACCGGAATTCCTTCCGCCTACGGAAAATAAGAAAACAACTCAAACAAATTCTCAAATTTGTAAAACCTTATTTTCCAAGGGGGGGGGGTATTTTCAACGGGGCCGTCTTTTTTTTGGGGGGAGGTATCTTCCACGGGGGGGGGGGGGGGGTAATTCCCAGAGGGGTTATCTCCGTTTTTTTTGGAGGTGTATTTTTCGGAGGGAGGGAGAGTAAACGTCGGCCAACAGTCAAGCCACCCCCTAAAACAAACAGAAATTACGACATTCAGGAGTAGGTTTACTGTCTCTTAAGCCCTCTGAAGGCTAGAGCATCATTTGTGCTCTACCAAAAACAAAATATGTTTCTAAAGTATTTTCTTCTGAATTGTAAATAATTCAGAGGTACTTCCAGGAATGAGCATTATATACTGAACAGTCAGTCTATTTTTGTTAGGCTAGTTCTTTTCAGTAATCTTGGTTAACATTATTTTCTTTCCTTTTTTAGTTATTTTTTTGACAAAAAAAAAGCGACCGAAAGAAAAACTGTTTCCTGTAAAATACAAATGACGCCAAGACCTTCAGAAGGCTTAGTAGAGGTGTTAGCGCTACTACTATTTGTAGTAATTTATGCTTGTTTTAAGTTTGCTTGATTATTCATTGCATTTGCTGTTTGTTTTGGGTCACAATTCTTCATTGATAGTGATTTTTTGTTCGTTCTAAGGTTGATTTTTTTTTTCTTAGCACAATTAATGTTGCTTACCGTAGATTAGGTATGTACTCGGGAGATCTCTAAATCAGTCCTGCCCTCGAGATTTACGATTTTTTGATTTTTCCCCCGTAATTTGTTGCATTTCGTATGCAATTTGCCCAATTTCAACCCTTTTCAAAATGGTTTCCCTCTTTCTTTTTTTTTCATTTCTGCCTGTCTTTGGTTTAATGCATCTCTTTACTTATCTTTGAAAGACTTCATTTATGGAAACAGATGCTGTAGCTCATTAATTAAAATAGCCAAGTGTAATTTAAATACTTACTTGCACAGTACTTACAGCATTCATCTGATACAACTGATGAACTAAAGCAATCTTTGTTACATTGATGAATAGTGCAGTTCATTTTACCACCCTAAAGAATAACAGGAATTATAACCACAAAAAATCAACACGAAAGATAAAAACTTAAGATACTGATTAGAAAGATAAAAAGAATTTTAATAGAACTTTACACGATTACCTCAAAGACTTATCATCCTCAAAGACTTAATATCCAGAACTTTCAACGTTCAACAAAATGGCTATCTCAAAATTTTAATTGGATGTGTTTGGGGAAATGGTGGGCGTGAGAAGGGGGCTAGTTGCCCTCCAACCCGTTTTGACTAGCCTATTAAAAGGGCAGTAGCCCTTTCAATTTTCAATTGAATGAGCCTTTTTAAAGTTTGCACAAAATTTTCTATAAAAACCTTATAATCCCCCAGGGTATACCTTACAACCATTGCCTTGAAGGCTGGGGGGAGGGGGGGTGTCACCCTCAAAAACCTAATTTCCAGAACTTTCATCTACGTTGAACAAAATGGCTATCTCTAAATTTTGAGAGTAAATTTTTAAAGTAAAATAGAATAACACAGTCATTAATGGGTGGATTGACTGCTCAATTTGAGACCTTCAAGTCCTTTCTTCGCAGTCTTTCCTTCCCAAACCAGATAATATTACAACGTTTCTGTAATTTACGATATTCTTCATTTAATTCATCCAATTTCTGGTTGTTTCTTTCTAAGTTCTACCTCTTTAAATATTGCCCTTCCTTCCCCCAACAAATTCTGGACAAAACACACGCATTAAGAAATTAAGTTTTGTGGGGAATAAGTTGCAACCAAGGAAACAGCATTCTTTACATGTTCTAATCAAACAATCAAAAACACCATCTTTCTTCAGAATTTTCTGCATTTGGTGGGTATGGACTTTCGAAACTCTTTACTTTTAAAAACTGGTACCTAAGATCTTTGCAAATTAAAGGCTTATCTTTAGACATGAAAGAATATAAATCAGTGTAAAATAGAAAGAAGCTAACATTATGTTGTTTTTGAGGAGGTAACGTCAATTGCTTTAGTCAGCTGTGTATACAGAGCCTATGTTCTGTAAAAGATAGAAAAAATCGCACTAATTTATTTATCTCAAATAGCCAGTTTAGTGCTAACTGAGAAAAGAACTAGACAGTTTGTTGGTTTCTAATTGTAAGAAAGTAGAAATTTTTGAACTTACTAAGGCCTCTAATATTTTCCATGTGCCAAAATATTGTATCTTATTAGAGTTTGATATTTGCCATCGTAAAATGTCAAGTTGAACATTTAGCTAGTTAGCCATGGAAAACTTTCGGTACTTGTCTGTTTAACGGAACGCACTCAAAAATTACGCTGTGTAAGAATTGGCAGAAACTGGTTCCCTTCCTGGATCGGTTATGATGTGCTTATTTTGAGTGAGAAAACTACGATGTATGTATATTTTTTATTAAATATTTAATATATAGAGGTGTTTAGGTGCTAGGTTATGTTAGGTATTTAATATAAAGCATTCTGTGCGGCCTGCTTTCCACAATTCTTTGTCGTAGTTTCCGTAATTTTGTTTCAAAAGCATTACATAATCATCATGTTTTGACATATTTCATTAGGATTAACCTAACTTAACTTATTGGGTGTGTTCCGTTTAACAGACAAGTAGCAAACTTCCTCCCTGTTTCGTCTTCTTTTAGCACATCATAAACCCTGAATTATACCCTTTTCAAGTAACTTCTGCAACATTAAGTGATGCATCCTTTTTGCTTCGTTTAAGGAATACCACCTACCTCTAAACAAATACAGGCTATACAGTTTTGTGCTCCTGGCTGTCCTACTCTGGGATACCACACTTCTCCAATATTGTAAGTTTTCGAAGCAAATACACAGGATTGTCCAGTACTTGGGGCTATTCATAGATAAAAAAGATTATTACACATAGCATCTCAACGTGTAAAAATGAGTCGGCAAAGAGAGAGTAAGGCAAATAGAAAGATTTTTTATGAATTCTGGCAATTTCCAAAGTGTATAATTTTCTCTGGAACACTCCCAGAAAATTCCCTCTCTATGGAGTTCTCCCAGTGGATAAGATAAGATATTTATTCCAAAAAGTGTCTATCACAAGCCCCGTAGGACCAAATTCGCATTTCGGAGTCTTAAAACCCAAAAATAAAAAAAAATAATAAAAAAGTACAAGATCTAAAAAACTGGCTAAACAATGCCAAAAACAACAATGTCAGAAAGGCAAAACCATTCATTAGAAGAAAAAAACTTAAGCGGCAAAACGTTGGAAAGTTAAAAAGGTAAAAACTAAAACAAAACAAAAAAAGATTGAGATAAAATTAGCGTTAAAAAGGTTTAAAAGAGAACATATAAAAAGGGGGGAGAGTCAAAGGAATATAAAACTTGGGTATCAACAGTACAAAGAAAGAAAAAAAAAACAAAACGAAAACGAGCGATTTATTTATCAGTAATGAAGGGGACAAAGGTTTTTTCATACCTGGAGGTTAAGCGACGGATGGGGGACAAGATGGGAACGGATTCAGAAACAGTAGCCTACGTGGTGGGCGGTGTCTGAATGGGGAGTGTCTTTTGGGGGAAATGTTTTCCGTGCGAAGATTTATTGTTGCATTTTTTTTTAATTTTTTTTTTGTTTTTTTGTAAAACGGAGGCACAACGTTCCTCTCCTGTTCTCAAGAGTTTCCAACTTGGCCTTTTTTAGTAGGAGAGAGTATGGTACCTTAGCTCATATAAGCAGGTTTTTAGTTTTCCATTTATGTGTGAAAAGTAGAGGATGGGTCGAAGCTAAAAAATGCAGTGCCCTAGTCTGGCAAGCAGCTTCAAGACGGGGGACGTCACTTCATTCTGGAAGTAAGGAGAAGCTGGAATCAACTCCTGCGAGAGACAATACGATCATCCCTGGAGGAAAAAACATAATAAATAAGCACGCATCCGTTTGTCCTGACAAAAAATACTGGACAAATTCAGATTGAAAATTCCCTCCAAATTTTACTCAATATTTTACTATTATACCATCTGGCTGCATCTTCTAGATTTTCGGCAATGTTATCCATGGTTTCCAATTCACACCTCCTTAATTCATATTTTGATACTTTTTCTACTTTCTTCTTATTCTCACATGTTTAGTCACTCAAACGCTTCTTGTGCAAACCCCTTCTCTTTTCTACCGAACTTGAAGGGTTTTCACTATAATTCCTAGCTGCGTTCCAAACTTTTCCCTCTAAGACACCTTCTGGTACTTCTTAAACTATTCTCCGAAAATCCTTCCAAACATCTCCTACATTGTAAAATTTTAGAATCTCCAGTTTAATGTTCAATTGTTCCTGGAAAGTTTCTTTTAAATACTCATCATGGAGTCTACCAACGTCATAATTTCCCGGAAGGGAATTACCCTTCCGAAACTTCAGCTTAGTTTAGATGCAACCCGGAAACTGCTAGGTAATGACAATTACTTTTTACATCAATAACTCACTCCTATCGATCATGTCAGTCCTCGGTTTACATTATCATAATCAATATGGTTGGTCGTCTTACCATCACATGTGAGCGCCATGTTAGCTTATGGACCATTTTTTGACCAAATGGAATTAATTTCCCCATAAGAAATATTAGCGGGACCGGTTTATTAGAAATTTTTAAATTTCATAAAAAAATTTGTAATTTCCATGACAGATTCCATTTCCCAGAACACTGAATTAAGGCGAATTTCCATAGTTTTGATGCAATGCCATTTTCCTATCTTAGAAAGTGCCCTATACGACTCCAGGATTAAATACTTTTTTAGTCCCAATTTCTATATTTTTACATCTTAACATGACAAAAAATATGACCACAGATTTTTTTCCAGAACTGCCATTGGTAATCAAACAAAGAATAAACTATTGTTCCCACTCTAATTTCCAAAAATCCCTATTTCAAGGTGAGAAAAGAATTAAAATATGCAAAGTACACACTTTGAAACACCTAAGTAATTTAAACTGAATGATGGTTCAAGATTTTTTTTTCGATTTTTTTTTTTTAAATTGGCGATTAGTTTTGTTCCATTAGCCTTCTTTTTCTAACCCTTTCTTGATGGGACACATCACGAGTTACACGGCCAGTAACGCTCATAAGGGTTTTAATATTTGATCTTTAGTTTTTTAAAACATATTCACTTTTTTATTATATAAGATACTTTTTCATTTCTCCCCTATTTTTTCTGGCTACCCCAATACCTTCTAAGGACCAGAATGTCATTCGAACTTACTCAAAACAAAATATATTTGAAATTCTTTTCTAAAACGTCAATAAATCCAAAATTGCCGAAGCTTTCAGGAAAAACAATTATAATATGATATTAATTATATTACAACAAATCATAATGATTATAATATATAAATCATTATATATTAAACTGTCAGTCTACATTTCATTAGTTTTTTTTTTCCAGTAGTCCTGGTCATCTTGACAATTCCTTTGTTTTTTGTTTCTTTTTTTTAATTTTATCACAAATAATAACACAAAGCTAAAAATAATTCGTTTTTCAATAAATCGTAAATGATGTTCTGGGCTTTCGACGGCATAGGGGGTGTTAGTCCTGCTCCTAATTGTGGTAGTTTCTGAATGTGTTAAACTTGATTTATTATTTAATATAATATCTGCTCTTTTTTGGTTTCACCTATTCATTGATAGTGATTCGTGTTCGTTTTACGCTTTAATTGCCATCGACTTTATTTGATCGTCTTAAGCCGAATGTAGCCCGTTACTTTCGTTTCAAAAACTTCTTTTGTGGGAATCTTTTAAAATTGATTAAAGCAAAATAGAAAACAATCGTGTTTTTAGTTTTTTCGCTCTTCTGTAAAATTTTATTTGAGTTATATATATACCTTTTGGATCACAGCAGCCAAGTAGACACTTTCTTCTATCTATTAGAGCTTAGAACGTTTCTCTTATTTTTAAATCTAGAAAAAATTTTGAAGAGGCATCATATTACATAACACCATAAAATTGTATCCTTAAAAACTACCCGAATAATCTCTATCTTTTATAAATTATATTCTATTGATTATTTAATTTGATTTTTGTATAGCATAATTCGATATCGTTTTTTTTCGATATTACAACTTTCCAAAGCAGCTAATGGACTACAAGCGCCTTTAAGCTTAAACTAGAATGCAACAGCGACGTGTTTCTAAGAGTTCAGCCAGTGTCACTCATAGTCAGGGAGCCAAACCTGAAAAAGTCGTCAAATAACGATTTGTAAAAAACATTTTAGTACATGAGTTCTGACTTTTGGAAACGATATTTTCGAACATGCTGATTCCATTTATTTCGGGAATTGCGACCACCAAATTGCGCTTCATAGTTCAATATGAGGTCAAGGTTTCGACTCATCATCTATGGTAAAAAATTTAAAACTTAACTTGTTCATTGCTAAGTAGATGACACTGCATCGTTCTCGTGGCTTTGTTATGGTTATGTTTACTGCCATCTGCCATCCTGGTGCAAATTGATGGTCAAAAAGCTTAAAAAGCTAATTAACTCTATTATTTGATTCTCAAAGGTTTGTCTTTACCAGTATTTCACTTTTTATTGTTTCGCCTCGTCTTTCAGGAATCCTTGGTATATCAATTTATAATGCATAGGCTAAAAGTCTTACCAGTTTTGGGGTCAAAGGATAGTTAGAGGCTTACTTAAGTGGTTTAAAAGTAGGGTAAAGGTGCAGATTAGTTCCCCCTGATAAAAGCAACTTATGTCTTACTATTATTCAGTAATTTGCAGGGGTTTCCACGGGAGGGGTTTTACGAGGAGCTTGGCTCTTTTGTGAGCTAGCCAAGGTGATACAGGTTTTTTTCAAGCATAGTCAAGCAAAGGTGGTACACTCTGACAATACTTGGCTGTCTTCTCTTTCCTTTTTTGTGTGTCAAGAGTGTCACTATTAACTATTGCTTCTCAAGTCACTAACTTTATAGCGCATCCAGACGATCCGGTTTTGGAAAAATGGGATGGAAATCCGGAAAAAGGAATAGCCCTCCAGACTTGGCGGTTTTAAAAAAATATCGGTACAAGTTTATCAGCCATCCTTATCAAATCTGTTTTCCTGAGCCAAAACCTACAGAAAACAATTTTAGAGCCGCAGTTAGACAATTTACCTTTTTTCTATTTTAAACCACATCAGACAACTATTTTTATCTATCACATATCATGTTTAATCGTCTCCTTCTTCTGGCATTTTTTCCAGAAAAGCTGTCTACACTACAGTCTTCCCGTCCCATTTTCGGACTCTCTGATCCTTCCTGCCCAGAAAACAGAAAAATGGGATAGAAGACCTGTCTACATTTCCAGATTTACGTCCCGTTTTTCCAGAAAGCGGATAGTGTGGACGTGCTATTAGGTGGCACAACAAAATTTTAGGCTAGGTGGAAGAAGGTTTGATGGTACCTTCTTTTTGGCCAATACCATGCCGCAATGGCCAATACAATGCCACAAAGTTGTAAAATTGTTCAATGAAGCAGTATTATTATTATTTAGGGCATACTCAAATGGGTTGAGACTCAGGCCTCCAAGGCCTATTGCCTCTAAAATGGAGCATTAAGAATTGTCATTTTCTGTCTTTTGAGGGACCAAGACTGAATACGAGTATGCTTTACAGAGGTGAAAAAATTGAAATTTAGCACTAAAAAATGTCTTTTTTCTTCCATTTTGGACTTCTTATCACTGCTGGAAGGGGGAGCGGGGTGGCCTGTAATTACTTTCTGGTTTGAAGATTTTTTTCACCAGGTCTTTCCACTGCTTATAGGGTCCTATTATAGACTATAATAGTCTGTAGATACTGGAAATGGATCGGTTATATATCATGAAGAAATTCTTGATTATTTTTTCTAAGGTTACCATTAGTACCGTACTAAATTTCTTCTCTGTTTTGCAGGATAGCATCGAATCATTTGCCAGACAAAAATTAGATGCTCTATATAGCCCCCCCCCCCAAAAAAAAAAAAAAATTATTATCCAGTGTTTGATCTGCCAAACCGATGGAAAAGGACAGCTTCACACTGTTAGTGATATAAAACGTGTCCGAGAACTTTTATTGACCAGATGCAAGTGCAATGCTAAGCACCATGCTCTAAGAAAGAACTGCCAGCAACCAAACTTCTTACAAAAAAGGCTTGTTTGGCATAGAATTTGTTTGGCATAGAAATTTTTTTCTTATGATCTCCATGGAAGTCTCCAGGGAGCAAATATGCCAGCTACACCTGCAAGACTCACTAGAACATTGGCAACAGAAGTGAGTTTCTCATATGCTGACTGTTGCATCATTTGTGGCAAAAAGGGAAGTACCAAGCCTAAAAGTGAGAATCTTCTGGCGATTAAAACGATAGAAAGGCAACAGAAGTTATTACAGCATGCTGAAAGACTTTTACGAGAAATGCCTGCTGTGTTTGCAAGGTCCAAAGACAAAAATTCGATTCAGTTGAGTGCAAAATACCACCAAAATGCATGCTTAGCTTCTTTAAAAAGAAGACTGAGGAAGAGACTAACTTTTCTGCCAGAGAGGCTATTGCAAAAAGTGTGTTGGATGAAATTGAGACTCGTCTTAAGGAAGGAAGGATATACTCGCTTAGTGAGCTACGGCAGAAATTAAGCAGGGGACTAGCTAGTTCAGATCTGGAAATAAAGGCCCATGATGTTAGGATACAGAAAAAGCAATTGAGTGTGAAATATGGCAAAGCACTGGAAGTGATCTCTAGTAAAAAGGCACCCCAGTGCTTTTACTATCTGAAGCATAAAGTATCTGTTCGAGCCCTGAGCCGTCAGGTTTCAAAGTTTGTCAAAGAAGCAGATGATTCAGTTGCGCTCGCAGAGGCCTACCTTAGATACAGACTGTGAAACAAATGAATCTGACAGAGAGAGTGACAGTGAATCATTTGACTGTGAAGTAGTGTGGGACACTGAAGTTTGAAGCATATTGAAGCTGTTGGGCTTGGAGCAGGATATTTTTTTTTCTGGTGTGGTAAATTAACGATCGTCTAATGTTTTGGCTATGTATAAAAGAGACAACTACAATATTCTAGTAGAAAGCTGGACTTAGTCTGAGTGAAATAGAAAAATCAACGAACTTAGTTGCAAAAAACCACCAAGCGCACCTTTGGCGCTTATATTCCCGAGATATTCGTTATCAGCATGGTCGATTTAGTCTAAAGCCTCTTTCAAATCATTTGTCCCCCTTAGATTGTTATTTTGTCAGATTTTAACTTTGGCTCCCCGACTATCAGAAGTTTCTGACATTTTCATGAAGAACCTAAATTATTATTCACGCATAGCTTGCTATCTATTAAAAACGCGCAGCACACAGTGGCACCAACATTGGGCTAAAATTTCACACATTTATATCATGAAAACAGTGTAGTTACAGCACGTCTGGAGATGTAAGTTTAGGGAAATAGGCTTCTGGAGTCAAATAAATAAAATGTAATCCTTTAGTTCAAGTTTGGACAAAGGCTGAAAGAAGGTAGTTGCTATCAAGAAAAATGACTAAGCGCTTTGTAAGTCCTGGCTGTTTCGTTTGATTGACGGAAAAATTATCTTCCTTGAAAATGCACTTTCTATAAATTTTTCTCCTAGAAAATCTTCTCCTCCTTCTCCTCCTAGAAGGTAGGTACTATATTTAAGAAAGCCATCTAAAAAAGGATACCAACTATCTTCATGGCCTGGAATTGGAGCTCTTATTTATTTTGAGCAATTTTTTCCAGCAGGAGAGAAGATTTTTTCAACACTAATTCGAAACAGAAGTGAACCAAATAGTTTTCCGCATGGGGGTTGCACGACGTAAAATTTAGCTACCGAAGGAAAATTTGTTTCCCGTAAGAATCTAACTATACAGCCAGTTATGAGTACGTAAGACGAGCAAACAACGGTAGGATCATTTTTGTATAATAAGCAGGACTTTTTTCATAAAAATCTTAGAACAATGAATAAACAAAACTAGGTGGTTCTGTTTTATCTATTTAAACAAACTTCTTTTGCAATATAAGTCTTCGTAATTATCTGTCTATGATTGTTTTCGTTGTTTTAATAGTATGTGTTTATTCAGATATCAGAAGGGGGTATCCCACGAATACAACAACCTATTGTTTGGGGGGAAAGGGTGACATTTTCATGGAAACAGGAATCCAAGACAACAACCAAAATAGCCAAGTTATATGAACACGTTATATGAATATTAGGGTCATGCAAATTACGTTTTATCCACTAATTTTTAGCCATTTTCGAGCGGTTCAAGCTCTTTTTTGAAATCCACATAATTTTGTTTTGGCACTTTTATTTCGCAAATAGTATTTAGACAAACAGCAATAATAGTTACCATTCCTGGATCAGCTTAAATTGGCAATTTTCTCTAACAAAATAATTTTGAAACACGTTCTTATACTTTCAATAGCTGAGCTTATAGTATGAATAGTTTTGAAGAGTTGTTGCTAATCCGTTTTATAGGAAATTAGTCGTATTTACAGATTACTGATTTTTTTTTTTTTTTTTTTTTTTTTTTTTTTTTTTTTTTTTTTTTTTTTTTTTTTTTTTTTTACAGATCATATTTAGTCTCATGTAAGGATAGTGCTAATACTGGTACTTGGAAACTATTTTCACTTCCTATTTTGTCGAAGGTATTCAAAGAAAAAGAAGTACAGAGCTGCCATCTCCGAGGTGACATACGACTGTCGCAATAAAAAGAGTGGTGAATGCAACTCCAATAGCAAATGAGCTAGATACGCAGTATGGTAAAATGAGGACAGGAAATTGATTGATATAGGCAAAACAGTAATTTTTCTCTTTACGTCTTAAAATGCCATCTGTCTCTTTTTTATTCCGACAGCTTAGCAGATCGAAATTGTGAGGACACACACATTGGTATATATTGCGATACCAGCAATGCTACCCCCTTCCCAATTTAAAGTGAAACATTTGGAAGCCTGTTGTGTGGAATGTAAGTTCTGGAAGTACGAGTATATAATGCAGAAAACTGTTTACATGCATTAGTTTTTATATAATAAAAAACACGGAGGGAAAGATGATACATTTACAGATGGGAAAGAAAAAACCGAACAATGGTTCAGAAACTTCAAAAAAAGCTTTAAAACCATAGATCTCAAAGAGTTCGTAGAACCAAAATCATAGGCAGCGCAACCGCGCTGCCTAAGTAAAGAACGAGGTTGATACAATGTTTTTTTTTTTTTTTTTTGGTTTCCATACTAGGGCACTTCGTATCGAAGAAGTTGTCGTAGAAACTTCGAAAAGGGCTCATTCGATTCGAAATTGGAGTGGCTTGTGCCCTTTTTAACAGTCTAAAGTGATTGGAAGGCACCTAACACCCCTTCCACGCCCGCCATTTCCCCTAACACATCCAATCAAAATTTTGAGGTAGCCATTTTGTTCAGCATAGTTCATTTCCAAATAGAAAATACATTTTTGAGGAGGAAACTCCCCCAAAACCCTCAGGGCAAGGGTTTTAATTTATGCCCTGGGGGCATATAAGAAAGATGTTGGCACAATGTATTATTTATCATTTTTTTTTCTTTTAGACCAGGGCGCTTCGTATCGAAGAAGTTGTCGAAGAAACGTCGAAAAGAGCTCATTCAATCCGAAATTGGAGTGGCTTGTGCCCTTTTTAACAGTCTAAAGTGATTGGAAGGCACCTAACACCCCTTCCACGCCCGCCATCTCCCGAAACATATCCAATCAAAATTTTGAGATAGCCATTTTGCTCAGCGTAGTTGACTTCCAGATAGAAATTATGTTTTTCGGGAGGAAACTCACCCACAGCCTTCAGGGCAAGGGTTGTAAGTTATGCCCTGGGAGCATATAAGGCTTTTATAGAAAGCGTTGTCGTAGAAACTTCAATAAAGGCTCATTAGATTGGAAATTCAAAGGGTTAGTTCCCTTCTTAATAGTTGAAAGTGATTGGAGGGCAACTAACCCCTCTCTCACGCCCACCTTTACCCCAAACACATCCAATCAAAATTTTAAGATAACCATTTTGTTCAACGTAGTTGAAAGTTCTGGAAATTAGGTCTTTGAGGATGAACCCCCCCCCCCCACAGCCCTCAGGGCAAGGGTTGTAAGTTAAGCCCTGGGGGCATATAAGGTTTTTATAGAACGCGTTGTCGTAGAAACTTTATAAAGAGCTCATTCGATTGGAAATTGAAATGGCTAGTGCCCTTTTTAATAGTCGAAAGTGATTGCAAGGCAACTAACACCCCATCCATGCCCATCATTTCCCAAAACACGTCCAATCAAAATTTTGGGATAGTCATTTTGTTCCAAGCAGTTTAAAGTTCAGGAAATTATACCATTGAGCAGGACACTCCCCCCACATTCTTCAGGGCAAGGGTTATAAGTTATGCCCTGGGGGCATATAAGGTTTTTATTGAGCTCTTTGTCGTAGAAACTTGGAAAAGGGCTCATTCAATTGAAAATTCAAAGGGCCAGTGCCCTTTTTAATAGTCGAGAGTGATTTGAGGGCAGGTAGCCCCCCTCTCACGCCCACCTTTTCCCCAAATACATACAATCAAAATTTTTAGATAGCCATTTTATTCAACGTAGTTGAAAGTTTTGGAAATTAGTTCTTTACGGATGACGACCCCTCCCCCCACAGCCCTCATGGCAAGGGTTGTAAGTTATGCCCTAGGGGCATATAGGGTTTTTTTTATAGAAATCGATGTTGAAGAAACTTCAAAAAGGGTTCATTCAATTAGAAATTGAAAGGGCTAGTGCCCTTTTAAATAGTCGAAAGTGATTGAAGAGCAACTAACCCCCTCTCACACCCACCATTTTCCCAAACACATCCAATCAAAATCTTGAGATATCCATTTTGTTCAACATAGTTGAAAGTTCTGGAAATTAGGTCTTTCAGGATAATAACCCCTTCAGAGCCATCAGTGCAAGCGTTGTAAGTTATGCCCTGGGGGCATATAAGGTTTAAATAGAAAGTTGTTGTGGAAATTTCAAAAAGGCCTCATTTGATTGGAAATTGAAATTGCCCTTTTTAATAGTCGAAAAGGAGTGGAGAGTAATTAACCCCCCTCTCACGCCTACCATTTCCCCAAAAACGTTCAATCTAAGTTTAGAGATAGCCATTTTGTTCAACGTACTTGAAACTTCCGGAAATTACGTATTTAAGTATGACAAAACCCCACGAGCAAAGGTTGCAAGTTATGCCCTGGGAGTATATAAGGTTTTTATAGAAAGAGTTGTCGTAAAAACTTCAAAAGGGGCACGTTCAATTGGAAATTGAAACGGCTACTGCCCTTTTTAATAGTCGAAAGTGATTGGAGGATAAGTAACCTCCCTCTCACGCTCACCATTTCCCCAAACACATCCAATCAAAATTTTCAGATAGCCATTTTGTTGAATGTAGTAGAAAGTCTTGCAAATTAGGTCTTTGAGGATGACGACCCCCCCCCCAGCCCTCAGAGTAAGGGTTGTAAGTTATGCCCTGGGGGCACATAAGGTTTTTATTGAAGGCTTTGTCGTAGAAACTTCAAAAGGGCTCATTTGATTGGAAATTGAAAGGACTACTGCCTTTTTTAATAGTTGAAAGTGATTGGAGATAAACTAACGCCCCTCTCACGCCCACCATTTCCCCAGACAAATCCCATTAAAATTTTGAGATAGCCATTTTGTTTAACGTAGTTGAAAGTTCTGGAGATTAGGTCTTAGAGGATAACAACCACCCTAACAGCCCTTAGGGTAAGGGTTTTAATTTATGTCCTGCGGGCATATAAGGTGTTTATAGAAAGCGTCGTCGTAGAAACTCAAAATGGGCTCATTTGATTGGAGATCGAAAGGCCTAGTGCCCTTTTTAATAGTCAAAAGTGATTGGAAGGCTTGACATTTTTATAGTAAAGATCGATGTGAGTATAATGTATTATTTTTGTTGTTGTTGTTGTTTAGACCAGCTCACTTAGTATCGAAGGAGTTGTCGTAGGAGCTTCGAAAAGGGCTTATTCGATTGAAAATAGAAAGGGCTGATGCCCTTTTTAATAGTCGAAAGCGATTGAATGGCAACTAATCCCGCTCCCAAGCCCATCCTTCCATTTGCCTATTATGTCTAAAAACTAAATGATGCCTTAAGATTAAATCAAAATGCACTGTGTTAATGCTAATTCCCAATAAGGTATCTCAGCTTCTCAGCAGTATCCCAAGAAGGACTGAAGGTATCATGTTCAAACTTTCGGGACTACTTCTGTTCTTAAAATTTCACCAAATCAAAATAGCCTAAGTGCATTCAAGCTATCAAAGAAAGTGAGCGGATTTTTTGCGAATGGTATCAAATTTTCCATTTCAGGTCAACTAGAGGATGTGTGAAACTAAATTAAACACTACTATTTGTATCCAGATATCTAAAAGGGTGTATGTTGTTAAAAATTGCCTAAAGTTTTTCTCCAGCATACAAATAGCAGGCCAAACTAAAAAGTCATAAAAAAAACGAAAAGATTCAAAGTATTATTTTCTTTTCCCCTGAAAAGACTATTTCAATATAAAACGAACAGAAATTAATTAAAAAAACTTTTCCACAAATAAGTTTTTAAAAGAAAAGTGAAGAACTCCATTAAACAAAAAATGAGCAAAAATATAATCAAATAATCTACCAAGCGTGAAACTACCACAAATCAGCATCGATAAATAAATGAAACCCAAAACGAACAGAAATTACAATGAATAACCGAGTCAAACTCAAAACCAGCTGAAATTAACATAATTTGGGCTGAAAACCCCTATGCCTTCCCAAGGCCAGAACACAATTTACACTTTACTGAAAAAAATACAAATGAATGTGCATTGTCAGTTCAATATACATATGCTGATATTTAGTAATCAAAAGGTTGTCAAAAGTAATCAAATAGTAATCAATTATTTGATTTATTAAAGTTATAAAAGTAAAAACATTGAGTGCAAATTATGTTCCGGCCTTGGGAAGACATAGAGGTTTTGAGCCCAACTTATGTTAATTTCTGCTCATTTTGAGTTTGACTCGGTTATTTATTGTAATTTCTATTCGTTTTGGGTTTCATTTATTTATCGATGCTGATTTGTGGTAGTTTCACGCTTGGTAGATTATTTGATTTTATTTTTGTTCATTTTTTGTTTAATGGAGTTCTTTACTTTTCTTTGAAAAACTTATTTTGTGCAAAAAGTTTTTTTTTTAATTAATGTAAGTTAAGGGCGACTCGGGCAAATAGGATCTGAAGCTCAAAAAAGGGCGTTTCGATAACAATTTAAATATAAAAATAATCATTTTTATGGTGATTCTAAATTCGTAGAATTCTTCAAGTTTAAAACTATCCATCTAAAGTTACAAGCCTGAAATTTCTTTCCAGATTTCAGAAAAAGGGAAAAATACGCACAAGGGTGCTAATTATCTTGACGAAACTTACATCATGAAATTAACACATAACAGAACTATATTGCAGAGTTACCAACTTCCTATCTACAAAAGTGCAAAATTTTGAATATTTTTCGGAAAAGGAAGAACTTGGATACTTGTATTTTTGTTTTTTTTTCACGGCTGATCGAATCCAACCAGTGTTCCTAGATAATCCAATAAGGCTTATCCGAATATGTAAAGAACCCCAGGTAGGGTGGGGCGGGGGGGGGGGGTTACTGCAGTCACAGTCAAAATTTTGTAAACAGTTGAAGTTTTAGTTGCAGTTGCAGTCATAAGTAGTCACAGTCGCAAGTGGTCCTACTCAGAAGTAGTCGTAGTTGCAGCAGTAGAAGTAGAAGTAGCAGTAGTAGTAGTAGCAGTATCCCTGAAGGTTTTAACTGAATAACTTAGCCGTTCCTAAGAAATTTCAGATGCGCCGTTTTGAAAACTTGGATGCACGTATTGTTTGTTTATTCCCCCCACAATAAATCTGATTTTCATTTGATCTAGACTCCCTCTTACTTTGCCCAGAACTACCCGAAAATCTCGACTATATCTCCCAAGCTGTCCCCAGTATATTATAGACACGGTGTTCCGATGAAATGGATACACATAGAATCTTTCGATTTACCTCTGCCTCATCCTTGAGTCAAAATTTAAGATACACTTGACTTCTAACCCTCTTCCCAATACTAGATCAAACTTTTAACTCAATCTCATAAGTTATTCCTGAGATATTTGAAATAATTTGAAAAATCAGGTGAAAGTGGCGTCTTTTTATCAGCTAGGGTTCGGTGGTATGAATGTCATTTTCAGAGTGCACTCTTGAGAAATACTGGAATCTTGACATAGCAAACGATTCATAAAATCTCGATCGAAATGCAACTAACAAGGAGCAAAACGTTTTTGGCCCACGTTCTGGACCCCTAACCCCCCCCCCCCAACTTTAAACAAAATCCTTTAATTTCCTGTCACACAGAACGATATTTCAGAGTTTCAAGCTAAGAAAACACCCAGGATTAAATGCCCCCATTGTTCTTTACGAAGCCTACACCTACACGTAAATAATGAGTGAATTACATAATTTACGGCCGTTGATCCATGGACGGTCAGGTTATGTTATCCATGCAGGCACAATTATTAGACTTCTTAATTTTGAACATAATGAGTTTCTCAAAATCTTTATCTAACGTCTTTTGGGGTTAAGCGAGGATGATTTGCTAAATATGGCTGTCTTCCAATCACTTACAATCCTTGAGGATGCTATAGACACTTTTAATTTTGAATTGAAAGCCCTCCCCGAAGTTTTTACGACTCCTCCTAAAATAAAATGGGCCAGGGGAAAATAAATAAATAAAGAATGCATGGAAGCCATATCGTGCTTTACCTAAGCAGTGCTATTGCGAAACAAGTTATTTCTCTTAAACATAAATTTAGAAGGATTATTCTTTGCATGAAAGTAGAGGGTGGCATTAAAACCTAAAAACAGAAATTGCTGGATTTTGAGCACCTGCTAGCCATGCCAATTGCCTTCTATATTTTTATATTTCACTTAGTCTTTGAAAAAATTCTAATAAACATACAGTAAAGCGTAAGTTAAATTTTGACCTAAAAAAAACGAGAAGCTGTTGGGAAGAATCGCAAAAGACTCCTAACGTTTACTGCAACTTTGGTTCAATTTCAGTTTTATATTACTTTTTACTTCTTTATAAAAATATGTCATTCAAAATAAAATTTCAGTAAGGTTCAAGTTCGTTTACTGCAAATAAATTAACGATTGCAATTCTACTGATTTCTTTGACTGTCCCTTTCGGATCCAGGCTCTGCCTCCACGACTGTACTGAAGGAGAGTCGATTGAAAGTCAAGCTATTTTGTGTTGTAACAAATCTTCAAAATCTTTCTATTCTGTCGGATCTGCTACGATCCAAAATAAAGGTGCAAAAGCGAAGGAGCACGTCGTCACCTTGAATAATTTTCTTTTTCTCTTTCTCCTAATAATACAGTTTTTTTTTTACTCCGAAGCCCTTCCCTCCTACACTAAAATCCCCCTCCACTCAGATTCGCGTCTAAAAATGCTGGACATTGTTTTATTACAGCTGATTATTGTCAACGGATAGTGCTAATTCGGCTCTCTCTGAGTTTTTTACGAAGGAGCCCGTCGTCACCTTTGATAATTTTATTTTTCTCTTTCTCCTAATAATACCGTTTTTTTTTTACTCTGAAGCCCTTTTCTTCTACGCTAAAATCCCCCTCCACTCAGATTCGCGTCTAAAAATGTTGGACATGGTTTTGTTACAGCTGATTATTTTCAACGGATAATGCTAGTTCGGCTCTCTCTGGGTTTTATATGAAGATTAATACGTGTGACAGCAAAATCTCTTTTAAAGTTAACATTCGCAACCACTATAAATACGGTGTTGATTTATCCAACACATATAATTCGCCTTTCGAAAACAGGGGTCCATCTTTGGGGCCTTTCAGACTGACAGAATTTGTGGTATAAGAACTCCATACTTAACTTTCAGAATTTGCATGGGAAAAGTTGAGACATTCTTATTAATTTAATCATAGATTACTAAAGGGGGTTACGGAAGAACATTACTACTTAAGCTGGGTAAATTATACCCCTTCCTCTTTGACATCGATGATCTCAGCAAATTTTTATTCAAAACGATTGGGATAAAAATCGGACTAAAAAGCAGGACATTTTTTTTCTGAACCATTGGCTATCCTATATCTTTGGGCTATTTTGGTCCGCACTCTAGGCACAATAATGATCGGTGTTCGCTACAATACGCCTTCCGGCAAGAGGTAAAGTGATGAGTGATGAGTTGTATCGAATAGGATGGACCTTTAGGATGTCTCCGATGGTTTGTCGGTGGCAAACCTGGCGTTCCGTAACGTTGTTGCATATGTGGCTTTGCCAGCGTCTCGTACAAAGTCCTCATAAACCCACGTCGCTGACAAGGTTTTTGTCCAAGGAGGTTTGAGTAAATGATAAACGAGTTTATGAAAGCTGCATTCATCATTCCACACAGCACGCACATCGGCCACCGACTTACAATCGTCTTTCGACTTACACTCATACTCAAACTTATTTCATCAAAGGAGTCAACTTCCTCTTTAATCTGATTATAGAACTTAATTGAGGAAGGCTTTCCGGAAGATTTTGATAGAGCATATCTTTCGTGACAAGTTGTCAGTAAAAGGACAGCTTTGCCTTTCTTTCGGCAGTAGGATGTATCCTGTGGCCAGTGTCGTTACTAGCCAAAATGTCTGGGGGGGAAGCAAGAGATTCTACCGACTGGCTGGTCATTTTTACCACTGTTGTTTGTCAATAATTAGCATAATGTCCATTTCGAATATAATACGTAAAATCACTGCGCGAGTCGGTAAAACCGCTGCATTTACCAACAGAGATCTAGATTTCGGTACATACCATGCCGCTAATTTAATGCTGCTTATTTAACCAAATAAAAAGTTGTGTTACCATCTATAAAATCACGGCAGGAGTTAATAAAACTGCTGCGTTTACCGACCAAGTTGGAAATTTCTCTAGATGACATGTCAGTATTTTCGTGGTCTTTATTGAACCGAGCAAAGAATTTTAAGGGCGTCGCGCAGAGCACCACGATTTTACCGAAGTATTTTTTAACGAGTGACCAAAAACATTGGGGGACATCCCCCACTCCTCCCCGGACGTGACGGCCCTGCCTGTGGCATCAGTCGTCATAAGGAACGTAAGTTGGAGCTTTCTCGTTGCTGTTAGACAGTTCTAGATCCCTCGCCTTAACTGAATCGTCTTCACCGTCACTGCCGCTTGCTTGTGCATCTTCATTTTCTTCATTTTCCTTTAAAAGCTGGGTAATTTCTTTGTCGGAAAGCGGACGCTGGCTCATTACTGGAAAAACACCCTGAACAGACCACTGTAATAATGCCAAAAATTGTTGAAATATGTGCTGTAATATGACCTAAGAACGGCACAATCTCGTCAACTACATGAGTAACTAAAAGCAAGGCCAGGTTAGCAATTAAGCTTTAAATATTAAGAAATCGAATTACTGACTGAAAGCACGAAAAGTCACGCAAAACATGACGGGTAATATTTATTACCCATCATCTAATAAAGATGGGTAAAACTTACCCTCTCAAGTCTTATATCTCTGTCTGTGTTGATGTCTGACACGACACTAACTGATCGACTAGCTCCCTTATGGTCAAGGACAAAATACAAACAATCCCACTCCTTTCTACAACCCTCAGGGTAAGAAAAAAGATGGATTTAATTTCGCAAGAGACTAAAAGCCTCAGGATGAAATTTATCATATGCAACTTTTTGAAATATCTTTATCGCCATCTGGAAAACATTCAAAATAATAATGAAATTTGGATTTTGACAAACAGAAGCATAGATAATCCTGTAAAGCTTCATCGCTGAAAACAAATAGCACCCATTGAGGAACTAGCAGACTTATATGCTCTCAAGAGACTGTTTTGCTCCTCCAACTCTTAAGAGTACCAACGGTCAAGAACTGACTCACGAAAATATCAAATTGATGACAAAAGTCAGAATCATCCTTGAACTTTCCCAGGGATTTTTTTTTTGTTGCAAACTTTGACATAAAATATGTTAATTCAGCCACACTAATCCTAAAGGACATTAAAATTAGACCCATGAACCCCCTCCCCCCCCATTTGATTCTGATCTTATCAAAACAAATCTACTAGTGGCAAAGTATTATACAATTGACCATTTAAAACAAGAATATAACCCATAATGTGCAACCAGGACCAATATTCAGATCAAAGTTGAGCATGAAATGTCCCTTTAAGATTTCTGTTAGAGTTGCCAATTGGTATCCATTCGGCTAATTAATCCATTCTTACGAGAGTGAGCCAAAAGTAAGGGAATTAAGATAGCTTTTAAAGTTTGAGTTAAAACTATGTGAAATGGAGGACGTGGATGAAATTGGAGGGGACCTGGAAGATAAGCCAGTCGATTCATTTTTCTTTTAGTAGCATTTTTTACAAGGAGCATTCATTTTCAAAGAAAGACACCAAAACTGACATATTTAGCCAGAGAGCAACAAAACACACCATTAATAGTATACCAGAGCCCATTAGAAGAATCTCTGGAAGACATTCAAGAATGACCTGGATCCTTGGTGTGGCTTCCGACGACACGGACGTCGTTGGGATAAAAACTGGCTGAAGATTGCAGAAGAGGCTGCTGCTGACAGATCGTGTTGGACTAAGTCAGTAATCCCATCGTCCATTGGTGCCAGGCAGGATGGATCATCGTCTGGTTCCCGCCGAAAGTAAAGTAAGTAAGCAGAGCCCATTAAACCAAAAAATAATAATCTATGATCAAGGGTAGCAAACCCTTCTCAACAGGACTCTTGACAATCATCCTCAACAATTTACTATAGGTTTTTCACTGATTCTAATTTGTCATGAAGGCATAATAGTGATGCTATTTCTTCCAAGACTGCAAGAAGTATTGGAATGATACAGAGACTCCGGCATTTTTTATTTATTTTTTTTTTTTGCTACAGCAAATCCCACTAATGATATGCCATTCAATTATTTACTCATATATCTATAATGACTGTCTCATCTGGAGCAGCAATTTTTACGGTAATTTCTAAAGAGTACGAATTATACAAAAGAGCAGTAAAGCTCATAGGTAAGTATATTAAAGAAGTTAAGTATACATTTGCTTGTTTTAAGTCTTTGGGTTTATTGATAGTGGGTGAACAACGTGATTATCCAGTTGTGATTATCTTTTTTACTGTATAAATTATAAAAAAATTGCAAAAACTGTTCTTTGGCCATTTTGTTTCTCTTCATCGTTTTGTATTTTTCTTCTTTTTTTTCATTATTTATTATTGAATTAGAGTTGAAGAAACTGGCTAAAATCTTATTTTGCGCGCTACCGAAAACGTCAGTTTTAAATAAATGCAGCTTTCTTAATAGTAAAACCTGTTTTTCTGTTGATGGATAAAGGAAACTAAACCAATAAAAACAAATTTATAATTTCTTAAATGGGCTTCAAACTTACAAAGCGTGATGGAAGGGACAAAAGAATCCGAATAAAAAACAAAATTGTAGAAAAACATTGAATGATCCGTTTCGTGACAAACAATTTCGGCCGCTTTTTGTGATTTCTTTTTGCGAATCGGCTTAAAACATAATTGGCTATAGAACCAGGCCTAGGGTACGTTAATTAACACAATATAATTTGCATAAAATTGGTTGTATTCAATGAAGATGTTGAACCATTGTTATTTTACCCTTTTAAACAACACAACAGAACTTCTTTTGCATATTTCTTTGCTGCCTAAGTAAGGAGTGATTTTGCTTGAATGTATTATTTTTTTTTTCTTTTCACCAGCCCACCAAGTATGTAAGAAGAGATTGTAGAAACTCTGGAGGGAGCTCAGTCGCTTGAAAATCGACAGTTCACCATTAATAAGAGCCACAAGAAATTAGTGGGCTATCGGCTTCCCTCCCGTCTCGTTTTTCGTTGCCCCCTCTTAACCCCTAACGACATAGGGTCAATAGTTTGGCGTGACCAGTTTGTCCAGAATTGTCAAAAGCCCCAATAAACATCCCTCTAAAGCTCACCCCCCTCCCCACAACCACTGGAATGAGGGCAGTAAATTATTAAACTTGCCCACTGTTTACATATAGGTTTTAAAATAAGTCGCATACAGGTTAAAGAAACCAAGCATCAAATAAAAGCAAACTTAAACTGAAATTAAGAAAAAACGCATATTTAGAAAATTAAGACGATAATATAGACTTGTCTGTTCAGCAATTTTAAACCCTTATAAAAGATAATTGATAATGACAGGGTTTTGAAAATATTTTCTCAGGCTATGATTTAGGCTACGAATTAATTCATAAAAGCTTCATTCACCTACCTCAGCTGTTATCCAAAATTACAAAAGAAATCCTCATCTAGAATCCCACCCAAATTATGTCAAAGTTTGATCTCTCAGGTCATCTTCTGGCTATGCAACTTTGTTTCACAAATATACAGGATGAATTACGTAGCTTTCTGTACCAAAAGAAATATTGTTTGATTTTTTACCTTTTTTGGGCACATGCTATTTTGAGCGATATTTTTTTTTTTTTTTTTTTTTTTTCACTAATCTTAAAGTTATGTTTTAAAAGTATCCTCCCAAACTCCGCAATATACGATTTCTATAGCTTAAAAAAGTTGTTGTTGTTTGAATGACACACGCTCTGGACATTTGTAATTCTTAGACTAAACTGTTGGTTGTGAAATAGTGACAAACCATCTGTTTACTTGAATGCTCCAAGGGCTCATTTTATGTACTTTAAAAGATCAAATGATTTTTTTGGAGCAATTTTTAAAGCCTTACAAAAGAGAACTGATAATGATAGGGTTTTGAAAATATTTTCTCAGAACAAAATCCTGATCTAGAATTCCACCCAAACTATGTCAAATTTTTATTTCTCAGGTCATCTTCTGGCTATACAACTGCGTTTCACAAATATACAGGATGAATTACGTAGCTTTCTGTACCAAAAGAAATATTGTTTGATTTTTTACCCTTTTTGGGCACATGCTATTCTATGTGATATTTTTGTTGTTTTTTATTTTTCAATAATCTAAACAATTCTGTTTTAAAGGTATCCTCACAAACTCCGAAATATACAATTTCTATAGCTTAAAAAAGTTGTTGTTGTTTGAATGACACACGCTCTGGATATTTGTAATTCTAAGACTAAACTGTTCGTTGTGAAATAGTGACAAACCATCTGTTTACTTCAATGCTCCAAGGGCTCATTTTATGTACTTTAAAAGATCAAACGATTTGTTTGGATCAACTTAGAGACACAAATAAAGAAGCAAAAAGGCATTGAATTTCCATCATGCAGCTGTGAAGTAAAGCTGATGAATTTGAAAGAATCCTTATGTAACTTCGTGCGTTTTGGTCAAGGCCTGGGTAGAAGATTTTCCTCTATACAAATCTAGCGATCACTTCTTGATAACAACTAGTTTTTCGGCTACTGACGCAAAGGAAAGACGTGAAGGATCACGTCTTTCCTTTGAAGGAAAGCCGGAATCTCATGATATAGTTAAAACCAAAAATTGTTTGGATGGAATACTTGAATGTTTCATTGATTTTGGAACAAAAAGGCATTGAATTTCTATCATACAGCTGTGAAGTAAAGCTGATGAATTAGAAAGAATCCTTATGTAAATGCTCATCTAGAATTCCACCCAAATAATGTCAAAGTTTTATCTCTCAGGTCATCTTCTGGCTATACAACTGCGTTTCTGTTGTAAAAACTTGTATCTACGAGGGGTGAAAATTTGTGACAATAGTTACAAAAAAGAGTAAATGAAAATGTAAAAAATGTATATATAAAAAAAAACTTTAATCTCTTAATGATATGAGAAGAAAAATTCTACTGCTATCTAGAAAAATTTTTATTTTTTTAACGCTGCGATTATGAAAAATTCGTATAAATACACAAATATTCAATGATAATACAATTAGACTTGAGACAAACAGAAGTTGTCACAAATAAGAGGGGACTGACACCCCATTAAACCCCGTAACGGCCAGAACACAACTTTGATTTTTACTGGAAACGATTTTGTTCCGATGGCAATAATAAAATAATGTTATTTTATTGAGCTAGTATATTTAATTATAGAACCAACGAATGATTTACTAAATGATTTTCTCTGCAATTTTTAAATAAAACAGTAGTTTTTACTGCACTTCAGACTAATGAGGCCATATTACTGCTACTAGTACTACTGCTAACAACTCACTGCAGTATCAAACCGTCTGAGGCCAACATTGCTACGAATACTCCACCTCCACCCCAAGAAGTTCCCGTTTCCCTTAAATCTTTCCTTGCGACATCGTCCCACCCCATTCAGGGGCGACCTTGTTTTTGTTTTACCCTAGACGGTTGCCCAACAAAGACGGTCTTTGGTAATCTGTCATCCTTCATCTTTAGAACATGTCCTAGCCATCTCAACCCTTCTATCATTATAGCCCTAGCAGGACTGACCCACTTTTTCGTACAGCATAATGTTTGAGACACGGTCAGTCAGTCGGGTACCCAGAAACATTGGTAGGCAATTTTTCCGGAGATTTCTAGCAGATATTCCTCTGTTTGTGGAGTGTCCACGCTTCAGAACCATACCTGAACACAGTCATCACTGCAGCTTCCATTATTCTAATCTTGGTGAGCAGACTCATGTTCCTATGCTTCCAAACTTTTTTCAACTGTGAATAAACTGGAAATACCCTGGGCCTTTGGTATTATACTTTTAATATCTTCACTGCACCCACAGTTATTAGTAATAAGACTACTTAGGTAATTAAAGCTGTTCACTTCATCGATCTTGCTCGTTACCAAACATCACCTTTACTTATTTAAAGTCTAAAAAGTATCCTCTTAATAAGTCGAAATTGACTATTATGCCACAGGAGATGCCGTGCCCCCCATAGCCCTCGGGGCAAGGAGTATAGATTATGTGCTGTGGCCATTTTTTATTTACAGGATTCGTCATTGGGAAAGACGGGAATCTTTGATGATGGGTATGTCCAAAAAGGACAGCACTGTATTATTCAGGGAAAATTCAAGGAATATTGAGGTGTATTTTGAATTAAACAAAACAACATTATGTGCATCCAGGTTATCAAAAAGGCATATCTGTACTACCTTAGGAACGGGTATTGGCATTAACGTAAAAAATTCAGGGTCACTACTACTGATACTTCTTCTGGTACTGCAACTGCTTGTGATTGCAACAACTTTTGACTGCTACTGCGACCACTTGCGACGGCAACTATTTGTGACTGTGACTGGGATATATTGCGATAATGACGGCCACTACTAGTGACAGAGACTGCAACTACTTGCAACTTCAACTACGTCGTCCCATGTCATTGGGGGAAGGCAGCGAAAAGGGTGTGTCAAGGGGCTGGTTGACCTTCAGTCAGTTTTGACACTTAAAAAGGGCACTAGAATTTTCAATTTACAAGTAAATGGCACTTCGAGGTTTAAGCGACTACCCCTTCCATATGAAATGACTCTTAGAAAAGAGGTAAATACCAAATTACAAAGATAAATTAAAGTCTAATGGCTCTTTATTACACGTAACGCTAGATCCTTGCCTCTGACAAAACAGATCATGAAACAGCAAAGTGGCGTTTTCGGCCAGTTTATGCCAAAAAACATCAATTTTTTGCCTGAAGAAGTTCAAAACACCAGGAGAATAAAACTCAAATACAGTCGGTTTTAATGGTATATAATCTTAAACAGGAAAGTCTTCACCCCCCCCCCTTACCTTCTCTTGAAAAATGGTTCTACATTGTTCAGATTAAACCTAAATGTATGACGTGAATGATACTATGAGGTCTGTCTTAATTCATAGATAGTCGGCTGATAATGACATGAGTTCTGCAGTGATTAAATAGGATGTTGATCAACCGTTATCAGATCATGAATTTTTTAGTAAACGAAAGGGGGGGGGGATCGAAGCACTGTTTTTTGCCAATTTTGTGTAAGACTCTCACTCTCAACTGGATGTTTTGAGCGAGCCATCTTAAAAAAAAAGAGTAAAATTCCTTCTTTGCATGGTTAGCGTACAAGTTACAATTTTATTTCTACTTCTTTTTTCTTCTAAGGCCTGTAGGTTACTGCAAGATCGCAGAGATATGCTTAGTAGCTCATTTAAAAACTACGGCCTCTCTCTACCTCCCTTTTATAAGTTCATCTTAGTAAATCTATAGTCGAGGGCCATTTGGTGTCTTCAGGAGCCATAACTTAGGGAGCATATCAAACGTGCAATTATAATAAAAACCTTTAACCAGTAGCTTACAATTACACCTCTCGTATGCTCCCTTCATAGTCCCTTAATAAGCGAAACTGGAAGCGATTACAAAGAGCCAGATAGAACTAAAGGGAATCGGAAAAGCTAAGAACGTTAAAAGTGGGCAAGGAAGCTCAAAGGGGCGAAACAAAGCTGGGAGGGTCAGAAAGGACAGAATGAAGTCAAGAGTACCAAAGGAATTTGGAAGGGATTAAATATGTCGGAAAGGGCTAAAGGAATATCAAATGGACCAAACAAGATTTAAAGGCCCAAAAAGGACTAAAGGAAGTCAAAATGGAGTTAAAAAGGTCAGAAGGGACTAAGAGAGTTGGAACTGGGCGAAAGAGAATTAAAGGTAAATAAAAGATGTTGGAAAAGGCTAAAAACGTTGGAAGGAAATAAATGAAGTAGGTAAGAACTATAAACTTCGAAAGGGGCGAAAGGAAGTCAAAGGGATCAAGTAAATTTGGAAGGGATTAAGGATGTCAGAAGCCACAAAAGGAATGTCGGAAATATAACGGAATATCAAATGAACCAAATAAGATTTAAAGGGTCAAAAAGGACTAAAGGAAGTCAAAACGGAGTTAAAAAGGTCAGAAGGGACTAAGAGAGTTGGAAATGGGCAAAAGAGAGTTCAAGGCAATAAAAGATGGTAGAAGAGACTAAGAAAGTTGGAAGGAGCTAAATGAAGTACGTAAAACTATGAACTTCAAAAGGGGCGAAAGGAAGTTAAAGGAATTAAATGAGTTTCTAAGGGATTAAGAATGCCAGAAGCCACGAAAAGAAGGTCAAAGGGATCAAACGAAATAAGAAGGTCAGATGACACTAGAGGAAATAGAAGGGACCAACAAAATTTGGAAGGTACAAAGAATGTTGGAAGGGACTAAAGAAAGATCAAAGGAACCAAACAAAGCTGAGAGCGTCAGAAAAGACTAAAGGAAGTCCAAACGAAGTAGACAAAGTCTGAAGGGACTAAGACAACTGGAAGGGACTAATTGAAGTTCTAAGCAAATAAAAAAAAGCTAAAAGGGACTAAGAAAGTTGGAAAAGACTAAATGAAATCAGAGAAAAACTAAAAAAAAGTCGGTAAAAAGTATGATATCAAAAATAATTCTGCGAAAAGGAGAAAAGGGGAATTTGGAAGGGACTAAGAATGTCGGAAGGCAAAACAGGGAGCTCAAAGGGACCAAAAGAAGTTGGTAGGCTTGCAGAGGACTAAAGAAATTCCAGATGGAGCAAATGGAGAGAGAAGAGACTAAAAAATACCGAAGGGGCTAAAGGAAGTCCAAATGAATCAAAGGGAACAGAACACAACTAATAAAACTCAGAAAGGACTAAAGGAACTCGGAAGAGACTAAGGAAACTTTAAAGAGACAAAGCCAAGACGAGAAGATCATAAAAGACTAGAGTCTACTAAATGAGTCTGACTAAATGGAGTAAATAAAATCAAAACGGTCGAAGAAAGTTGGATATTGCTAACGGAAGCTCAAAAGGACCAAATATTAAAAGGACCAAACATTAAATTCGTGAGTAATCATGGGTTAATATTGGGAGGATAGAGCAGAGTCATTATAACCTCCCACACAGTAGCTTATGAGTTTTCACGAATTCATTTTTGACAAGTTAATCTAGTTTATTATTTTTTGGCGAGCTGTTACTCCGTCTTTCATTTTTGTTAAGTTAATTCAAAGGTTTTCGATTTTTGTTGATGAACACAATAAGAATTTTCATTATTTGTTTATGTGATTTCGCTGTTTTAAAAATGTCTCCGAAAGTTATCACTGTTTCCAATTTTTATCTGTAAAGATTTTAAAAACTTTAATTTTTTTTTATTTTAGTTGTAAAGTTCTCAAGGATTTTAACTTTCTCAGAAGAGATTTACAGATTTTCGATTTTTGACTTAAAGATTTCGAAGATTTTAGATATTTATTAAGTTTTTTTTATGTTTTCTTTTTCGATTTCTGTTATAAATTTTCATAAAATTTTCAGTTTTTGTCAAGAAAATTCAGAGATTTGCAACTTTAGCTGTAAAGTTTTCACAGATTAAAAAAATTTTGTTAAGGATATTCAGAAATTTTCATTGTTTTTCAGGCGCATTTCATTTTTCAAATTTTATTCTTTTGAGTAATTTGTTTATTTTTGTAATTATCGTTAATATAGTTTTTCATTTGTTTATTTTAGGCCATGTCCATAGTAAGTATTAAACTTGTAGTTCTTAGTTCCAGCTTGTTATCTCTGTGTACACGTCCATCATAGGGCAAATTTTTTACGCTTGTCACTAATTTAATATTTTCTGGTCATTTTCTTTAGGCTTTATCCTACACTGCTATTATAAATCCAACCCCTAAAAACACGAAAAAAGAATTAAAAGTAACTACAAATGGGAAAATAAATACTGCAGAATAATCTTCAGAATACATTTCGCCTATATTTTGGAATGCAGATAAAATATTACAAATTTTCTTCTTTCTTCATTATAATTTTATTACTTTCAGTTTGACAGCTTAATTTTACAAGTCGCATATTTTTCCAAAGGGAGGGGGATTTTCAGAAAATAAGACTCCATAGGGAGGGACGTTCTAGGATGATCCACCCCGGGCACCAATTTCCCAGATTTCAAATTTAAATAGCTCTAAGCAATTAGGGTATTTGACGCACTTAAACTGGAAACAAATATCAGAATGCAATAGATAACATTTCTCTGCATGTAATGAAGTAAGACTTGTTATTAGAGTATTTAGTTAAAAAAAAGGGATAAACTTAACTTTTTGCTGCTCAAACTATACTTGCTTTTAGCTTGATTGTATTGAAACCAGAAAGGAGTTGAAATTTTAATCGATTATCAACTAAAGGTAAATCTGAGAGAATGATGACTCCCACGCCACATCATATAAATGTCAGAATAGGATTAGCCTATATATAGCAAACTATACTTGCTTTTAGCTCGATTGTATTGAAACCAGAAAGGAGTTGAAATTTTAATCGATTATCAACTAAAGGTAAATCTGAGAGAATGATGACTCCCACGCCACATCATATAAATGTCAGAATAGGATTAGCATATACCCATCTTTCACAAGTTGATTGATTCGATTAACCTATCTTCACTTCTTAGCAAGTAGCAAGTCAGGAGTGTGGCTATGGATTTGACAACGCCCATAGTGGGTATACTATTGGAGCTACTAGAAATTCTTGTAACAAAAAGTCGTATACATTCTAGGCGATGATATAGCAGTCATTAGTCATCCATCCCCCAACCTCCAAGGGCTCCAATACCCCTCTCCAACTTTTTGGTCCCTCTCTCTATTTCTTTTAATACTGTTTTTTGAAGTTTTTTTTAACATTAATTTTTTATACTTTTTTAACATAGAGGTTTTTCAGGTTTTTTTTACATTTCTTAGAATGACATGAAATATACTTACAGTAAAAAATTCTCATTTAATATTTTTGAAATACAAAATGAGGATGATATAGATATGTTAGTCGTGATTTTTACTATTAGAAAAATAATGTTTATAGTACACTTCTCTTTGTTTTTACTCAGAATTTTTTGACTTAGAAAATTTTTCAACTTTTTTTATTTATGTGGCTATAACAGTGGTACTCTGTGGCTGCTCATCGACACTACTTGGCTGTCCCAAACGATACTTTATGGCTGGTTATCAACACTATCTAGTTTATTGTATGTATTATATCAGTAACTTTCGTACATTGGAAGGATAAACATTTGCATCATAATTTTAAAAAAGTGAAAATTAAATATTCGAAGAATGTGTGTGCACACGCTAAAGTCATCGTTGCGTTGAATACTGACAAGCAGAAATATTTCAACTATGAAACATCCATTAATGGGGATCTTATTGGAAATGTAAGCGTGCGTTGCCATGACAGCTAGGAGCTAAATTTCTTCGGAGTACCCAAAAATTACCATCGTGCAAATGGTGGATATGCCAGAGTGTCATTCCCAGAGAAGTTAGTGCTCAAAGAGAATGCAAACATAAAAATAATCGTCGATGATGGGGGTCAATGTCTTGCTGATGTTAGTGATAACACGTTACGTATTGATAGATCCTATCGTCATATTTCCGGTATTAGCATTCTTAAGAAGAAAAGAAGAAGACAGACATACTGCTGCACTAATGTCATTAACCCTATCTTTTCTATGTGCCAAAAGTCTTATTTGTGTAAAAATAATGTGACAATAGACAGTGAAATCACAGGCAAAATAAAAAGGTATTGGCAGACAATATGACTAATGAATAAAAACATGAATTGAGGGAAAATAAAGCGCAAGTGAACGTCATAACTACTATTGATCATATACTTAAAATATAGTCAATGAACCCAATAATACCAAAGACGAAAAGCATATTGAACCTGTAGGTGACACGGCGTTAAAAATTGTGTATGACTTAAAATGAATTAATAATTATTCTAATGATTGCGAACTAAGAGAAGAGAGTAGCTAAACTATCAAGAGAGAACATGATGAATTATTTTATGGAACAGATTCAAAATTTACAAAGTTGTCCAATGATATTAATAATGTATAATAATGTATGTAACATAATTCATTTTAATATTCTACATGTCGTTATTTAAATAAAAATATTTTATGCATTACTTTGTTATGTTTCCATTTTTTTAGGGTACACTAGCAAATCGAACGTTTTAAATCAGATGTATCAGTTTAAGTTTAGATTTTTATTTTAGAGTATCAGTTTAGAGTTTTAGTTTAGAATTTCAGTGTAGAGTATTAATTTAGAGTTTTATTTTAGAGTTTTAGTTTATTTTATTTTAGAGTATTAGTTAAGAGTATTAGTTTAGAGTTTTAACTTACATTTTTAGTTTAGAGTTTTAGTTTAAAATTTATGTTACAGTTTTAGTTTAAAATTTTAGTTTAGAGTTTTAGTTTAGAGTTTTAGTATAGAGTTTTAATTCAGAGTATTAGTTTAGAGTTTTTTTGAGAGTTTTATTTTACAGTTTTAGTTTAGAGTATTAGTGTATAATTTCACTTTAGAGTTTTAGTCTAAAGTTCTAGTTTAGAGTTTTAGTTTAAAGTTTTAGTTTAGTGTTTTAATTTAGAGTTTTAGAGTTTAAAGTTTTAGCTTAGAGTTTTAGTTTATAATTTTAGATTAAAGTTTTAGTTTAGAGTTTTAGTTTACAGTATTAGTTTAGATTTTTCTTTAGAATTTTAGTTTAGAGTTTTAGTTTAGCTTATTAGTTTAGAGTTTTATTTTGGTTTTAGTTTAGAGTTTTAGTTAGGGTTTTAGTTTAGTTTAGAATTTTAGTCTAGTTTTAGTTTAGTTTTAGCTTAGAGTTTTAGTTTAGCTTATTAATTTAGAGTTTTACTATAGATTTTTACTATAGATTTTTAGTTTAGAGTTTTAGTTTTAATTTAGAATTTTAGTTTAGAGTTTTAGTTTAGAATTTCAGCTTAGAATTTTAGTTTAGAGTTTCAGTTTAGTTTTAGTATAGAGTTTTAGTTTAGTTTTAGTTTAGAGTTTTAGTTTAGAGTTCTAGTTTAGAGTTTTAGCTTAGAATTTTAGTTTAGAATTTTAGTATAGAGGTTTAGTTTAGAGTTTTGATTTAGAGTTTTTGCTTAGTTTAAGTTTAGATTTTTATTTTAGAGTTTAAATTTAGATTTTTAAGTTTAGAGTATTAGTTTAGATTTTTAGTTTAGTTTTAGTTTAGAGTTTTAGTTTAGAGTTTTAATTTAGAGTTTTAGTTTATTTTTATTTTAGAGATTTAATTTAGAGTTTTAGTTTAGCTTATTAGTTTATAGTATTAGTTTAGAGTTTTAGTTTAAAGTTTTAGTTTAAAGTTTTAGTTTAGAGGTTTAGTTTAGTTTTAGTTAGAGTTTTAGTTTAGTTTTAGTTTAGATTTTCAGTTTCCAGTTTTAGTTTGGATTTTAAGTTTAGAGTATTAGTTTAGAGTTTTAGTTTAGAGTTTCAGTTTAGAGTTCAAGTTTAGACTATTAGTTTAGACTATTAGTTTAGAGTTTTAGTATAGAGTATTAGTTTAGAGTAAAAAGGTAGAAAATGCGTCGAAAAAATTTTCACTCTTAGGTTAATAGTTGAGAAGTGCCTAAGTTGTCAAACACCATTGGTCCTCAGTTTTATAGATTATGAACAAGCGTTCGATTCTGTTGATAGAAGAGCTTTAGCAAAGGTTTTATCCTTGTATGGTATACCAGACATATACATTAAAGTGATTGCTATGAACCAGAATAACACTGCTGCAGTTAAGGTAGGAAATGAGGTTAGCAGCTGGTTTTTTATTAAATAAGGAGTTAAGCGGGGTTGTGTTCTATCCCCCTTCATATGGATTATTTTGATGGAGTTTGTCTTGAGGAGCACGGGAAAGGCAATGGGAGACCACGGAATAAAATGAGGAGGAAAATGTCTCTTGGACTTAGATTATGCTGATGATTTAAGTATTCTAGAGGAAAGTGTGAGCAAAATGAATGAACTTTTAGAGGTTTTGCGAGTTCAGGGTGCTAGAATAGGTTTGAAAATTAATTTTAAGAAGACTATGTCACTAAGGCTAGGAATTAGCGAAAGGCTAGAAAAAAGCATAGGCTTTTTCTTATTTGAAATAGTAAAAGAGGAACCTAAAACAATCAAGTAGCTAACTGAATCCAATCATATTGTTAATTTTACAACTTTAATTAATGACGTCACACGGAAAGTGGTTAGAACGATCGGCCGTTAACCGAAAGGTTGGTGGTTCAAGGCTATCCGGGATCAATTTCTTTTAGTTTGTAATTCAGCTATCAATAAAACTATGATACCGATGATACGAGCTACTTAAAAAAATTCCAATTTAAAGTATCGCCCTTTTTGTAAATAGGTTGCTAGCTACCGCTGCAACCCGGATCGTTCCTTACTATAAAATTAAAATAAGGCACTAGAACTTTTATCCCCCTTTTTTAGAGCCGGGTTATTCTTTTGATTCTTTTGATTTTCTCATGCTCGTAAATTTGATGGGTAAGACTAAGCTTAGCGAAGCTGAAATATTTAAAATCAACATAAAAATCCAATTCTTTTGATGTATCTATTGGAATCAAAATTCCGTTTTTTCAAGTTTCGGTTACTATTGAGACGAGTCGCTCTTACTATGCAGTTTGCTACCACGTGCCACTAACTGTTTGATTGCTTCAAAAATCAAATATCTTTGAAAAGATTGCAATATGAAAAAACATCAAAAATGTTTTTTTTGTAAAAAGTGATTCATATTTTTATTTTTTTTGATTAAAAAGGCACTATAACTTTTAATTTCCGTTCTAATGAACCCTCTTGCGACATACTAGGATCACTGGGTTGATAGAATTCCCCCTAAAAAAACACAAGCACGCATCAGTGATCTTTCTTCTGGCAAAAAAATACCAAATTCCAGATTTCTGTAGATAGGAGCTTGAAACCCCTACAGTGAGGTTTGCTGATACGCTGAATCTGATAGTGTGATTTTCATTAAGATTCTATGACTCTTAGGGGTTGTTTCCTCCTTTTTTCGAAAATGAGGCAAATTTTCTCAGGCTCAGAACTTTTGATGAGTAACATTAAACGTGATGAAACTATATATTTAAAATCAAATTAAAAATCGAATTCTTTTGTTGCATCTATGGGTATCAAAATTCAATTGTTTAGAGTTTATTGTTTGATAGCTTCAAAAACACAATATCTTTGAAAAGACTGCAGTATGAAAAGACATCAAATATGCAATTTTTTGTAAAGTGTTTTTTTTTAATTTTGTTGTTTTTTATTAAAAAGGCACTAGAACCTTTAATTTCCGTTTGAATTGGAAAGGCATGCCTTTCCAAAAACTGACCTGACAAGTATGTGTCCAATAAGAGTGTCTTGCATACTCCTGCCATTTACCCGTGCCCCAGCCATTTAAACATTTGCCTCTCAATTACTTTGGACTATCTGTCTTGACTTTTCTCTGTCCTACAGTTATGGAATGTTTTTCCCTTTGTTCGAAAATAAGGCAAATTTTCTCAGGCTCTTAACTTTTGATGGGTAAGTCTAAACTTGATGAAACTTCCATATTTAAAATAATCAAAAGAATACGATTCTTTTGATGTATCTATTGGTATCAAAATGTTTATTGGGCAATCATTGCAGAATAGAATATCTTTGATATAGTTTAATTCAGAATTTACATGATTACGTGAACAAAAATGATTACGTGAAACAGAATCATGTAAATTCTGAATTAAACTATATCAAAGATATTCTAGTCTGCAATGGTTACCCAATGAACCTTATTCAAAATATCATTGATAGACGATTTAAAAAGATAAAAAAAGGAAAAACGGTGCCCGTCCCCCTTGATTCAGTCATTCCGGCAATTGAGAAAAAAACATTCACCACTTTTCCACACATCTCAAAACTTAGCGATAAACTTGGAAAAATTAGAATTTTTTTAAATAATCATAATCTCTTTGTTTCTTTCAAAACTGAACAAAAAGTTGAACAGCATTTTTTCAACTCAGGAAAAGATAGAACTGGCCCTGTACTAGGTATTGGTGTCTATAGACTCCCATGTTCCTGTGGGAAATTTTACATTGGTAGGACCCATCAATAACTTGGTGAACGTTTGCATGAACACAAAATTTCAATAGATAAGTCCCTGAGATTGGAAAATAAAAATGACAACTTTGATTCGGCTTTGGCCCTGCATAAATTTGAAAATCTTACACATCTGGTTCTTTTTGAGGAAGCAACCTCAATATCTACTGTAAATAGCCTACCGCGATCTTTTAAAGAGGTAATTGAGAAAAAAACATAAACAGAAATTTGGCTATAAATAGAAACACTGGAGATGTTTCACTAAGCCCAATGTATAACAATTTAATTTTAAAAGACCCAATCAATATTTTCCCCCATTCTAACTTAAGAGAACCTATTTACATATCTAATGAAAACTGAAACTATAGACCAGCTAAGGCTATTGCAAGACAAAAGATTCTTGCTCAATCATCTTGGTAAATTCTTTTTCATTGATTCCTACCTGGTTTTTATTTAGTGTCTGTTCTGTCGTTGTCGGGTAAACTTCGAAAGGTCAGATTTTCGTTACTTTTTTTCTTTTTGTTTTTTCTTTTTTGTTTAGCACTGAGGAAGACTTGGCGGAGGTCATTGTCGAAATATTTGCTTGTCCTTTGTCTTCATGTTTTGCCACTGGCTGACAAAATCCTCGTTTTCTCACTTTTTTTTATTTAATTTTTCATTTTATTATTTTCTTTCCTCTCTTAGTTTCATATGTCACATAGAAGCCACGATTCGTAGCCAGTTTTGGCATGTCTATTGTTTTCTGAAAGACACCCAGTGTTCCCGTGACCAGGTGTAATATGAATGACGCTATCGTATGTGACACGATAGACTTCAGGAACCCGTGGGGAATCCCCGCTTGTAACTGAACACGGCAAACACGTGTGTTGCGTAACAAATGAGTCTTATGTAAGGACGGCGCACACATTGCGTAATGACAGCGCACATACCACTGCGTCATAACGGTGCACACATTGCGTAATAACGGCGTACACCTTACGCAATGACAGCGCACATATCACTGCGTCATAATACTTTTTTGACATTCTATTTTTCGTTAAAACGTTCAATGTATTTTTTATTTCTTTTAATTTAATGGCGGCACAGACTTTATGTAAGGACGGCAACTATCTTACGTAATGACGGTCTACACATCACTGTCAAATAATGCTGTTTTGGGATTTTACTTTTTCGTCGAAACGTTCAAAGCATTTTTTTCTTTAGTTCTTTGTCCTCACTAGGGCAGGAAAGATCAATTCCCTTCCATTGGAACAGCGGCTCAACCATCAGGACCAACAAGCTATTTCTTTGTATCGAGATTCTGTATCGAGAATTAAATTCTAAAAATAAACTATTACACTAAACTATTATACTAAATTATGCTTTCAATCCATTGACGAGTTTATCGCAAGATAGGACTTTCAAAATAACCTACAAAAGACACCCCACCACCGTAACATTACACGCCTGCGCCCATCCCTACCATCCACGTGGCATTAAACAGCGGAACTCGGCATTTACTAAAAGAATGTGTTACTCCAAGCAATTCAAGCTACAGTACCACACTCTTACTGCTCTACGGCACCTTTCGACACGCGTCGTCAACATTTTAAGTGTCTTATAGCGTTTGAGCACCCTCAATTGATATATTTTCTATTGATATTATTTTCCAACGATTTCCAGTCCTGTGCCACACTATTACTGCTTTTCGGCACCGTCTGACATCTCATCATTATTCCTAAAACATTTTTCAGACATTTCTTTTTAAAAATTATACTTTTCAATCCATTGATTTAAGGTTTTTCACAAGCCTAGCCTTTCAAAATAACCTACAAAACACTCCACACCACCATGGCATTATATACCTATCATGCATTTCATTACTAGAACCTGACACTCCAAGCATTTCCCGGTACTGTACCACACTATTACTACTCTGGGGCACCCCTCTGACATCACATCCAAGCTATTTCTTTGTGTCGAGATTCTGTATCGAGAATTAAATTCTAAAAATAAACTATTACACACAAGGAGATTTCCAATTTTTCGCACACGCTAAAATGTCATATTTCGTGCATCTGCGACAAATGGCAGGAAGACAGAAAACATCTATTTTCAGAGATTATTATTCTTAATGTATTTTAGCGATAAAAGACAGAAGGGGTGCTTAAACTGTTAAACACCTAGGTACTAGAGAAACATCCTAAACAACATATCTAAAGGATTAATCTTATTGTAAACAAACATTTCTATTAATAAAAACAAATTTACAATAATATTAAAACAATGGAAAAGTAGTTAAAAAACAAAAAAAAACAAAATATAAAACTTGAAAACATGACAAATGGAAAAAAAAAACAAAAACAAAACATGCATGAATAGAAGAAAAGTATTGCTCCTAACAGGTAATTCCAGGGGGATCGGGCTTGTTGTTATGTCTTTCTTAGAGAAATGGTCCACCGCTTTGCAAAACTTGTAAAACTTGTTAAGTAGTCGAAAGAGAGTTTAGTAATTTTTTTTCTGAATGGAGTCGGACTTGGACTCGGCATATTGAAAGTGCCAGGAATTAAAGCTGAAATCGCTTATAAATTACAAATCAAGTTAAAAGAACCCTTTTTTCTCGGTATTTCCGAGAGCTCTTAACAAAAATACAGAGCTTTTTGAGCCAAGACTATGAATATTTCATACCACCGTGACAATACGCGCAATTGAATGATATTTTCTCTTCACCCCCCAAACATTTTCAGACATTTCTTATTAAAAATTATGCTTTCAATCCATTGATGAGTTTTTCAAGAGCATGAGCTTTCATAATAACCTACAAAAGACAATCCGCCACCACGACATTAAACACCTGCCCCCTACCATTGCGCTGCATTAAACAACGGAACTAGGAATTTCATTACCAAAATGTGATACTCCAAGCAATTCAAGTCACACTACCCCACTTAATGCACTGCGGCACCTTGCGACACCCGTCATCATCATGTTAAGCGTCTTCTAGCGTTTGAACACCTTCAATGGATATATTTTCTATTACTACTATTTTACAACGATTACCAGCCCCGTGCCCCACTATTACTGCTCTTTGACACCCTCTGACATCTCATTATTATTCACAAGAAAATTTTCAGACATTCCTTGTTAAAAATTATGCTTTCAATCCATTGAATCGAGTTTATCGCGAGATAGGACTTTCAAAATAACCTACAAAAGACACCCCACCACCGTAACATTACACGCCTGCGCCCATCCCTACCATCCACGTGGCATTAAACAGCGGAACTCGGCATTTACTAACAGAATGTGTTACTCCAAGCAATTCAGGCTACAGTACCACACTCTTACTGCTCTACGGCACCTTGCGACACGCGTCGTCAACATTTTAAGCGTCTTATAGCGTTTGAGCACCCTCAATTGATATATTATCTATTGATATTATTTTCCAACGATTTCCAGTCCTGTGCCACACTTACTGCTTTTCGGCACCGTCTGACATCTCATCATTATACCTAAGACATTTTTCAGACATTTCTTGTTAAAAATTATGCTTTTCAATCCATTTATTTAAGGTTTTTCACAAGCCTAGTCTTTCAAAATAACCTACAAAACACTCCACACCACCATGGCATTATATACATATCATGCATTTCATTACTAGAACGTGACACTCCAAGCATTTCCCGGCACTGTACCACACTATTACTACTCTGGGGCACCCCTCTGACATCACATCACTATTCCTAAGACATTTTTCAGACATTACTTGTTAAAAATTATAAATTCAACCCATTGATTCATGTTTTTCACGAGGCAAGCCAATCATCATAACCTTCAAAACATTCCCAAACCTCCAAGCCATTATACGCCAGCCATCATTATGACACACCCCCTCATGACCCCTAGGATATTTTCAACCTTTTCACCCCAAAAATAAACTTATGAACCTAAATTAAACACTATATTTTTTTGAACAATGGGACTTGATTCCTTACAAGCAACAAGGTTTTTCTTAATACGAACAAAGGTTTTATTCAATATTATCAAGTTTGTCTTGGAAGTAACAGGTTTTTTTCTTAATAGTAAGATATTTTTCTGATAGTAGCAGGTTTTTCGTCAGAGATAACAAATTTCTCTTAGAAGTAACAATTTTCTATTTATACTAACGATTTTTGTGTTAGAAGTAGCAAGTTTTTTCGTACCACTAACAAGTTTTTTCTAAGAGATAGCAAGTTTTTCCTTAATACTAACAAAGTTTAACTTAATACTATCAAATTTCTCAGGGAAGTAATAGTTTTCCTAATAGTAACAATTTTTTTTCTAATCGCAGCAAATTTTACGTCAAAGATAACAAATTTCTCTTGGAGGTAAAAATTTTCTGTTTATGCTAACAAGTTCTCTGTCAGAAGTAGCAAGTTTTTCTTCACACTAACAAATTTTTCTTAGTAACAACTTATTCCTTAACACTAACAAAGTTTTACTTAATATCATCAAATTTCTCTTGGGAGTAACAGGTTTTTCTGAATAGTGACAATTTTTTTTCTAGCGGCAGCAAGTTTTCCGTCAAAGATAACAAATTTATTTTAGAAATCACAATTTTCTGTTTACGCTAGCAAGTTTTCTGTTAGAAGTAGCAAGTTTTCTTAGCAGTAACAATTTTTTTCTTGGACTTTCTTATTTACACTAACAAGTTTTCTGTTACAAGTAACAAGCTTTCTTAACAGTAACAATTTTTTCATAGAAGTAAAATCTTTTTTCCTAAATACTAACAATGTTTTACTTAATACTAACAAATTTTTTCTTAGAAGTAATACCTTTTTCCTTAATACTAACAAAAATTTTCAAAGTTAACTATGTTTAAGTTAGGTTCATTTCACTTAGGTTAGCATGACCACTCATGCTATTCTAAGTTAAATGAACCCAAATTCAACATAGTTAAACAAATTTAACTAGTTTTCTAAAAAAAAACTTGTTCGCGTAAACAGAAAATTCTTACTTCTAAGATAAATTTGATATCTTTGACGTAAAACTTTCCGCAATTAGAAGAAATTCTTACTGTTAAGAAAAACCTTTAACTTCCAAGAGAAATTTCATAGTATTAAGAAAAAGTTTGTTAGTATTAATGAAAAAATTGTTCCTTCTTAGAAAAAATTGTTATTATCTAGAACTTTGCTAGTAATAATAAAAAAACTTGTTACTTCTAAGAAAAATTTGTTAGTGTTAAGAAAAACTTGCTACTTCTAACGAAAAACTTGTTAGCTTAAACAGAAAATTGTTACTTCTAAGAGAAATTTGTTATCTTTGACGGAGAACTTGCTGCTATTAGAAAAATTTGTCACTATTAAGAAAACCTGGCACTTTTAAGAGAAATATGATAGTATTAAGTAAAACTTCGTTATTATTGAGGACAAAGTTATTACTCTGATAAAAAATTTGTTAGTATTAAGTAAAACTTTGTTAGTATTAAGGAAAACTTGCTACTTATAAGTAAAAATTTGTTAGTGTTAGGAAAACTTGTTACTTGTAACTGAAAACTGGTTAGCGTAAAAAGAAAATTGTTACTTCTAAGATAAATTTGTTATCTTTGATGGAAAAGTTGCTGCTATTAGAAATAATTTCCTACTATTAAAACAAACCTGTTACTTCCAAGAGAAATTTGATAGTATTAAGTAAAATTTTGTTAGTATTAAGGAAAGACTTTTTTCTTCTAAGAATTTTTTTTTAGTATTAAGTAAAACTTTGTTAGTATTAAGGAAAAAACTTGTTACTTCTAAGAAAAAATTTGTTAGTGTTAAAAAAACTTGCTACTTCTAACAGAAAACTTGTTAGCGTAAACATAAAATTGTTACTTCTAAGAAAAATTTGTTATGTTTGAGGAAATACTTGCTGCTATTAGAAAACATTTCTTACTATTAAGAAAAAACCTGTTACTTCCAAGAGATGTTTAACGGAAAACCTGCTACTATTAGAAAAAATTATTACTATTAAGAAAAACTTGTTCCTCCCAAGAGAATATTTATAGTATTAAGTAAAAATTTGTTAGTATTAGGGGAAAAGTTGTTATTTCTAAGAAAAAATTGCTAGTGTTAAGAAAAACCAGTTACTTCTAACGGAAAACTTGTTAGCGTAAACAGAAAATTGTTACTTCTAGGGGAAGTTTTGTTATCTTTGAAGAAAAATTTCCTGCTACTAGAAAAAAATTCTTACTAGTAAGAAAAACCTGTTACTTCCAAGAGAAATTTTATAGTATTAAATAAAACCTTGTTAGTATTAAGGAGAAAGTTGTTACTTCCGAGAAAAATTTGATGGTATTAAGCAAAAGAATTTTTATTAAGGAAAAAATTTGTCACTTCTAAGAAAAAAATTGTCAGTGTTAAGAAAAACTTGCTACTTCTAACACAAAACTTGATAGCATGAACAGAAAATTATTACTTCCAAGAGAAATTTGTTATCTTTGACGGAAAACTCGCTACTATTAGAAAAAATTCGTTACTATTAAGGAAAAAATTTTCACTATTAAGAAAAATCTGTTACTTCCAAGAGAAATTTTATAGTATTAAGTAAAAATTTGTTAGTATTAAGGAAAAAGCTGTTACTTCTAAGAAAAAATTTGTCAGTATTAAGTGAAACTTTGTTAGTATTCAGGAAAGACTTGTTACCTTTAAGAAAAAATTTGTTAGCATTAAGAAAAACTTGATACTTCTAATAAAAAACTTTCTAGCGTAAATAGAAAAATGTTACTTCTAAGAGAAATTTTTTCTTTGACGGAAAACTTGCTGCTATTAGAAGAAATTTCTTACTATTAAGAAAAACCTGTTACTTCCAAGAGAAATTTGATAGCGTTAAGTAAAACCTTGTTAGTATTAAGGAAAAAGTTGTTACTTCTAAGAAAAAATGTGTTAACATTAAGTAAAACTTTGTTAGGATTAAGGAAAAAACTTGTTACTTCTAAGAAAAATTTGTTAGTTTTAAGGGAAAGTAGCTAATTCTAACAGAAAAATTGTTAGTATAAACAGAAAATTGTTATTTCTAAGAGAAATTTGTTATCTTTGACGAAAAACCTGCTACTTTTAGAAAAAATATGTTACTATTGAGAAAAAGCCTATTACTTCCAAGATAAACTTGATAATATTGAATAAAACCTTTGTTCGCATTAAGAAAAACCTTGCTGCTTGTAAGGAATCAATTCCCATTGTTCAAAAAAATATAGTGTTTAATTTAGGTTCATAAGTTTATTTTTGGGTGAAAAGGTTGAAAATATCCTAGGGGCCATGAGGGGGTTTGTCATAGTGATGGCGTGCATGTAATGAGGTGGGGATTGGGAATGTTTTGAAGTTTATGATGATTGGCTTGCCTCGTGAAAAACATGAATCAATGGGTTGAATTTATAATTTTTAACAAGGAATGTCTGTCTATATTTTTAACAAGGAAGGAACTTCTAACAGAAAACTTGTTAGCGTAAGCAGAAAATTGTTACTTCTAAGAGAAATTTGTTATTTTTGACGGAAAGACCTGCTGCTATTAGACAAATTTCTTACTACTCAAGAAAAACCAGTTACTTCCAAGAAAAATTTGAAAGTATTAAGCAAAACTTCGTTAGTATTAAGGAAAAGGTTGTTACTTCCAAGAGAAATTTATAGTATTAAGTAAAAGCTTTGTTAGTATTAAGGAAAAAGTTGTTACCTCTAAGAATTTTTTTAGTACTAAGTAAAACTTGCTACTTCTAACAGAAAACTTGTTAGCATAAACAGAAAATTTTTATTTCTAAGAAAATGTGTTATCTTTCACGGAAAACTTTCTGCTATTAAAAAACATTTTTATGATTAAAAAAAAACTGTTACTCCCAAGAGAAACTTAATAGTATTAATTGAAACTTTTTAGTATTAGGGAAAACGTTTTTACTTCTTAGAAAAATGTGTTATCTTTGACGAAAAACATGCTGCTATTAGGAAAAAGGTGTTACTATTAAGAAAAGCCTTTTACTTCCATATATAATATTAAGTAACACATTGTAAGTATTAAGGAAAAACTTGTTACTTCTAAGAAAAAATTTGTTAGTGTTAAGAAAAACATGCTACTTCTAACAAAAAACTTGTTAGCATAAACAGAAAATTGTTATTTCTAAGAGAAATTTGTTTTCTTTGACGGAAAATATACTACTATTAGAAAAAATTTGTTACTATAAAAAATTTGTTAGTTTTAAGGGAAACTAGCTAATTCTAACAGAAAAATTGTTAGTATAAACAGAAAATTGTTATTTCTAAGAGAAATTTGTTATCTTTGACGAAAAAACCTGCTACTATTAGAAAAAATATGTTACTATTGAGAAATAACCAGTTACTTCCAAGATAAACTTGATAATATTGAATAAAACCTTTGTTTGCATTAAGAAAAACCTTGTTGCTTGTAAGGAATCAAGTCCCATTGTTCAAAAATATATAGTGTTTAATTTAGGTTCATAAGTTTATTTTTGGGTGAAAAGGTTGAAAATATCCTAGGGGTCATGAGGAGGTTTGTCATAGTGATGGCGTGCATGTAATGGGGTGGGGATTGGGAATGTTTTGAAGTTTATGATGATTGGCTTGCCTCGTGAAAAACATGAATCAATGGGTTGAATTTACAATTTTTAACAAGGAATGTCTGTCTATATTTTTAACAAGGAAGGAACTTCTAACAGAAAACTTGTTAGCGTAAACAGAAAATTGTTACTTCTAAGAGAAATTTATTATTTTTGACGGAAAGACTTGCTGCTATTAGACAAATTTCCTCCTACTCAAGAAAAACCTGTTACTTCCAAGAAAAATTTGAAAGTATTAAGCAAAACTTCGTTAGTATTAAGGAAAAGGCTTTTACTTCCAAGAGAAATTTATAGTATTAAGTAAAAGCTTTGTTAGTATTAAGGAAAAAGTTGTTACCTCTAAGAATTTTTTTCAGTACTAAGTACAACTTGCTACTTCTAACAGAAAACTTGTTAGCATAAACAGAAAATTTTTATTTCTAAGAGAAATGTGTTATCTTTCACGGAAAACTTTCTGCTATTAAAAAACATTTTTTATTATTAAGAAAAAACTGTTACTCCCAAGAGAAACTTAATAGTATTAATTGAAACTTTTTAGTATTAGGGAAAACTTTTTTACTTCTTAGAAAAATGTGTTATCTTTGACGAAAAACATGCTGCTATTAGGAAAAAGGTGTTACTATTAAGAAAAGCCTTTTACTTCCATATATAATATTAAGTAACACATTGTAAGTATTAAGGAAAAACTTGTTACTTCTAAGAAAAAATTTGTTAGTGTTAAGAAAAACTTGTTACTTCTAACAGAAAACTTGTTAGCATAAACAGAAAATTGTTATTTCTAAGAGAAATTTGTTTTCTTTGACGGAAAATATGCTGCTATTAGAAAAAATTTGTTACTATTAAGAAAAACCTGTTACTTCAAAGACAAATTTGATAGTATTTAGTAAAACTGTTGGACCAAATCGTTGCAGAAAGCAAAAGAAAACGCTGCAAAAAACTTTTCCTAGTTGCCTTAAACTTATAGGGGATTTAGAAAATATCAATGGAAGCCCCTTTTGATCAGCTAACAAAGGCAAAGAAATTATTTAATAAAATTGGTTACAGCAGTTTCGAACACGCGAATTTCTGGAAATATTAAATTCTCCTTTTTTTGGAAAATCGAAAATATTTCAAAAAATTTAGCCCGTGTGTGTCCGTGACACCAGAAATGAACCCAAGTTTATTTTGTGGCAAATTGTCGTGCAACATATTGGGCGCCTGCAATATGTAAAACTTGTCTTTCAAAATGTATTGAAAAAATCAGTTGTTGTGTATTGATTTAGCAAACCCCAAAATGGGACAAAAATTATTTTCCTTCGATCAATTTCATTGATATGATACGGTCCAGTCAATAAGACTGGACCAAGACAAAATTAACGAAGATAACGAATTCTAGAAAAAATTTCGGCTCTTTCGATTCGTAGCAAGACAAAGTTCAACATTCTTCTTAGCTGATTCGTTTGAAAACTGCAAAACAACTGAACATAAACGAGAACACGGGAACCTCAATAGAACTTTATGATAACTCAATTGAAATTAGTTTGATCTTTTCGTGACATTCGAATTCTTTATTTTATCTAAACACAAAAAAAAACGGAATTCTTTTTTATAAATCATATGGTCATGCATCAATTTAAAAAAAAAACAACTAACAGTTCTGAAAAAACAGTAAACGAAATAATTCCTTTAATAAATAATGGAAGAAGAAAAGTGTATATTCAACGGCTTCTGCTAGCCAAGGGTCAAAACAGCCTCTGTGCTAGATCGAAAATTATAATTTTCATTTCGTATAATAAAAAATTCTCCTCCCTATCCGCCCTGTGCCAAAAAATATTAGTAAAAATGTATGGCAACAAAACTACGGATGATCAAAAATTTCGACAAAATGTTTAAATTCTTATAATTTTGAAAATATAGGTTGCATTCCAATATTTTTGATAAAAAAAACTGACACTCCAGAAGTGGAAAACTCTACCAACACTTCGACAACTAAACTTCAGTGAAACTCTTCCAACTAATGAGATTTAACAAAATTCCAATAAGCTTTTCAACGAAAAGTGAAGAGCCATAAAATAACCTGAAATAACCCGAAATAAAGTCGTATAAAAAGTCAAACTTAATATGAACACAAATTACTATTATCAAATAAATTAAATATAAAACAAATATCAATTAAATGAATAATTACATCAAAAATATGATAAATATAAGAGATACTACTTTGGATGAATAGACGGAACCCATAAGGTCAAAGCATTAAAATGAAAAGTCAGGTCTTATCACAAACAAGACCTTAACCGCCTGTCTTTTTAACCCATCAAAAGCCAAAGCGTTCTTTGGTTATGTATTTACCGTAATCAATCAACCAAGAATCATTAATCTGATATTCACCGAATTTTTACCTAAGCTTTTCCTTTTCATCAAATTTGACTCAAAACCATATTAAATAAACTGGTAAATGATTTATATGTTCATCACTCATTAAATTGTCATAAAAAAACAAATACAGAAATACAAAATAAACTATGGCTCAGGTTCAGATTCAGACCAAATGATTGGCAAAAATTCTTCAGCTGCTAATTCTTCTTTCTTCTGTTTTGTGTGGTTTGTATTATTTGAGTTCAAAATCTGCCTCATACTGCTATTATAGCCCAACTTTTTCATAGCTGCTCCAACAGATATTGGTTCTCTGGGCTCTAGATTCCTAAGAAGGCGTGAATGAACAATTTCTGGTAAAATACCTTTCTTCCAGAAGCTTAAAAGGCTCGGAAATACTCGGGTTCGGAAATACTTTTTCATAGCTGCTCCAACAGATATTGGTTCTCTGGGCTGTAGATTCCTAAGAAGGCGTGAATCAACAATTTCTGGTAAAATACCTTTCTTCCAGAAGCTTAAAAGGCTCGGAAATACTCAGGCCAAATACTCTTTATTGCGTTCAACTGTATGGACTTCCCAATCCTTCTCGTTATTAAAGACAAGCAGGCAAAATTTTCCTTGATTCGAAATTTCAAGCTGTTCTTTAATTTGGCTATAATACTTACGAGTGGTTTTCAGCTTAATATCTAAGCCGATACTCTGCAGAAAGAAGTCTTTGACAAGGCCTTTCATAAGAGCTACATCAATTATGGTTTTGTTTTCTGGAAAATTGTTGAGAGTCTTAATCTCTATTGGTGTCCCATCTGGTAAAATCCCGTTTAACGAAGTACCAAGAAACTGGTGTTTCGAGTGAACCTTAAAGACCAATATCTTCACCTTTCTAAATTTGCGCGCCAAGTTTTTCGTCGTATGCTCTTTAAGCAACAGGTTCTAACCGACCACCTTTCAACATGGCAGTTGAGCGGTAACCATAACCTCCATTTCTAATATCTTTCCCAATCGATGCAGTTCTAGTTGATTATTTGCGTGTAGCTATTCAGTGAAAGTAAGTGCTTGTTATTCTATTGCGTCTTTCATATATTCAGTTTTCATTAGAAGATTGGCCTTTGGTTCTCTCGTACAGTTCTTTCGAAGCAGTTTCACCTCTCTTTAGATAGGACTCCTCAAATATAACCATATCTATTTTAGCTCCTCTTCTTTAATATCAGGCCTATTGCAGCTTGGTCCATAATCAGTGTTACCCTGAGAAAGTTGTTGATTGCATTTTCTTATGGCTTGGAATCTACCCCCAATTTTACCATAGTACCGCATCAGATTTCGCTAGGATTTAGATCGGTGGTTTGCAGTTTTACTACAGAATTTCTTCAGCATTAGGACAAGTTTGCACCACCAATTCAGGCATGATATGAACCTCGCTCTGACCTAATAATTGTCTTGCCTCCACAAAACTTGGTAGCTAATGACATATAATTTTTGGCAAGGTTCGTTGTTACATCGGTAAGGAGAAAATCTGCTTTCTTGCATACATTCTCCATCCCATCTCTCACATCCTGGAGAACCTATGCTGGTTCTCCAGGATGTGTTCTCCATGATCGGGGCCTTTGTGGAGCAAACTTTTTAAACTATTGGCTGTACACTCCTCTTCTGAATTTCTTTTTATTGCCCCACAAAGGTGTTTTGTGAGTCTTTGTATAATCTCTCTTTTTAGAAATTTTGCAAGTGCATCTTTCTTCATTTCCACTACATTATATAGATATGTAGTGTAGTTTTTCGTAACAAGGTTTGCACACTCTTCATTTTTAATTAGAGGACCGTAGAGATGCTCTGTTTCAATTTGTATAAAATACTTGAGTCTCCGTCTTCAATAAAACGACAGTACTGCAGTCCATGCATTTCATCGCTCACTCTAAAACCTTCACTGAGAATATCCGTCTCCATACTCTCTGACGGGCCATCATAATTAATAAAGCACACATGTTGTAGAGACGTTTTTACCTCTTTTTCGCCCTAAAACAAACATAGCAATATTTATTTTTTATGCCCACGTATGGCAATTTTTTTTGTAAGCGTCAATAATTACAGCACACAACCCTTAGCTGTATAATCATGCCCCTTACTCTGTTTGTTCCACCCACCATCACAAATCAATTTGGTCCAGTATGTATCGTCGAAATATCGATCTTAGTGAATTGCAAGTTGTGGGGATTCCTTTCCATTCTCCAGTAAAACATCTGTCAAAGTACTTTCCCTACAGAAAGTTGAGTTTTCAAAAATAATTTTTGTAACATGGCTTGCACACCTAGAATCTCACAAAGTGTTGCGTACTCTCCTCCTGAGCCCATGACACCCCATGCAGTTTTCAAATTGAGGTTCCCAAGCACATTTGTGTAGCGATCAATTGGTTCTTTGGGCTTTTCTTTGGAAAAAGATGTTAAATAATCTAGGATCTTTATCAGGGGTGGGGGGGGGTCAGGTTCATTTTTCACTAGTTTTTTCCACTTACAGGCACTACATTCTGTCACTAGTATTATTTTTAAGCAAACACTGTATAAACGAGTAATGCGGATTTCGGGGCTTTCATCTCTACATTGATATTTATGCAGTAAAAAGTCTGCGAGGTCTCGGACGAAAAATGGAAGGTCCACTATGCAGCTGAGATCCGGAATGAACCCTAAATCAACACCCTCCGAAATTTTCTTCTCTTTTCAATGAGAACCTGGTCCTGCAACTGATGCTGAATCCCTCCTATCATCTGTACATTCATTGGCAATAGAAGATTCCCGTGGAAGAAAGGACCTGAAATACGAAAAGCAAGTTAGTAATCGAAACAGGCAGTGAGAGAACAAGCAATTTTAAAGGAAATTAATTAAGATATGTTTTTTTTCGGATAACCATATTTAGAGGAGTGCCACTCTAGCTAATCTTTCTGGCGTGCAAAATATAATTAAAATAGTATAATTATCAAAAAAGAGAAGAAGGGCTGAAAAAGTAACTGAGTTCTTGAGTGAATCTAGTTGGCCCTTGTTGTTTCAAATCATGATTGTCAATTGCGTTCTTGTCAAATTTTATTTGTTCATATCAGGGATAAGGCATTAAGTCATTTGTTACTTTTTGACGGGGATCAGACACTCTGAACATGAAGTCCGATTAAAAAAGTCTCTAATATATCAAAGAAGTAAAGTAGAGCACCTTCGCAGCTGCTTCCAAGAAAAAAACTATAAGAGGCAAAAATAAGAAAAATAACTAGAAGATAACCATTCTCCTCTTGAAAAAAAATGAAAGTATTCATTATGTTTATGTAGGCCAGCAGAATTGTAAATATAGTTCACTCTTGTCCAGAGGCAGACTGGACCACCCCGTCGTCCTGTCACCTGGTAAGTGTGTCCTCAATAGAAATGGCACTTGACCCTTAGGATAAAAACCAAAAATATTGAGGAAAAACGTGATAAACAAAAAATATTAAACTTAACGAGTATTACACATATGGAATCAGCATAAGAAACTGAGCTTTTTTATGCGTGTAGTGTTATACAAATTCAGCTTTTTAGAGCTTCGATTACTATTGGGCCTAGTCACTCTGTTATTCAGGTCCATTATCCCTCTCCCAATCTCCTTGGTCACTGTTTGCCCTCTTCAACCGTTTCAAGCATGATTATGTTTAGGAGAATAATTTTGTAATTTATAATTTGCATACCTTGCTACCCATACACTCAACGTTGCATACCATCCAAACAAGCCTAATTTACTCTTGAATTAGGTTTTGGTAAGTTCCTTCCATTACAGGCTGCTCAAAATGAGTACTCCTATCTTTTCCTCTAGGATTTTTTTTAATTTAAGTATTGGGTACCCTCATTTTTTATTTAGGTTAGGGAGGGGGCAGCGCTTGTATTTTATGTTTTATGCTTTTGTAATATACCTTGCCCCCTTCCAGATTATGAAGTCTAAGGCCGCTACTGATCAAATACTAAACAAAATTCTTAATCTAAACAAAAAATACTCCCCCCCCCCCTTCCAGTTGAAAATGGCTTCCATGGATAAATTTACCATGAAGAATTTTTTCCATGGATATTCCCCCCTTCCATGGAAAGATATTCCAGACAGTTCAGACCCAGCTGAAAATTACAAAGGAAAATATCCCCAAAACACCTCCACATGTAAAATTGAGTCGGCAAGGAAAAAGTAAGACGCCTAAAATCATTTTCGGTACTTGTTTATTATATAAAACACACTCGAAAAATGAAGTTTGGTAAATGCTAATGACACAAAACTAAATTATGATAAAAAATATAACAGTTTAGAAACAAATTTGGGCTATATATTTTCACATTAGGGGGGGGGGGTATAGCATAGCATATATTAAATACATAACCTACACAAACTTATTTTAACCTAAGCACACCTATTTAACCTAATGAAGAAAACATAAATATCATTAAAATAAAATACTTTATTAGCAAAATAGTGAAGACTACAACTTGGAAATATGCTCCCAGAACGCAAAAATGTCCTCAAGAATCACGTTAAAATGAACTCAGCCTTCTGCCTTTACTGCAGCCATCCACATGTACTCTACTAATGTGAATGATGGAAGAATGTACCTTCATTGCCGTTTGTTCCTTCACTTTGCGGAACCCCACACTCTCTCCACTTTTTGGGTAGAGGCGTTGGTTTCCGGTTCGACAAAATTATTTTTGTGGTTCATTTTCAAATGAGTGAAACCTGCTTGTTCCATCTCAGTTGTTGTGTAGCCCTTCCAACAATCTGAAATGATTCTTGAACATCCGTGGTAAGACACTATCACTAGTCATAGCAAACTAACCAGTGTCCTCAAGAATCGCGTTAATAATGAACTAAAATGAACTAGGTAAAGAATCGCGTTAATAATGAGCTTTTCTTTGTCTTTGAGATGGTCAGCCGACGCCGAAGCTCCCAGTTTAATAGTTTACAAATGACCTTCACAATTTTTCTAACAAAGTGTTCTATTTTCATCATATTTTATTGTCACCAACTTTAAGTCTCGAGTGTGTTTTATATAATAGACAAGTACCCCATTTTCATATAGGATCATATAGTTTTTTTTTATTTACGCCATGGTTGCCCTCATTGTTTTGATCAAATACATTGTCGATTTTAGGCCTTGATAGGAGGGGGCAGTACACGTATTCTATATTTTTACGCTACCGTGGTGCACCTCTCCTTTGATTACAAAGCCTAAAACTGCTACTTATCAAATACAAAAACCAAATTCTTAATCCAAACAATCAAAATACGTATAATTTACGTACTTACCGCCCATGTTTTAGATCAAGCCATCCTTTGTTTATCTTTTTTCTCCTAGTCATTTCTATGCAATTCTGTCAGCAGTCAAACTCAAATTAGAAATGTTTCTGACCCGTCTTGGCCTCGGGTATATTTCCATCCAGGGGTGTAAAGTTAGGTTATGTAGAAAAAAAAGATATAAAGTAGATATTGAATTTGTTTCATAAATAGATATAAATTTAACGACACGGATTAAAAAGCTGAAAAGCTTGGAATATACTAAATGAAAAAAGAACTACAATTTGAAGTTAATTTCGACTTCATCGCTTTTATGCACGCCCTACCTACAAGACTTCAAATTGTGAAAAAGTAAAAATAATCGTGGAGGAATAAATTACAAGTAATAGAATTTTCAATTCGGTCAATTAATTTAAAAAATTGTTTTTAATTTATGGTACTAACAATGTTTTCAAATTTTCCATATTTTACGCTCCAGACCTTTTTCAAAAAAAGCTACCAAGTTTCACTTTAGATTTTTCTCTATTTCCTTGGAATTAACTTAAGAAAAAAACCAAACGGTCAAATTTTAGATCTTTTTTCAAAGATCCCTCGTGGAAAAATTTAGTTTGCTGACATCTCGGGTCAGAGAGCAAGATCTCTTTTCATAGCATAGGAAAATTAACATTTCAATGGATTTAGGGAGTTTAACCTTAATGGAGATTTTTATTTAACATAAGCTTAATCCTTTAGATATGTTGTTTAGGATGTGTCTCTAATACCTAGGTTTTTACGCAATTTAAGCACCCCTTCTGTCTTTTATCACTAAAAATAAGAACAATAATGTCTGAAAACAGATGTTTTTCGTCTTCATGCCAAATGTCGCAGGTGCACGAAACATGACATTCTAGCGTGTGCGAAAAATTGGAAATCTCCTTGCGTGTAATACGTTACTTTTAGAATGTAGTTATCGATACAGAATCTCGATACAAAGAAATAGCATGTTGGTCCTGATGCATGAGGCGCGGTTCCATTGAAAGGCAATTGATCTTTCGAGTCTTAGCGAGGACAAAGAAGTAAAGAAAAAAAGATTTGAACGCTTTGACAAAAAAATCCCAAAAAAGTATTATGTGACAGTGATGTGTGCGCCGTCATTACGTAAGATATGCGCCGTTTTTACATAAAGTGTGCGCCGCCATTAAGTTAAAAGACAGAAAAAATGTCTTGAACGTTTCCACGAAAAATAGAATGTCAAAAAAGTATTATGAGACACAGATGTGTGCGCTGTCATTATGTAGTGTGCGCTGCCACTACATAAGATGTGCACCGTCATTACGCAAGGTGTGCACCGTCATTACGCAAGGTGTGCACTGTCCTTACATAAGAATCAGACATTAAGCAACACCCATGTGTGTGCCGTGTTCATTTACAAGCGGGGATTCCCCACGTGCTCCTGAAGTCTAGCTTCTCACATACAGTGGCATTATCTATATTACACCTGGTCACGAGAATCCTGGGTGTCTTCCAGAAAACAATAGACGTCCCAATGTCCCAAAAATGGCTAAGAATCATGGTTTCTATTTATAGTGGGACGAAGGGAGGATAATACAAGAAAACAATAGATGTGCAAAACAGTTGCACGAATCGTGACAAAATGGCGGTTGCTAGGGAAAATATTGGAACACCTAGAATCCCTGGAATATTGGCAGCTGTGTTCCCTTTAATAGAACACCTGGAATCCCTGGAAGTCTGCCAGGTGACCACAATACCCAGGTGTGAGGGACTAGGAGCTCCACTTAGAATTCCCTATTATTACCAATTGTGTATTATAGCGACCACACTCCGATTAATCATATAAAAAATACTAAAACACCTGGAATCCCGGGAATCTTGCCAGGGCATGTTGTCAGAATCTTGACAGGGCTGCCATGACGTCATAGGGCTGTCGTGGAAACAGGGCCTTCTGGGAATCCTCTGTTAGTCTGCTACGGTTCCCGTTAAAACCATGGAGGCATCACTACTAGGATATTGCCCCAAAAGTTTTTGCAATGAAAAATAAAGTGACAAAATATGTCTGCTTGTATCTTTAAACTTGACCAAAACGTTTCGTGGTCTATTATATGTAGCTCACATTAGCTATGGCCCGAGAAGTGTTGGTTTGCTCATGGCTAAGTTTGACCTAAAGTGCGAGGTGAAACCCATGCATAAAAAAAAAATAATTCTTAGCACAAATGTGTTAGCGTGTGTATGTTGAAATTTATCTTGTTTTACGTATTCTCTTCTTTATTCATTGTTCTTTGTCTAGCTTTTCAATAATCTTTGTCGTTACTACTTCCATGTTTTCTTTTTGTTTTTCGCTTTTTTGCCAGCTATCATGAAACATTATTCCATCAATATCATGATAATTCATTTCCTTTTGTAAGCTCAGAGGTTAACTCCAATAATACATACTGTGCAGTCCCATATTTATATTTACCCTGTCATTTAGTAAGTTTAAGATGGTTTTAAGCAAGAATCTTTTTATTTCTCTGGTCATGTCAAAGCCCACTAACTATTAATACTGTTGGTAATAGCAATCGTGTTTAAAATTCTGGGGAGATCTCACCAAAAACACTGATTATCTTACAGTTCTTCAGCTTAATATTCAGGGTCTCTCGTCATCGATCAATCATTTGAAACAGATTGTTTTGATGGGCAACATGATGTTATTTGCTTGTGTGAGACTTTTTTGGATTTTGGTAATGGAATATAATAATATTTTAAGATGCAATCATTGCGGAATGGCTAAAGGCGGTCTCGTCATGCATATCTTGTAATTTCTATTTTGTGTATGGGATAATTTATTTGAAATTTTGAAGGTGTTTTTGAGTCATACTTCACAGAAATAAGAGCATATGGGCTCTATTTAGTTATAGATAAAATCTATCGTTCTCGCAGCGTTTGTCCCGTTGTGTCATCAAATTATTGATGATATAGTTAATATAACACTAACACATCGATTTCAGGTAACCATAATGGGGGACTTGAACATAAAATTGCTGGACTCGAAGTCTTCTGCTTCAGTCATGTTTTTCAGTAACGCTAGCCACAGGAACTTAACAAATGCATCAATCTCTGCACGTGTAACTAATGTTACGGTGTCTTTGATTGACAATTTAGCTTGTCGCGGAACACAATTTTAGTTGCCAATATTTCTGATAAAGTTCCAGTATATTCTCGTTTTAGTCTCAAGCAAAAAATGAGCAAGGAAACCCAAGTGTCTGATTTTCATTCCTTCATATTTTGTGAGAAAGAGTTATCTCTTTTTGGTTCTATATTGCTATGCAATTCAAGGAGCAGTTTAGATGATGAAATTGATTTTTCTTGTTTAGTTGAGTCCTTTAATGGGACCATAAAAGGGCGGAATCATAAAAGGGGCTATTCTGGATGTTTGTGAGGTGCAACCTTTTAGTCATAGCTCTAAAAGGATTGTTCCTATGAACCAGTAGATGACATCAGAGTTTTCAAAAGCTGGTGAAGGAAAAACAATATCTAGAGGGCTTATAAGTCCACTACGACTTCAGTTAGTACCATTTGTCTATCTTGATTCAAAATTTAACGGAGCACATACAAATTCTTGTGTAGGTAGTCCGAGTCTCTCAATTCTTGAAGTTTACTTTCTGTGAGTGGCAATGATATTAGTAAAACTGATAATAAGTTATGTCCTTGAACCTGCTTTTCAGTCTAATTCTGTATCTCTGTGTCTGGTCATTGATGAAATAAATGTGAGCTTAATATCAAGGAAGCATTCATTTTATTTACTTTTTTACTAACATTTGTGAGAATATCATTTTTGCTGTTACCTAGTCCTGGTCTAAAAACGGTTTAAGATGAGCCACCTGATGAGCCATCTGAACCACTAATGCCGAGCCACCTTCCTTTTAAGTCTATTTTTCAAGATCCTGTACAAGTTAGGGATACTACAAAGATTGTCAATGGGCTGAAAGACTCGCCCTCATCTGGCTCAGATTCTATTCGTTTTAAGGCAATCAAATCCATTCCTTATTCAATAACATCGCTCCTATCAAAACTTGTCAATATTTCAATCGAAGGTGGAGGTTTTTCGGAATGCTCTCGAACACGCTTGGATTATTGTTTTATATAAAGGAGCACCAAGAAATTATCCGGCAAGCTTTCGGCTGACTTCCATATTGTCAGTATTTAACGAGATCTTTCAAAAAGTTACTCTTTGTATCTCCTTGCTTTTCTAAATTCTGAACATTTTTCGCATGATTTACAATAAGGTTTTTGAATGAGGCACTCAAACGAGCATGCGTGTGTGACTCTTTTGGAATTTCATCTTCTGTGTTAGATATTGGATTAATTCCTGCTTTTATTTTCCTTGATATTCGTAAGGTGCTGGATTCCTTAACCCATGCAATTATTTTGTCGAAGTTGTCTCAATTTGGTATAAAGGGAAATTTTCTTGGTTTTAGTATTGTTTGAATAGTAGATTAATTTCCCACGGTCCACTTTTCTGCTCACCATCAGAAGAGGATTATAGTGTGAGCCAGGGACCAGTTTTAGAGCCTCTGCTTTTCTTAGTTTATGTAAAGATACTCCTGATCTTGCAGCAAATACAGCAATTAAACAGAGATCTATAAGCTACCGTGGACTGTGCCATCCTAAATATACCCATGTCCATAATGGCAAATATAGTTCATCTCTTCATATGTCCTTGCTTCATCCGCTAATGATAGCACCCTATTACTATAAGGCTATTACTAGATTTAAGAATCAGGATGTCTGATTTTTAGGTATTCTCATTGATGAAAACCTTGATTTGATTAAAATGAAGATATGCAAGAGTCTTGGTATTTTAATGAAGGTTAATCATACTTTTCCTGAATCAATCTTTTGAAGGATTTTCTCGCTGGCTGATCCGATATTATGTTTCTTACTGTTCAAAAACATCATTTCCTCTTCATGTCATCATCATGTCATCATTCTTCTTCATGTCATCATCATGTCATCATTTCCTCTTCTTCTAAAAACTCTTTCCAAAGTTTAAAATAAAGCAAGAAACCTCATACAGGAGACTAATCGTTCATGAGATGTCACTTTACTTGCTATTGATTCACAGTACATTCGTTTTATTGCAAATTTTTACTTTTTATCTGCTTCACGGTGACTTTCCTCATCTCCAACGTACTCTTTCATATGATTAGTTTAAAAAAAAAGTTTTTTTCTGATAAAATAAAGAGCGAAGTTGAAACTTAAAACGACAAAGATTACTAGTTCGCAGTCTATGCAGCATAGTTTTGAAAAACTGTTTCAAATATACTGGCTCTCGATATTTTAAGTCTAAACAATCAGCGTTGTACGGATAACTAAGCTTGCTTGAGTATTTAAGAGTAGTTTTTGAGTTTGAGTTTTTAATTGCAGAGTGAAATTTATTGATTCCATGGCTGGTAAGAGATTATTCAGGATTTTATAAATTAGTCTTTTATTTCCTGCAGTCCACGTAAGATTTCTTTCTGATTGCAATCCTATTTTCTCGGGTCGGTTGTGTGTTTTCAGTAAAACACTATTTTTCAAAACTCTACAAGCAAGAGAAAATACCAAGAACCACTTTATTTGAAACAAATTTTGAAATTATGTTGCATAGACTACGAAGCATTTTTTTTTCGCTTATGGTTTCAACTTCACTCTTTACTTTCATGAGAAAAGCTTTGTTTTTTACACTAATTGTTATTAAAACTTTTTTAAAATATACATAATAAACCTTATAAAAAGACCTCTGTTCATATTAGGCGAAACAAAAACAAAAGAAGCCAACGTGAGTTTATGTTAAAATGGAGCATTAAATATAATGTAGGATATAGGGCTACAAAATAGGGCATTCAGAGGTTTGGGATAGCTAACCCTGAGGAAGCTACATCTTCATTGAATAAAAATCACAAGGCAACTATAGCTAACCATCCTTGATACCCACTGGTAATGCGTCGTGATAGTTGAGAGTGTATATTTGATTATATTGTACAGTTAATTGTGATACTGTTTAGGAATATTTTTCTCCTTCGGATTATAGATTATTCGCAAGATTACTTAATAATCGATTTTATCACCTTCCTTGGGTTCGAAGTTCAAAATCGATCTTCAGATAAGGAATAGATGGCCCTGAGGATTTTGTAAATTGTTTCATTGAAAATAACAATCTACAAGTAAATATGTGAATTTTCCTTGGTACACCCTGCTACTATATGTATTAATTTAAAAAAAAAAGTTTTTCCAAGGGAAGTAAAGAGTAAAGTTGAAAGTTGAAACGAATAAAAATTATTACTTCACAGCCTATCTAATAAATATATATATATATATAAATATATATATATATATATATATATATATATATATATATATATATATATATATAATATATATATATATATATATATATATATATATAATATATATATATATATATATATATATATATATATATATATATATATATATATATATATATATATATATATATATATATATATATATATAAATATATATATATATATATATATATAATATATATATTTATATATATATATATATATATATATATATATATATATATATATATATATATATATATATATATATATATATATATATATATATTTATATATATGTATATATATATATATGTATATATATATATATATATATATATATATATATATATATATATATATATATATATATATATATATATATATATATATATATATATATATATATATATATATATATATATATATATATATATATAAATATATATAACTAGTACAAATAAGCCAACTAATTATGTTTCCCTGTGTTTTTAGGATTATAGAAAACTAGCGCTTTACTGAAAAAACAAAATAAAAAAGGAGTTTAGGTACAGTAAAAGTAAACCCTTTAAGGACACTTAAAAGTATAAGATAAAGTATTTTAAAGTGCATTTCTTATAATTTAAGAATGTATATTACTCACTAATGGTATTATAGCTGGCGAGACCAAAATTTTACCTGATAAATCAATCCAGTATTTCTGCAAGCTGGTTAATGCTTGCGGTTATTACAAAAATATTTAATTTTATGCTCATGTTTCTAAGATAATTGTAATTGTATACTGATAGTTACTGATGTCACAAATGGTGTAAGACTATGAAAAGCTTTATAGATTAGTTTATTGTCGTCAGGCTACATACTCACTTTGACTCCCAAATTAATATTCCTGCTTTTTTATACTTGACTTTTGTGTTTTCAGTGAAGCGCTAGTTTTATATAATCCTAAACACAGAGGGAAACATAATTAGTTGGTTTACTTGAGCTAGTTTTATTCATATATATTAGATAGGCTATGAAGTAATAATTTTTCTTCATTTTAAGTTTCCACTTCGTTCTTTACTTCCCTCGGAAAAACTTTGTTTTTTAAATTAATCTTCGCTCGTTTTTGATTAAATTTTATGTAGAAACAGCACTGCCATGATTTTTTTTTTTATTACACGAAAGACATTCTGTTAGTTTTAAGTTCTAATGTCACTCCCTATTTTCAGTTGAAAACTTTTTTTTTATATAATTTCTAATCATCACCGATCTAGGGGAGATAAGATACCTCTAGAAAATAGTGCAGACAACCTTGAAAGCTATGAAAAACTTTCAGTCTATAATATAAGGTTTATTATCCATACTTTACAAAACAATACATGTTTTTCAGGAACGTTTGTTTTTCGATGAACAAAAAGTTTTTACTCGGCCGACTTCGCCTGAAAAGGCATAATGAAGACAGGGCTTTATAAATCGTCTACTGATTAGCAGAAACTAGAATGCAACTGTAACAAAAGAGAGCTGTTTAAGGGCTCATTTAAAAGCTTATATTTATGCCTAATCGTTTCTTATAAATTTGAATTGCTACCACATTCCGATAAAGTGCACTTTCGGTTGTTTCCCCCACAACTAAAATTTTTTTCAAAAGAAAAAAATACCTTTTTCAATGAAATGACCAAAAAAGGGTGTTTTTTAAAACCTAGGCAGGAGCAAAAAACTAAGGTGGCAAGGACGTTCCTTTCCTTCAATTACCACCATTAGAACTAGCACACAGGCTTCATCGCAGAGTTAAGTTTGAAGGTTTAATTCATAACTGTTCATCATTCAAGTTTAATTTTTGGTAGATTTTTAGTTGATAAGTTTTCAGTTTTAGTTAATTTGCTTTCGCAATAATCTTTTGCTTTTAACCTGAGTTGGCGATTTATGAAACTTACTAAGAGGGTTTGGAGGGTTGTATACGTGAGGGATTCTTATAAACATCCAGTTAATGACTTTGGTCCATAATTAATGCAATGGTACCGTTTTATGTGTCCAAACACTTCCACTTAAGAAGTGGCACCAAAAGTGCCGTTTTTGGTGCTGTATGGCACTTATGGATGGTAAAATTGATAAAAAGCACGTAGATATGAGTAATAGCTTTATAATGAGCCTTCCCGGGATTCGCTTTAAAAAGTGAGTGCATCACATTTGCAAAATAGTAAATTATCTGAAAAGTGATCATAAAAAGGGACAAACCATGACAAAAAAAAAAAATCCAAGCAGGAATCGAACGCATGATAACCTAATTTGACGTCCAGCGCTCTGCTAACAGAACCATGCCTCTGATAATCTAATTTAATATATTAGTGTTTGTATGACTTTAATTGCGTAGCTTATTAAGGGGGCCTGTAGGAGGAACATGTGGGAGTTGTTCTTGCAAATCTCCAGTTAAGGGTTTTGGATCACATTTATTACAATCATACCGTTTTATACTTAAAAGATTTTGGAAGAAGTGGCACCAAAAGTATTGTTTTCAGTGCTATTGTCACTTACGAATGGTAGAACTGATAAAAAGCACGTAGATATTAGCAAAAGTTTTTAATTGAGCCATTAAACATCACTCTAAGAAGTTCTGGTAGCTCAGAACTGGAGATGAATGACATCTTTCTTCTCTAATCTTCAAGAGCTGTACTGTTTTATCACAAATAGCAGTACACGCCACCAACTATTTGTTAATCCTCAGAAAGCCACTGGCATAACTGTTCTTCAGCTTGAGAAATCATCTAGTATAATATGGCTATACTCATGGGCGTAGGCAGCATATTGCCTAGGGGGGGGGGGGGGGCAGTCGATAGTGTGATGGAAGGTCTTTTATCAACTGCCTTTCCAACCATCTGCTTTTTCAGCCATATCTAATGTAAATTTGAAGATCTAGGGGGGTAGCTACCGGCGTATTCCAAAGTTTTGAAAATTTCGCAAATCTTCATTACTCTGTCTATCACAATGGGTCTTAATGGAAGATTCTTTTCTAATTTAAGCCTGATTAAAACTTATTTAAGATCAACCATGGGCAACAAAAAGGCTCAGTAATCAATGTTAATATTTACTGAAAAAGCTGTTGTCCAATTGTTGGATTTTGATGCTATGGTTGATGTTTTTGAGAAGAAGGAGAGTAAATTCCTAGTGGGCCATACAATTTCGCTAGGATGAAAGTGAAAACGTCATTTGGTGCCTTTTTTATGCTCTTTCATAGTTCAATGATCGCTTCTAGGGCTAATTGCATCTTAAGCCCTTACCTAACCCACCCAAAATTACTTAATTTATAACAATTCAAACCTCATTTATTAGGCAACTCAAATATAAACAGTTTTCCTAAAGTTTCAAGTTTTTCAAATACCGTCGACAAAAATAGCGCAGAATTTTGCGATTTGAAACTTTGCCGTCAACAATTCAGTGTATATTCCAATTCAGGGTATATATTTGCACATTAAGGGGTAACGTCAGTGAATTTCATGGTAAATTTGCAGTGGGCCATATAATTTAGCTAGGATGAAGTGAAAACATCATTTGATGCTTTTTTGTGCTCTTTCATTATTCATGTAGAATACCTCCGTGGCCACTTTAAGGGCTCAAGATGCAATTAGCCCCAGAAGCAATTATTGAATTATGAAAGAACATAAAAAAAATGCATCAAATGATGTTTTAACTTTCATCCTAGCTAGATTATATGGCCCACTATAAATTTACCAAAATGAAACCTTGTTGATTCTCAATGTTGCAATAAATCTGTAAATTACTTTATAACTTCAGTTCTCTCTGTATTAATTAAACACTTTTAAATTGCTTCTTACTATTATTAGTCGATTTTTCGAAAGGCTTGTGCTAACCACTGTGAAGAAATATTGCTCTTCAACAACTTTGAGCCAGCAACTTTAGGGGACCCATAGAGGCTGTTTAGCCCCCCTTTAGCACAGAATGAAATGACGCCGCTGATCTGGAACATATTAGGAACTGTAGTAAATCACTATTTTGTGTGTTTCTGTTTTATTAGTTAGCTTCTTGTGTGATTTATTCGATTGAATCATAAATCTACGCCCTATATCGTTAAAAATCCCTAGATTTAGGAAAAAATCACTAGTTTTAGAACAAAAATCACTAGCTAGAAAAAAATCCCTAGGCAACATAACAAATCACTAGAAATAGTGATAAATCACTAGGGTTGGCAACTCTGACTTGAAATAACCTAGTTCTGTTAGTCAGCAGGCTTTGACTTATGTCTCCTCTGTGTTTTCACTTTTCTTTTGAAACAATCTGTAGAAACTCGGCGATTTTCGGTAAAAAATCGATAGATGATTCACAGGATTCAGTAGAATTTTCAGTAAGCATGTTTTTTATTTTGTATTACGTTTTTTGAGGTGTTCGAGTGAATTGCGAATAAAGTACCAAATTCTAAAAGTTCAAAGAGAAGGTCTACAGGAGCCAGATGCAATATCGGAAAAAAAAACGGGATTTCGTCATTCAATTTTGTCAAACTTGAAACTCGAAAAAATAATGAAATGTATTTGATTTTGAAATTGAGTGTCATCGTATTTTAAAGTTGTTTAATTAAACGAAGGTGTTTAAATGATCAAAAGCAAAAAAATCAATGCAACGACTGTGGATCGGATAGTGGGCAATGTTCATATATGTGGCAACAAATTCAACTGCCCCAGAAAGAAATCCTTAAAAGACCATAGACAATAGCCATGTAAAGAACAAAGAATGACCACAAAGTAACATTTTCAGGGGATTAAATTTTCTGGAGATTTTCGGTAATTTCGGTATCTTATTTTTTTGTCGGGAGATGGATTAGAAATTCGTTAAATCTCCCAAAAAATGAGTAGAAGTGCAGACACTTTGTCTCCTATCGGGCGTTGCTTAGCGCGGAGTGTCTCCGACCACTTCGGTCCATGACACGCGTTCGTGTTTCACTCAGTCTGATGTTTTCCATCGTCAGGAACTCAGACAGGCTCACAACATAAGCGTATAAGCAAATTAAAATTGAATTAAAATTAAGTTGGTGGACTGTGATGACAAAGTTAAGAGCCATGGCTAACTGGAGAAAAATCCATGACAGACAGTTTAAGTGAGAGACAAAGCTGTCATAAGCCTTTTTTAGAGTTGTAAAAAAGTTATGCCATTTCACTTGTTGATAGATAGTCTATCATCCATTTATCCTAGGGCAGACCTAAGGTATAAGGAATAAGGGTAATTCAAATATAAGGGTAATCATGGAATAAGGGTAATTCAAATAGTATATGAGTTTCTATGAGCCATTTAAAGGCAATTGGAGACCCCAAATAAAAGGTTGTCAAAGATTTATGACTGACAATGTCCACAGGACTTAGAAGACAATTGGGCAACTGAGATTGTTTTCATTATATGAGCTTCTCCAATTGGAAAAGCCTACTGGAATTGCAATGGAAAATATCGAGATTTTTGGGTTGACTCATGGCAGACAATGTCCACTGGACTTGTGTGCAAAATGGGGGACTGAAAATGCCTGGACTCACAGGCTAACAAGTGACCTAAGCCTAGTAGACTCACCCGCTTAGAGTCTCGCGCGACTTACCGTGTTTTAGGATTGGCACATGACCGACAAGTCTCCTGGACTCGCAGGCGAACGGGGACACCAATAGTTTTATAAGTGTTTGGGTAAATGGCACGGGTAAACGGCGGGAGTAAATATGACTCTCTTATTGGACACATACTTGTGTTTTAGCTTTTGAAGAGGCACGCCCTCCTAGAGTCTCAGGCAGGCTCGTACATATACTTACGCTGTGGACGGGATGTGGATTGTCGCTTCCTCAGTTGGCCTGGAGATGGGAGGTTCAAAATCGTAGATCAGCTTTGCGGGTACATGTAGAGGCATTCACATCAGGTGTCCAAGCCATCGTAAGTTGCGCTCGGCTACTTGGGTAGAATACCATGGCTGCTTACTTAGCAGGAACAGCTTCTAATTGCTGGCAAATTAGAACCATCGCAGAACTTTGATCCTCCTCAAGCTCTTTGACTGAAATACTTCAATGGCCTTGATGGCTGTCAAGATACTTGCCACTTCTCAGCTCCTTGGAGCATCATGGAGCCGACAAGTATGGTGAAAATCTCCAGTTTCGTTGTACGACTGACATATGATTTTCACCAGAGGTGAACGGTATAGTCTGCCCAAGGCAAAAGGTACATTGGACATTCTCGCTTGCACCTGGGAGAGCAGCGAGCCATCTGACGAAAATATGGAGCCCAGATAAGTCAATTTTCGAATAATGCTAATACTAGTGGTGTTGTATAGCTGAGGCATTGCCGGCAGGAAAAGATGGGTCTATTACCATAATTTTAGTTTCGATCCAGTTTACCGGCAGTCATACTCTTGAACCCTCTTCTCGGAGAATTGAGAGCGCTTCCAGCAACTGCTCCATGAAGTCCGTGAGATAGCCATATCATCAGAAAAATTAGCATCTGAGATAAGTTGATCTCCAAGATTTAGCCCAAAGCTGAGACGTGAAGTTGTTTTTGCCATAAAATTAATCGATGACCAGGTTAAAGAGTTCTAGGGCCACTGCAAATCCTTGGCGAACTCCTGTCGTGATTCAGAAAAACGGGCTGTGCTGGGCGTTCAAGTGAACACGGTTGCTGAACTTGCTGGTCCTCTCGCCTCTCTGTATAGAAAATGCTTTGCAGTAGGATCATTCCCGAAAGCCTGGAAAATTGCTCAGTGGTTCCTGTTCCAATGGCAGAGACCAACTTTACTAATGTAGGATCGTATCGTCTAATAAGTCTGCTGTCCTGCGTAGTTAAAGTTTATGAAAGCGTCATTAATAAGACCCTTTACCAATACCTCGAGTCACATCTGTTGTTGACAGACACGCAATACAGTTTTCGCAGAAACGATCTACATTAGACTGTCTGATTGCGTAGTGTCAATAGTGGGTTGAGCTTCTTTCTCAGAATCACGATATTCGCCTTCTTTCCTTTGATATCGGAAAAGCCTTTCATTGTGTATGGCACAAGGGACTTCTTCGTAAACTGAAAGCCTTTGGAGTTGATGGTCGACTATTTGAGGTGCTTGCTGACTGTCTTCGTTAACGTTCATTATAGGTTGTCCTTGACAGTTTATTATCAAAAGAACATCCAGTCCTGTCAGAAGTGCCCCAAGGAAGCATTCTTGGGCCGACTCTTTTTTTGATGTTCATAAATGACCTACAAGACAACCTTGTGAAGAAGCCTCACCCATTTGCTGATGACAGGACAACAAAAACATCAATAGCTAAGGACGAAGATCCCAGCGAACCCCACAAGGAGCTTCAGGCTGATCTGGCGAGAATTGAGAAGTGGGCAGATGCGTGGCTTGTCAGTTCTAATGAATCAAAAACAAAAGAGCTCCTAATTTCTAAGGCGCGTAATATGAGGGCTCATCCTGATTTCATCTTCAAGGGAAAGGCAATAACACGAGTTGATACACTACGCCTACTTGGAGTTAACTTCTCTTCGGATCTCTCATGGACTGAGCATCTCAGTAAAATTAGATCCTCTTGCTCCAAGAAGCTAGGAATTATCCTAAGATGCAAATATCCCTGATGAGGCTAATCTGCCACTATTTATTTCGCGCAACAGAATTGTCATGGAATATCCATGTCCTCTATTCGCTGGTGCACCAAAAAGCCGCATCGCTCCACTCCAACGTATTCAAAATCGAGCAGTTCGTGCAGCAGCCTCTGGCAACTCGATAGCTAAAACCCCACAGTTGATCCAGGAACCCTTAGACGTAGCGTCGATGTTGGTTTCTACAAGTACATGTATAATCATCCACAAGGAGGAGTTATCGAAACGTAAGATTGGATCAAGCAGTGAAAAAGGATTTTAAAAATTGATCCAGGAAAAGTATGTCTAAGTTTGCTTAAAATACCGAGACTCCTGCATATCTTCATTCTAATAAAATCAATGTGACGTTTGAAAGATAGGTTTTCATCAACAAAAATTCCCAAGAAACGAACATATCGGTCTTCAGATCTATGAATTATTCCATTTGGCTGGTGAATTTCTGATAACTGGGGATAAACCTGAGAAGCACGCGAAAAAAATCAAAAAAGTGGACTTTTAAACAAAAAACTGGAAAACTTAGGGTAAGATAATTAGCATCAAGCCACAAAATCACCCTCTCAAACAAATTTTCTAAATTCAATCGAAGCTCGGATTCGCAGTTTCCCAAAGTGCCAAGTGTGCTGTCATCAGCAAAACAAGCAAGGACATCAGAAGAAGGTGAACTACAGTTGCCACTATGGGCAAGGGAAGGCTTAGGATGACGAAGTCTACAGCAATTAATAAGTTTCTGCTTTTTTACAACATAATAAAGATCATTTACATAAATCAAAAATAGCAGAGGCCCTAAATTGATCCCTGGGGGACACCAAAATTCACTTGCGAGGGTGACCGGAAAAGTGGATCGACAGAAATTAACCTATCCTTCAAATAAGACTGGAAACAAAAAAAAAATACATTTCCCCTTATGCCAAAATGAGACATCTTTGATAGAAGAATTTTATGGGTTAAGGAATCGAAAGCCTTACAAATATCCAGGAATACAGCAGCCGGAATCAATCCCGAATTTAACGCAGAATGAATAAAATTCAAAAGGATCATACAGGCAAGTTCAGTGGAGTTCTTCATTCGGAAACCAAATTTAAAATCATGAAGAAAATTTTTAGATTTTAAGAAAGTAAGGAGACGAGAAAGCATAGCCTTTTCAAATATTTTACAAAATACTGATAAAATTGAAATTGGTCGATAATTTGCCGGATCATTTCTTGGTCCACCTTTATACAAAACAATAATCCGAGCACGTTTGAGAGCATCCGGAAAAACACCACATTCAAATGAAAGATTAACAAGTTTTGTTAGAGGCAATACTATTGAAGGAAGAATAGATTTAACTACCTTAATAGGGATAGAATCTGGCCCAGATGAGGACGAGTTTTTCAAGCTATTAAAAATTTTAGTAATTTCACTTACTGTTACTGGCTCTAGAAACATAGACTAAACACAAGATGGTCTACCAGCATGTCAATTTGTTTGCTAAAAAGTTTAGGGAGATTCAAACAAGGGGGAAAACCGAGTAAGGAATTATGTCACTTGTGCTCCAAATTAAGATTCAGATTTTTTTTTTCATAGTCCTTCGTTGTTCTTTTCCTATCTTTCCCTTCAACTATATGAGTATAATATTTGTTATAGAGTCAATTTCAGTTAAGTAACCCGTTTGGCCTCTGAATTACTCATGTAAGAAAAAATTGTGAATATTTAAGACTAATAACCCTCGGCGTGTCAGATTTAAACTAAGAATATGAATATTAGTAAAACTTGTTCATCATATCCCAAACTTATCAACAAGGAATTTGACTCCTGCTATGATAATGTTCAAATTCCATAACCAACAAGTCGCTTCAAAATCTAAAAAATAAAAAATGAGCTATTTGGGGTAGGAAAGGAGTAATATTTTACCTTATCTTGACAGCAATAGTCTAAAAATAGCCGTATCAGCAATAGTCGTATCTTGAATAGGGAAGATGACCAATAAGTAATAAGATGGTTACCTTTAGTTTCAGAAAGTGAAAAATAAAATGTCGAATGGATCGAAGAAAAAACTAGTTTATAATGATGATTGCTATAAAATTAGTTTTTATAAATGCAATTACAACATTCTCATAAGGGCTAAAAAATATTGATGTAGACTGCTAACAATTTGACAATTATTTTCCTGTATTGTACGGGTTATACTAAAGTTTAAGATTTTAAACTAAACAATGTTGCAAAAAATATCCTTTAAAAAAGTCCCCCCTCCACTTCACATATAGAATAGGATCTTTTTAATGTTAAAGTAGTTTTCTTTACTTTCATTTGGGAAAATATATTTGAAACTTGGTTTAAATGCATTTTTAATGTTATTCCAGCGCTTTCTTTTTTTTATGCCGGACCGATGAAAAGCGTCCCACTACCAAGCAAAGCTTAATTTACGCAAAATTTCTTGCTTTGGGTGGGAGGGGGGGGGGGGGGTGGAAGTCCCCAGAAGTGATTCCTGAAAAGGCCCAACAAACATTTTATTTTAACTTTTTTTTTCGATCCCCCTGGACAAGAGACCCTAATGTATAGAAACACTTAAAAAAAGGACTTTGGCGTAGCCAAAGATTTGCAAAAAATATCTTCGTTTTTTAATCTGTTAACTGTCAATTCAGAAGACGTGAACGAACATCCATTCTATCAACCACCAAAGACGTTACTGGATTGTTTTTTAGTCAAATTGAAATATTAAAATTTTTACTAATATATCAAATAATGATAATGAGTGGACAAATAGCATTAGCTTTCTTTTTTTTTAATAATAAGAGTGTTTTTTCCCCGCCGCAAATCAGAGCTTGTAGAGCATTTCGATTGGACAAAATAAAAATAATGAAGATAAATCACAAATTATAAAGTCCTTTTTCAGTGATTCTTTAACTTGGAACTGACTTGAAAAAGCAAACTGGCTTGAACTTTACAAAGCATTGGAGAGGGGTGCTAGGGATTTTTGTGCAATTATTTTCTATTATAATAGTCTATATTATTCCTATCTTTTTTCTTATACTATGCAACTCATGCACCCCTTTTTATCTTGTGGAGGAAATTCATAAGGGTTGTAAGTTCAGGAACCCCCTCCCCTCCCCAGTACATGGGCTCTCGCCCTTAATTAGCTTAAAATTCATGGTTGCAGCGACATCTGAAACCTAGTAAAGACTAACCAAGGTAAACAGTGTCCGAAAGTTTCAAAACTCGATGTGAAAAAACTGTCAAGTGAAAAAAAATCCCGAGTTGAAGGTGATTCAAGAATTACGTCGGTTAATCTGAACAGTGGGAAATTATTGGGAAAACAAATTTATGGGTATTCCTTAAAAGAACCGGGAAGAACAAGAATAACAAGCCCGTTGTGAAGAACAAGCAATTTTTGCATGGAAAGCACTGATTTGTCACTTTTTTCCAGTTTTAACCGCATTTATTTTTGCTAAATTAAGGTTGAAATACAAAGAAATGCAACTTCTACGCTAGCCAGTTAATTTTTCGTGATTTGAAACCCTTCATAAAAGTTGCTGAGCCACCCCCTCCCCCATCTTTAAAAACAGCTCAATGATAGGCGCATTAAACTCCACAGTATAAAGATGCGGCAATAAAGTCCGTGTTCATTTGTAAATGGTAAGCTGATAATTACTTGGATGCTGCAGTAACTATCAAGATTGTTCACAAATCATCAGCAGCTTTATGCGCCAACAGAGATCGCATCAAACATCGTTCTGTCTTCTACGGTCTTATACCGCAATGTAGCTCCGAAGAGGGTCAAACAGTCGGGAACGCAAATTTTAAAATATTAACAATAAATTTGTCATTACCTCAAACCTTGCACTAGATATTGAGCCTACCCCACCCCTTGAAAATCGAGGAAAGAAAGTTTTGTTTCACTGTAACCTATTAGCGTCAATTTGAAATTAGATACCACAAATGGTTGACAAATTTGAACTCGAGGAGGCAGAGTTTTCAAACAGATGGCTAAACTGGTGTTTTTGTTGAATTTAGATGCAGTATCAAACTGTTCGTGGATAATGAATCCGCATGGAAAAATAAATATTCACCTACAGCTAGCATTATACAATCACATAAAATAGAATTTTCATCTGCTTGGGTTAGTAGGGTAATACAAGATCCAAGAGACATCTTTAATGTCTCAATTAAAAGCAAAGCTGTCTTAGTAAATCCATCGAAATGTAATTTATCTATTTTCATTAAGATAATTGAATTTTTTATGCACAATGCCTCTATTTAAACACCCCAACACCCCAAGGGCTCTTCATTTATATGATAAAGTGGCGAAAAGTTGGTGGAAAAATTCAACAAATGCAATAAGTAAACCCTATGTAACAAACAAATTTGTTTACTTTTTACATTTGATCACCTACTTCATACAAATTGTTTTTGCAAGTTTTTTTTGCGTATACCCCAAAAAATTTAAAACGAGCAAATTTTTTTTTAAGCTAAGCCTTCTTAACTCAAGTAAAGAGCAAAGTTGAAACCTAAAACGAACAAAAATTATTACTTCCTGGATTAGCCGAGATTTGTCTGCAATAGTAATAGCTGAAATAAACTGACTGGCGATACTTTCCAAATAAGTAAAATCCTAAAGACTAGCGCTCTACTGAGAACTGAGTTTGGTTTACGTCTCATAAAGAATTGTAAATATGAACTACAAGTTACGAATATCACGGCCGGTGAATGATTATTAGAACCTTATAAATCAGTCTTCTATTCTGTGCAGGCTACTTATTGAATTTTCGGCTCCAAAGACACCTTCTTAATTTCGGGACGGGGGTCAGTTATGTGTATTTAGTAAAGCACCAATTCTCCGAATTCTACAGATACTGAAAAATATCACGAGTAAGTTCCTTTGAGCCAATTTGTGCTTATGTTCCTTGCGTAATCTAAGGAACATTACGTAATTGACTACTTAAACCCAAAGAACCCAGAGTGTGGAAAAATTGAAAATACTTTTGATGACAGTGATTTGTGGCGCCCAGAAAACTGGCTCGAAAAGGGGGTTCTGACTCTGATCGGTTTGAAAATTGCGGGACATGTAGACAAAGCCAGGTACGTAGTTCCAGAAAAAAACTAACGAAACAAATTTGGCTTCATTGATTTGTGACACAGAACACTGGGCCATATTTTTTTTCCCCATTAGCTTGCAGGGTATTTGAAGATGAAAAGATAATTTTTAATGAAAACGTGTGTAAGTATACATTTCTATTCAAAGCCAAGAAAATTTTGGCCGGGATTACTTCCCTACCATAGAAAATCAAAAGTTATGTATACCACACCCCTCTCCGTCCAGCACCAAAAAAAACAAACATTTTTATTGCATAACAGATTATTACAATTTTACTTATCATCTGCTTGAATTTTCATCTGCTTGGGTTAGTAGGGTAATACAAGATCCAAGAGACATCTTTAATGTCTCAATTAAAAGCAAAGCTGTCTTAGTAAATCCATCGAAATGTAATTTATCTATTTTCATTAAGATAATTGAATTTTTTATGCACTATGCCTCTATTTAAACACCCCAACACCCCAAGGGCTCTTCATTTATATGATAAAGTGGCGAAAAGTTGGTGGAAAAATTCAACAAATGCAATAAGTAAACCCTATGTAACAAACAAATTTGTTTACTTTTTACATTTGATCACCTACTTCATACAAATTGTTTTTGCAAGTTTTTTTTGCGTATACCCCAGAAAATTAAAACGAGCAAATTTTTTTTAAGCTAAGCCTTCTTAACTCAAGTAAAGAGCAAAGTTGAAACCTAAAACGAACAAAAATTATTACTTCCTGGATTAGCCGAGATTTGTCTGCAATAGTAATAGCTGAAATAAACTGACTGGCGATACTTTCCAAATAAGTAAAATCCTAAAGACTAGCGCTCTACTGAGAACTGAGTTTGGTTTACGTCTCATAAAGAATTGTAAATATGAACTACAAGTTACGAATATCACGGCCGGTGAATGATTATTAGAACCTTATAAATCAGTCTTCTATTCTGTGCAGGCTACTTATTGAATTTTCGGCTCCAAAGACACCTTCTTAGTTTCGGGACGGGGGTCAGTTATGTGTATTTAGTAAAGCACCAATTCTCCGAATTCTACAGATACTGAAAAATATCACGAGTAAGTTCCTTTGAGCCAATTTGTGCTTATGTTCCTTGCGTAATCTAAGGAACATTACGTAATTGACTACTTAAACCCAAAGAACCCAGAGTGTGGAAAAATTGAAAATACTTTTGATGACAGTGATTTGTGGCGCCCAGAAAACTGGCTCGAAAAGGGGGTTCTGACTCTGATCGGTTTGAAAATTGCGGGACATGTAGACAAAGCCAGGTACGTAGTTCCAGAAAAAAACTAACGAAACAAATTTGGCTTCATTGATTTGTGACACAGAACACTGGGCCATATTTTTTTTTCCCCATTAGCTTGCAGGGTATTTGAAGATGAAAAGATAATTTTTAATGAAAACGTGTGTAAGTATACATTTCTATTCAAAGCCAAGAAAATTTTGGCCGGGATTACTTCCCTACCATAGAAAATCAAAAGTTATGTATACCACACCCCTCTCCGTCCAGCACCAAAAAACAAACATTTTTATTGCATAACAGATTATTACAATTTTACTTAAAATTTTAATTCCAAGTCAAAATTTTATTTCTTAAGAATGAAAGCTGAAAAACTAGCCTACTTTTTTTCGTTTTAAGTCTGAATTACTGAATAGATTTATTTTTGTTCATCAAAAGCTCGCATTGGTAGGTGGGAAAATGATGAAAAACGCAATTTTTGAAACAATTTTAAAAAGTTAATTCATAGAAACATCAATGATTGTAAGCTTAAAACTAGGTTGAAATAATTCTGAATTGGCTAAGCCGCTTGCCTAAAAAAATCTACTGTGTCACTTATAGTCTTTAAATTCAAAATTCTATGGTTCAAGGAAATATGCAGGCTACTATTAAAAAGAGAAATAGATCGGCATAAATCTGAAAAGAAGATAAAATCATATTAAAAGACTGCGCAAATTTTTAAACTTACCTAAAGTACAAAAGAATACGAAGACCAAGCTTGCCGCAAACATATCGGGTGACAAGAGTTGAACGACTGGTCCTGAAAATAAAATAAGCTCTCAATGGAGACAAAAGGCAGTCAACTAACCCGAATAAAATGCCAGAGAAAGCTGTCATTGGGGAACACATAATTCATCTGTACTAAAAAAAAAATTAGCTGAATAAGGCAAAATACTCTTTCCAAGGAAGTAGTCAAACAAAAAGAAAACCATTGAGGAAAAATATGCATGTTAAAAAAATTCCAAAAAACAAAAAGAGGAAGAAAAAGAGGGAGGGAGAGAGACGTGTAGGAATTCAATAATATAATTTAGTTAAAATGGAGTGGAGCCAACAAAAAAAAAGACTGGAACAAAAATCTGACTCCAGGGAATCCAAAAACTCGTAATAGAGAATCAGAGTCACCAAACAGTGATGACTAAAAAATATCAACCCTGTCCTTCCCCCTCTGGCCGTACCTGAGGAAAAGTTTGAAATCTTTATTTGAATCAGCTGATTCATTTGAGACCGGGCTTGGTCAGGGTTGCCACCGCTAGTCATTTATTACTATTTCTATTTATTAGCTAATTATTGAAAGCAAAATGGATTTTTTTTTTTTTTTTTTTTTTTTAATGAAAACCTTACGGAAAGTCAAAAGACCAAAAACTGTTCTCTTTATTATGTCAACTCGGCCCAAATAGTACCCGAAACTCTAAAATAAAGAGAATATTGATAGCAATTAGAACGTCAAAAGAATTAGCTTTTTATGCTGATTCCAGACATTTAAAATCAATCAACTTAAGTATAACTCATCAAAAGCTACCAACCTGAGACGATTTACCTGATTTTCAAAAAAGGCGGAACACCCCAAAAAAGTGAAGGAATTATAATGAAAATCATACCATTAGAGTTAGCATATGAGAGAGCCCAGGTTAAGAGGTTTTAAGCTCCTATCTACAAAAATCTGGAATTTTGTATTTTTCCATTTTGCTCATTCAAATAGAAATTAAAAGTTCTGGTGCCCTTTTTGAGTGAACAAAAAAATTAGAGAGCAAATAGTCTTATCTCATGCCCCTTTTTCTCCAGAAGATATCCGATCGAAGTTTTGAGATAAGCTTTTGATCAGGATAATTAAAAGGTCCCACAACTATGCATCTCGGGATAAGGTGATCCCCACAGCCCCTTGGAGAGTTGTAAGCTATGCAATTTGTCCATTTACATACAGTATTTGTTACTGTGATATATAAGGAGATTTCTTTTGGGGAGGGGGATTTTCAGCGTGAAGAGGGGTTCTGTGGGAAAAAAGTTTCCAGAAGAATCTTCCATGAGATATAGGTCTACTGCATGGGGGTGAAGGAATTCATATACCCAACTTTTTTTATTTGTTTCGCTTTCTCCTTGGCTGTCTAATTTTACATGTGGAGATGAAGTTCCTGGGAAATTTTCAGCGAGGAGGGAATTCTCTAGGAGAATTTTTCTACAGGGAGATTTTCTAAGAGAGGAATTTTCCGTGGGGAAATCTTCCGACACGATACAAAATACGATCAGAAATTAAACGAAAAAACAGGTTTTTTTTCAAATGAGAGTAGGGAAAATGTTTTCAGGGGGAATTAGAACTTTTAGCGGAGAGGAAATTGGCCAGAGGATTTTACAGGGGGAATTTTTCACGGCAAAATTTTCCGTGGAGGAATTTTCAAGGGAAATCTTCCATAAAATGGGCAGGTAGATTTCCCGGCATGATTCAAACAGCAATAGACATAAAATTTAAATAAACACGTTTTTTTCAATCGAAAGTAAGGACAAACGTTGAAAATTAAAGCGCACAGAAATTGTTCTGTCTATGAGGGAAGCCCCTCATTTATACGAAATAGTCTCTGTTTGTCTTAAGTTTTAATGTTGCTCCTTATTTCAGTCGAAAAAAACTTCTTTTTAAAAAATTCATTTTGCGGACGTGAAAAACCTTATTTAGGACATTCACCTTCTAAAATTTTTAGGAACGCCGATTGGCAGGGGAATGTAAGATGGGGGGATTACCATTTTTAGAATTCGAAGATATAATTTATCTTCAGCATTATCAAGCATAAAATTTTTTGTATTTCTAACATTTTTATGAATTAGCTCCACTGACAAATGTAGTTTTTATTGAGAGACGTGCACAATAGTGTCAATTCACGAAATTTTGTTGGAGGATGGCAAAATATATTTGTCAAATTTAGGGGGGGGAGTAAATCTCCATTTTTTCATTTGCCCCCCCCCCCCCCAAAAAAAAAAACAACAGAAAAATCAAATCCTAGCTGGTGCCTGATTAATTTTACTAGCTCAACTAGGTGCCAATTCGAGAATACTCAGGGAGGGGGGGATAGTGTAATGATTTGTTTTCCTATTGTAACTATCAAGATAAGAAAAAATGAATTTTTCATAATCCAGAGTGATTTGCGCTTAGTTAAAAAGAATAAAGGTATTTTTGAAAATACTACAGGGGAACTGTATCCCTCCACTCAGTGGTGTCACTGTGTTGAGCATGCTAAAAATAATTAACCATATTGATAAAAGCCTAAAAAGCTAGAGAAATTCGATGATTTCGAAAGACAAAATCCTGTTGTCCGTTGAAAAAGCTAAATTACAGTCTTAGTGATTTATTTTGCTCATTTCGTGATTTTTCAAAGAATCTAGTGTTTTTTTTTTCTGATTTAGTAATTTTTCAATCTGGTAATTTTTTTAAATAGTGGTAACCCTTGCTGCTGTAGGGATTTATTACTAGTAGTGGTGCTTTCAAGTAGTTAAACTTCGTAAATGTTACTATCTAGTACAGCTACAACTGTTACTACTACGACGACTACTAACAACTCACTCCAGCGAAGCCATTTCAGCTGTACACGTTCCTTCTCACCTCAATCTGTTCAAGGCTTCAAACTATATCTCTTCCCGTGAAGTTCTAAGCTAATGAAGAAGATTTTCAACAGTCAAGTAAGACCAGTATTTAGCATTGGTATGAAATTACAAGGGATTTCAAATGGGGAAAAAGTTAGAGAATATTCAGTTAGTCTTTTTTAGATAGCATACAGATTAGTTAGCTTAGATAGGAATTGGGAGAAAATAGTATCTCCACAAGAAATAAGGTTATTAAAGGCAGCATACCAGGAGTGCTTGAGTGACAGGAGAAGAGGTTCTTGGGCTAGTTAAATAAAATGAATTTTAGAAATATATAGGGATGCTAGGCAGTGAAATATCAGGAAATGATTAGGGCTAGAAACAGGGATGGTATTCAAACAGGTAAGGATTATTTTAGAGAACCTAGAAATCTAGAAATGGTATTGTGAAATAACAGCATCCCCTTATCTCTCTCTCTCTCTTTCTCTCTCTCTCTCTCTCTCTCTCTCTCTCTCTCTCTCTCTCTTTCTCTCTCTCTCTCTCCCTCTCTCTCTCTCTCTCTCTCTCTCTCTCTCTCTCTCTCTCTCTCTCTCTCTCTCTCTCTCTCTCTCTCTCTCTATCTCTCTCTTCTCTCTCTCCTCTCTCTCTCTCTCTCTCTCTCTCTCTCTCCTCTCTCTCTCTCTCTCTCTCTCTCTCTCTCTCTCTCTCTCTCTCTCTCTCTCTCCTCTCTCTCTCTCTCTCTCTCTCCTCTCTCTCTCTCTCTCTCTCTCTCTCTCTCTCTCTCTCTCTCTCTCTCTCTCTCTCTCTCTCTCTCTCTCTCTCTCTCCTCTCTCTCTCTCTCTCTCTCTCTCTCTCACTCTCTCTCTCTCTCTCTCTCTCTCTCTGGATATCTCTGGATATCTCGAGATGGATGGGAAGATGACGATTCATAATTTGGGTTTTTGTAAGGAATTAAATGGTTGGAGGGGGACTTTTTTCGGTGGTATAAAAGGGAAGATTGCGTGAATTTTATATTAAGTGACGGAAGCTTTATTCGGATTGACAAGCTGTAAAATTTATTTATAAAATTTATTTATAAATTAATTTATATTTAGGCGTGTGGCTTGTTAGAATCTTTATGTTGATGGATTTTTGAATTAGCTATGACCCATAATGGCTTTTACTCTTGATAAATATCATATCATATCATTCTGACAGCCAAATAGCTAAGATCATACCTACGCAATTCCATAAGAATCTTCCATGGCCTTTCGAAGGGTCCTCTTTTCAGAGTTATACTTTGCCACTGTCATTACCCTGGCTTTCAATATTCTAAACCTAGTTCAAGCCCATTCATAATGAGATATTAAAAATACTGAGGTTCAGCCGCAACCAATTTCGAGAATCAGCTGAAACGAAGCCCGTTCGCAACAAAGATTTAGCACGAGTTTAGAACTGGATTGAGCCAAAACTAAAGTTCATTCGACTTGCCGTGCCAAACACAATGTATCCCATAATTTTCTGACTTTCTAATTCATGAGCCCTGTTCACATAGAGAAAAAAGCTGCAAACAGTGGAATAAAAAAAAAGATTGAAATATGGGAAGGAGCTATTGGAGCTGGTCAGAGCTCAAACATTTACACGAAAAGATAAACAAGGCTTATATGAGATTTAAGGGTACTTTGCATTACATGGGCCTTTCTAAAAAGTCAAGTTTAGTTAATGCTAATGAAATAAAATATGATGACTATATAATAGCTTAGAAACAAATTTGGGCTATATATTTGCACATAAGGGGTGGGGGGTGGGGGCTAGGCATTGCATATATTAAATACGTAACCTAACCTAACTTAACCTAGGTACCTTTCCCCCCATCTTAACTCCAAAAAACCACAGTTTAATATCGTATATGCAATTAAAACCACGCTAGACAAAGTATTTCTCTCAGCGGTGTCTTGAATCATCTTGTATCAAAACGAGTTTTTCAACGCCCGTTTGACTGTAGCATCTAGCATCTCTTATATGACTTCTTTAGAGAGGCCCATATAATGCGAAAGTACCGATTTAAGATACAAACTAATAAATGGGAAATTATGGTAGCAGTTTGTTTCAGTGTTTAAATTATCCATTGTGCATAATATAATATAATATAATCACTAGTATCCGTTAGTGCCGGGTAGCAGAACAAGCTGAGCTTCGCTATTAGAAATAATAAAATATTTTTGAATAGATTTTCCGTAGACTGATCTTCCTTTTCTTCTATAAGTCTTTCAACAAAGAAAATAGCTTCGAAACTACAAAAATGGCACCAACTTTTAAACGTTCATAGTGTTTGCCATCGCAAATAATAACTAAAGAAACAGTTTTTCTAATGGAAATAAAAAGCAAAGTCGATACCTGACGCGAACGAATTTTTGCTTCGCGGTTTTGTGCTGCAACATTTAGGCTATCTCCAAAAATTGTTAAAATAGACTGCCTTTGGATACAAGGCCAAATCCAGGGGGTTTGAACCCCCCGCTCCCTGAAATGTTTTTCCGACTAGTAAAAACATAAAAAAAATTATTATAAGCAGATGTTTGATGCTTCTTTTTAATTTTTTGTACCCCCCCCCCCCCCAAAAAAAAAATATGGATATGAACCTGTCTAGATATTTCCTTGTTTCTGTAGAATTCTAAACAAAACAAAAAACTAGCATATTACTGAAAACAGAAAACGAACTTCACTGAAGTAACCCGCAGAAAATAAAATACTAATTTATAACTCTCAATAGTCCGTCACTAGCCGTGAAATCAATAAATGTTAGTACGAAATTTTAATTATCAAGAAAGCTTAAGCAAGCTCTGTTTTCAGTACAGGGCTAGTTTGTAAAACCTCTGCTAACAGGCCTACTGTGAAATACCACGTGTCAGTTTGTTTGAACCAGTATTGCAGATATAAACTGCGAAGCAACGATTTTTGTCCTGCTTAAGTTTCAACTTCGCTCTTCGTGTCAACCAGGAATGTTTTTTTTCTTAGGTTTTTAAAATGTGCACAATAAATCTTAATAAAAACTCTAATTATTTTTGAAAATTGGGTAGTTAAGTATTAAACTTACTCTTTTATATAACGCAATGAAACCAGTCACGAAAAACCCGCTAAAGACGGGTTAATTCAAGAGACCGCTATAAAGTCATGCAATGCAAAGCGTGGTTTTGATTGCGATAACGACATTTAACCTGTTGTTTCTTGGGGTTTAGGGGGGGAGGTACCTAGGTTAGGTTAAGTTAGGTTAGATATTTAATATATGGCATGCTTTCCCCCCCATCCCCCCTAATATGCAAATATATAGCCCAAGTTTATTTCTAAACTATCATATATTCATCCTATTTTATTTTATTTCATTAACATTAACCAAATATGACTTCTTTAGCAGTATATAAAAGAGTACATTTAATACTTAAGTACCTGAAAATTGTCCTATATGAAATATATAGGATTTTAGGGAACTTAGGGAAACTAAAAAACTTTGGATATGCAGTAAATTTAATTTACGGAAATTTTTGCGTTATTATTATAAAAAATAAAAAAAATTGCTTCCCAAGTGCTGCAAAGAATTTGAACTTCTTATAAGTATACTTTTGCAAAGTTATATCTTGGACTTTAATATTTTAGGAGAACATATCCTTAAAATAGTAGTATCATTAGGAATACAAGGTTAAATTAAGAAATTCTCTAAATTCAAGGGGCAGTGGCATCCTCCTGCCCCAAATGACAAAGATGTGTGTGATGTGAAAACCAGTGACTGTGCTCTGTGATGAGATGAGAAAGCGTTTTTTGAACTCCAGGTATTCATCAGTAAGAAACTTTGATAGGCTTCATCCACGCTATGCTATGGGAGTAGAGTAAAAACAGCCAAACCTGGCACCGCTTCTGGCTCAGTTTCCGAATTTACTGACTGACAGTGATCTGGAAGATATCTTCCAAGAGTGGAAGTGATTATTCTTTTGCTCTGTGCTTGGTATTTCAATGACTCAGATCCAGCCGGCAGGAGGATATTAATAGACCCCGGCGCCGCGCCGGCGGATCGACCGAACGCCGCCGACGAGAGGCCCGGTCGAACGCCACCGAAGTGTCGTAACGCCGCCGGTGCACCGCAGGCACGCCGCCGCCGCCAGAGGCGGCGGCGTTCGGTTGACTTTAAATTATTTTTGCGGCAATTCTTTATTGCGTCAACCGCAAAGTCGGAGCTTTTCCTTCTCGTGTAGTTTAGTATTTCGATTTTCCTGATTAGAAATCAAGCAGAGCTTGCACTATCCCCGAATGTTCGGGTATTTCCCCGAAAATCTATGCGTCACCCCGAAAAAAAATTTGGTTCCCCGAATCCCCGAAAATCACACAATCACGATGCCACCCCTAGCGATTTATCACCAGTGACTTTCCCTGCCAAATATTACTTTGCATACCATAATTCTTCACTATTCTCTTGTTCATTAATTTTCGTCTCTTTTGTTACTTTGCATAAAAACCAGACAGATGTAATATGCTATTGCAAATATTGCAATATACACAGTTCTTCATATGTTGACAAAAAAAGTATCGTCTTTATGAAATGAGTTTAAATAATTTTGAAAGCAGTTTCCCAATCGCTATTTCTTGCATCATTCGTAGTCAAGAATTTTATTTTCAAGTTGAATAGAATTATAGAACGCATTCACTACTATACAGCTTCAGCCTTTTGTTGAGTTTTGAAATTGATAGCCCACAGATTGTTTCTACAGCTGAATTGTAAGTTTGCAGATTTTCTTTTTGCTGTTTTTAGATAAGATTTTCTTAATGTTTAATACTCAATTATTGAACGCCTGATAGAAAATACAATCTTCTTTCTGGAACATTTTTACCCCCTACCCCCCAAAAAAAACAAAAACAACCTTCGCCTGAGACAAAATTTAGCTATAAGGTTGGGGAATTAAAGATTGAACCGGAAGTTACCCCAAAAATATGATTCATAAATAAATTGTAAATTATTGCCTATAGGGGGGGGATAGGGGGCTATCATTTTAAAATGATAATACCTCTTTTTTTTATTGAAAGCAGGGATGCCAAAAAGATAATTATTTTTTTCATTTAAAGTGGAGACAGAAGAAAATGATATCAAATTCCCTGGGAAACCATTGAAATATTTTGATAGACCCAGGGCCCCCCATTAGGACTTGTTCATTGTCTTGGGTCTTTTGCGATTTCTCATAGGCTACTGGCCTTATTTGGCTTTTGTGTGTGCTCCCTTTTAATTAGATTCTTTGGATCTTATGGAATGCCATGGCGAATCTATCACTCAGTTTTCAAATAATTTGAGGTATATCTAAATAATTTCGACATTTTTGTTGTTGTCTTTGTACCCCTTTATTTATACCCTCAATTTTTTTTTCAAGGAACACTAAGCTGTTTAACGTTATTTTGCGTGTTTGTTTGAACCGTATAGTGACCTAGTTAATTATTAAGTAAATTATTTTTCTTATGAAAGCTGAGACGGTATCCTATCAAGGTGGTATCCAGAGGGGGGGGGGTAGGGAGGTATTATATTTAAATGATAATAGCTCGAAATTTTATTTATTGAAAACAGGGATCCCAAAAATTTGATTTTTTTTAATATAAAGCAGAGACGGCATCCTATCAAGGTGGTATCCAGAGGGGGGGGGGGGGTATTGAGCTATCATATTTAAATGATAATATCGCAATTTTTTTTAAAGCAGGGGTGCCAATAAGTTAATTTTTTTTTTCATTTAAAGCAGAGACGGTATCCTATCAAGATGGTATCCAGAAGGGGGGCATAGGGAGTTATTATATTTAAGTGATAGTACCTTGATTTTTTGTTTTTATTGAAAGCAGGGATGTCAAAAAGTTGAAAAGTTGACAAAATTAACAAGATTTTCGTGAGTTATACTTGATACAACACTTGCATGGTTTTATCGTCCAAAGGGAAACGGACATATGCGTCCAATCCGTTTTTTTTTCTATTGATGAAACGGGTTTACTTTGAAAACATTCATTCATATGTACCAGGTAGATTCACACTAAAACGAATTGGTGTGACGAAAGCGATATCGACATCCCCCCCTAACGTTGTGCTCGAGTAACAATGGCGCCCTTGATCCAGTGCCCAAGTTAAATTAAAAGGCCAGGTCATAATAAAATCTTTCAATTTGGGAGGTTCAAGGATGAGTCTTTGACAGTCTTATGACCTCAGGGTACTAGATGTCGCAACGTTCTTACGTATCTACAGTGGTTTAGAAAATTCGATCACCCCACAAATGATTACCAAAAATATGCACAAATGTAACATTTGGAATATTATGGTATAACACTTTTTTCAAAGCTTTGAAGAAAAGCAAAAAAGTCTAAATACGCCTAACTACGCTTGAAAGCTATTTTAAAAAGAAACTCTTTGGAGATTTCCATGGAAATGACAATAGCAGAAGCTTTGAGTCTGGGTGGGGATCAAAGAGGAGTCTTTGAGTATTTTGACCACAGGTGACTTATTGTTGCGACTTTCTTAAATTTGGTAATTTTTGTGAGCATTTGGAAATCAAAGCTTAAACTCAATAACTGATACTAAGTGTCCTAACATTTTGCTTGGATTAAAAGTGACGAACTAGGATGAAAAATTTCAACATCTTCCTGGAGCTACTTCAGTCTGCATATTATTTCATTTAATTACACTTTCATTTTTCATTTTTGATGAGCTTTTCATTTTTTACCTAAGAAAATAGCTGGCACTTCATTTTTCTTCATAGCGAATAAACTATTAAGTGTTTTTTGTGTCATTGTAATTGAAGTGTTCTCATGAGAAGTGTTCATCATGTATTTTTCAATTTGATAAATTTACTCCTTTTAGATGCAGTTTATAATTTGACTGATATTAGGTATTTATCAGTTTATAATTTGGAATGAATCCCCAAAAGAAAAAATGAATAATATCCAAAAGAGCAGCCAAAAGCAATGAAAAAGCAGTAGTTCAGCCTTAGCCTACATGACATATATTCTATAAGGAAGCCAAAAAAACTTTAAAATGCATTTTTTTCAAATTGTTATTAAAAACCAGTTTTTAATACAAGAAGGCTTCTTAGGAACCCAAAAGAACCAAAAAAAAAAAAAAAAAATCAATATCAAAGTCGCCCATTTCAACTGTCTTAAAGGTGCAAAAACAGATATAGGCAAAGGGCATTATGAAAAAATTAAGCTTCTAAGTTCAAAGTTATATTCAAAGTTTTTACCCAGATAACTGACGAGTTTTGTGACACGGTATTTGAAGTTTATATGCAGTAATGCTCGATAAAAAAAACTACTAATTTTGATAATTATTTATGTTAACAATACATAGCTAATAGATACTCCAACTACTCGTATTATGCAAGGGTTCTGAAACGCCACAGCCATTTTGTTTCTATCAGATTTCTACTTCTCTTGATGAATAACGAAGAAGACCAGTTCCCGCCAGTGACTTGTGAATTTTTGAACTCATGAATAGGCTCGAATGTGTTGTAAATTTAAGCTGTGATTTGAGAAAACCTGATGAAAACATTAATGTTTGCGGTCAACATTGATCTCGCCGGCGGCGCGCCGCCGGCGTCCTACCGGCGGCGCGGCGTGGCGCGCTGTTATTGGCCCCGCCGCCGCCGGTCTTCCCTCATCGGCGCGGCGCCGGGGTCTAGATATAAACTGGTCAAAGCGGTTTCCTCTGCTCGGGCGTTTCACTTTAAGCCTACTTGTTCTCCCACACACTTCGGCTGCTGCTGAGCGAACTTTCTCAGCTGTCAATCTGAACAAAACCAGTATTAGAAATCGTCTCGGTTTCACCACCTTGAACAGGCTTCTCAGTGCAAAACGGATTGTCTCAAAGAATTGAAAACCACCCTTGAAAACGGTTCTGCATCCTAAGTGGGAAAACTGTGGAAGGGGATATGAAAAAGTTGGGCTACAAGAAGAAACAGCAGAAAAAATGACCAACTAGCGCAAATGTTCCTCTTTTTTCTAATGTTACAGTTTTATTACCTTTGTACGGTCCAACCTGATTTCTTGTGCAATGTAGTTGAAATACTTCTGTTAAATTAATTTAGTTCTGATTAGTAGAATCGACCAAGAACTTGTGTAGGATGACCAGTGAATTATGTGATCAACACGTAACTCACCGGTGGGTAGCCTAGTCCGTGGACCCACGAAAATCTATGGTGTTAGTCACTTTAATGGCGTGATTGCTGATATGTTTTGTTTGTAGCTTCTGGTGCTCATTACTCATCCTATAGTTGGATTATAAGTCGTTGACATTACGTTATTGGGCTTCTTACTTTATCCATTATTCACATTAATACCCAAAATTTCGAAAGAAAGAATTAACCCCGACAATCAGATTCGAGAACACTTTCAGAAAATTTTACTGAAACCTTCTTCTAAAATACTTTTAGTGGTTTGGGTCTGCTATTTTGTTAATCTGAGAAAGTCTATAGAAACATTCTTCATATTTCAAGCTATGAGGTAGTTACTGCCTTTGGTTTATTGTTCCTGCTCTTACCCTAGAACCTTTTCTCAGTTTTCAGCGAAATCAATTAAACATAACTACCGGCGAGCGTCGCAAAGTGACGCGAGCGGCGAATTTTTAACGAATTTTAAATTAATTTCTGTTCGTTTTATATTGACATAGTCTTTTCAGGGAAAAAAAAATAATACTTTAAATCTTTTCGTTTTTTAAGACTTTATAGTTTGGCCTGCTATTTGTATGCTCGAAAAAAATTTTCAGCAATTTTTAACAACATACACCCATTTAAAAATCTGGACACAAATGGTACTGTTTAATTTAGTTTCATACCTCCTCTAGTTGACCTGAAATGGAAAACTTGATACCATTCGCAAAAAAATCTGTTTACATTCTTTGATAGCTTGGATACACTTACGCCATTTTGATTTGGTTAAAATTTAAGAGCAGAAATGGGAGGGTTGGTGTAGGAGGGTGGGAGTGGAAGGGGATTAGTTGCCCTCAAATCACTTTCGACTATTAAAAAGGGCATCAGCCCTTTCTATTTTAAATCGAATCAGCCCTTTTCGAAGTTCCCACGACAACTCCTTCGATACGAAGTGCCCTGGTCTAAAGAGCAACAACAACAAATAATACATTATACCCACTTCGATCTTTACTACAAAAATGTCAAGCCTTCCAATCACTTTCGACTATTAAAAAGGGCACTAGGCCTTTCGATTTACAATCGAATGAGCCCTTTTGGAAACGACAATGCTTTCTATAAACACCTTGTATGCCCCCAGGGCATAAATTACAACCCTTATCCTGAGGTCTGTTAGGGTGGTTGTCATCCTCTAAGACCAAATTTCCAGAACTTTCAACTACGTTAAACAAAATGGCTATCTCAAAATTTTGATTGGATGTGTTTGGGGAAATGGTGGGGGTGAGAGGGGTGTTGGTCGCCTTCCAATCACTTTCGACTATTAAAAAGGGCACAAGCAACTTCAATTTCCAATTGAATGAGCGCTTTTCGAAGTTTCTACGACAACTTCTTCGATACGAAGTGCCCTGCTCTAAAGGAAAAAATTAATAAATAATAAATTACACCAACATCGTTCTTATATGCCCCCAGAGCATAACTTAAAGCCCTTGCCCTGAGGGTTGCGGGGGAGTGTCCTCCTCTTTACTTAGTCCCCGTTTCTTGTCTCGTTCTCGAGTGTCCCCGTTCTTTACTCAGGCAGCGCGATCGTACTGCCTATGATTTATACAACATCTTTCTATATAAACCTTATATGCCCCCAGGGCACAATATTACAATCCTTGCACTGAGGGCTCTGAGTTATCATCCTAAAAGACCTAATTTCCAGACCGTTCAACTACGTTGAACAAAATGGATATCTCAAAATTTTGATTGGATGTGTTTTGGAAAATGGTAGGCGTGAGAGGGGCGTTAGTCGCTATCCAGTCACTTGCAACTATTAAAAAAGGAACTAGTCCTTTCAATTTCCAATTGAATGAGCCCTTTTGAGGTTTCTATGCCAACACTTTCAATTAAAACTTTATATGCCCAAGGGCATAACTTACAACCCTTGCCCTGAGGGCTGTGGGGGGAGGGGTTTTCATCCTTAAAAACCTAATTTCCAAAACTTTCAACTACGTTGAATAAAATGGCTATCTAAAAATTTTGATTGGGTGTGTTTGGGGGAGAGGTGGGCGTGAGAGGGGGGTTAGTTGCTCTCAAATCACTTTTGACTATTAAAAAGGGTACTAGCCCTTTGAATTTCGAATCGAATGAGCCCTTTTTCAAGTTTCTACGACAAAGGTTTCAATAAAAACCTTATATGCCCCCAGGGTATAACTTATAACCCTTGCCCTGAGGGTTGTGGGGGAGTGTCCTCCTCAAAAATATATTTTCTATCTGGAAATCAACTACGCTGAACAGAATGGTTATCTTAAAATGTTTATTGGATATGTTTGGGGGAATGATGGGCGTGGGAGGGGGGGGGGGCTAGTTGCCCTCCAATCACTTTCGACTATTAAAAAGGGCACTAGCCCTTTGAATTTCCAATCGAATGAGTTTTTTTTTGAATTTTCTAGGACAACGCCTTCTTCAAAAACCTTTAGGGCATAACTTAAAACCCTTGCCCTGAGGGCTGTGGGGGAGTGTCCTCCTCATAAACAAAATTTCTATCTGGAAATCAACTATGCTGAACAAAATGGCTATCTCAAAATTTTGATTTGATTTGTTTGGGGAAATGAAGGGCTTAGGGGGGGGGGGGCTATTTGCCCTCTAATTACTTTCGAATATTAAAAAGGGCACTAGCCCTTTGAATTTCCAATCGAATGAGCCTTTTTTGAAGTTTCTACGACAACGCCTTCTAGAAAAACCTTTTATGCCCCCAGGGCATATCATAAAAGCCTTGCCCTGAGGGTTGTTGGTGAGTGTCTTCCTAAAAAACATATTTTCTATCTGGAAATCAACTACGCTGAACAAAATGGCGATCTCAAAATTTTGATTGGATGCCTTTGGGGGAATGACGGGCTTGGGGGGGGGGGGTAGTTGCCCTCCAATCACTTTCGACTATTAAAAAGGGCATTAGAACTCTCAATTTCCAATCGAATGAGCCCCTTTTGAAATTTCTAACGACGAACCCTTCCATATGAAGTGCCCTGCTCTAAAGGAAAAAAATAATACATAGAACATTGTGCCAACGTTGAATTTCCAATCGAATGAGCCTGTTTCGAAGTTTCTGCGACAACGCCTTCTATAAAAATCTTAAATGCCCCCATGGCATAACTTAAAACCCTTGCCCTGAGGGATGTGGGGGAGCGTTCTCCTCAAAAACATTTTTTTCTATGTGGAAATCAACTACGCTGAACAAAATGGCTATCTCAAAATTTTGATTTGATGTGTTTGGGGAAATGATGGGCATGGGGGGGAGGGAGGGGGGCTAGTTACACTCCAATCACTTTCGACTATTAAAAAGTACACTAGCCCTTTGAATTTCCAATCGAATGAGTTTTTTTTTAATTTTCTACGACAACGCCTTCTTCAAAAACCTTATATGTCCCCAGGGCATAACTTAAAACCCTTGCCCTGAGGGCTTTGGGGGAGTGTCCTCCTCAAAAACATAATTTCTATCTGGAAATCAACTACGCTGAACAAAATGGCTATCTCAAAATTTTGATTGGATGTGTTTGGGGAAATGATGGGCGTGGGGGGGGGCTAGTTGCCCTCTAATTACTTTCGACTATTAAAAAGGTTACTAGTCCTTTGAATTTCCAATCGAATGAGCCTGTTTCGAAGTTTCTACGACAACGCCTTCTATAAAAACCTTAAATGCCCCCATGGCATAACTTAAAACCCTTGCCCTGAGGGATATGGGGGAGTGTTCTCCTCAAAAACATTTTTTCTATATGGAAATCAATTACGCTGAACAAAATGGTTATCTCAAAATTTTGATTTGAGGTGTTTAGGGAAATGATGGACGTGGGAGGGGGGGGCTAGTTACACTCCAATCACTTTCGACTATTAAAAAGGGCACTAGCCCTTTGAATTTCCAATCGAATGAGTTTTTTTTCAATTTTCTATAGCAACGCCTTCTTCAAAAACCTTATATGTCCCCAGGGCATAACTTAAAACCCTTGCCCTGAGGGCTGTGGGGGAGTGTCCTCCTCAAAAACATAATTTCTATCCGGAAATCAACTACGCTGAACAAAATGGCTATCTCAAAATTTTGATTGGATGTGTTTGGGGAAATGATGGTCGTGGGGGGGGGGGCTAGGTTGCCCTCTAATTACTTTCGACTATTAACAAGGGCACTAGCCCTTTGAATTTCCAATCGAATGAGCCTTTTTTGAAGTTTTCTACGACAAACGCCTTCTAGAAAAACCTTATATGCCCCCAGGGCATATCATAAAACCCTTATCCTGAGGGTTGTTGGTGAGTGTCCTCCTAAAATCATATTTTCTATCTGGAAATCAACTACGCTGAACAAAATGGCGATCTCAAAATTTTGATTGGATGCCTTTGGGGGAATGATGGGCTTGGGGGGGGGGGGGCTAGTTGCCCTCAAATCACTTCGACTATTAAAATGGGCATTCGAACTCTCAATTTCCAATCGAATGAGCCCCTTTTGAAATTTCTACGAGGAACCATATGTAGTGCCCTGCTCTAAAGGAAAAAAATAATACATAGACCATTGTGCCAACGTCGAATTTCCAATCGAATGAGCCTGTTTCGAAGTTTCTACGACAACGCCTTCTATAAAAACCTTAAATGCCCCCATGGCATAACTTAAAACCCTTGCCCTGAGGGCTGTGGGGGGAGGGGTTTTCATCCTTAAAAACCTAATTTCCAAAACTTTCAACTACGTTGAATAAAATGGCTATCTAAAAATTTTGATTGGGTGTGTTTGGGGGAGAGGTGGGCGTGAGAGGGGGGTTAGTTGCTCTCAAATCACTTTTGACTATTAAAAAGGGTACTATCCCTTTGAATTTCAAATCGAATGAGCCCTTTTTCAAGTTTCTACGACAAAGATTTCAATAAAAACCTTATATGCCCCCAGGGTATAACTTATAACCCTTGCCCTGAGGGTTGTGGGGGAGTGTCCTCCTCAAAAATATATTTTCTATCTGGAAAATCAACTACGCTGAACAGAATGGTTATCTTAAAATGTTTATTGGATATGTTTGGGGGAATGATGGGCGTGGGAGGGGGGGGGCTAGTTGCCCTCCAATCACTTTCGACTATTAAAAAGGGCACTAGCCCTTTGAATTTCCAATCGAATGAGTTTTTTTTGAATTTTCTAGGACAACGCCTTCTTCAAAAACCTTTAGGGCATAACTTAAAACCCTTGCCCTGAGGGCTGTGGGGGAGTGTCCTCCTCATAAACAAAATTTCTATCTGGAAATCAACTATGCTGAACAAAATGGCTATCTCAAAATTTTGATTTGATTTGTTGGGGAAATGAAGGGCTTAGGGGGGGGGGCTATTTGCCCTCTAATTACTTTCGAATATTAAAAAGGGCACTAGCCCTTTGAATTTCCAATCGAATGAGCCTTTTTTGAAGTTTCTACGACAACGCCTTCTAGAAAAACCTTTTTATGCCCCCAGGGCATATCATAAAAAGCCTTGCCCTGAGGGTTGTTGGTGAGTGTCTTCCTAAAAAACATATTTTCTATCTGGAAATCAACTACGCTGAACAAAAATGGCGATCTCAAAATTTTGATTGGATGCCTTTGGGGAATGACGGGCTTGGGGGGGGGGGGTAGTTGCCCTCCAATCACTTTCGACTATTAAAAAGGGCATTAGAACTCTCAATTTCCAATCGAATGAGCCCCTTTTGAAATTTCTACGACGAACCCTTCCATATGAAGTGCCCTGCTCTAAAGGAAAAAAATAATACATAGAACATTGTGCCAACGTCGAATTTCCAATCGAATGAGCCTGTTTCGAAGTTTCTACGACAACGCCTTCAATAAAAACCTTAAATGCCCCCATGGCATAACTTAAAACCCTTGCCCTGAGGGATGTGGGGGAGCGTTCTCCTCAAAAAACATTTTTTCTATGTGGGAAATCAACTACGCTGAACAAAATGGCTATCTCAAAATTTTGATTTGATGTGTTTGGGGAAATGATGGGCATGGGGGGGAGGGAGGGGGGCTAGTTACACTCCAATCACTTTCGACTATTAAAAAGTACACTAGCCCTTTGAATTTCCAATCGAATGAGTTTTTTTTTAATTTTCTACGACAACGCCTTCTTCAAAAACCTTATATGTCCCCAGGGCATAACTTAAAACCCTTGCCCTGAGGGCTTTGGGGGAGTGTCCTCCTCAAAAACATAATTTCTATCTGGAAATCAACTACGCTGAACAAAATGGCTATCTCAAAATTTGATTGGATGTGTTTGGGGAAATGATGGGCGTGGGGGGGGGGGGGGCGCTAGTTGCCCTCTAATTACTTTCGACTATTAAAAAGGTTACTAGTCCTTTTGAATTTCCAATCGAATGAGCCTGTTTCGAAGTTTCTACGACAACGCCTTCTATAAAAACCTTAAATGCCCCCATGGCATAACTTAAAACCCTTGCCCGAGGGATGTGGGGGAGTGTTCCTCCTCAAAAACATTTTTTCTATATGGAAATCAATTACGCGGAACAAAAATGGTTATCTCAAAATTTTGATTTGAGGTGTTTAGGGAAATGATGGACGTGGGAGGGGGGGGGGCTAGTTACACTCCAATCACTTTCGACTATTAAAAAGGGCACTAGCCCTTTGAATTTCCAATCGAATGAGTTTTTTTTGAATTTTCTATAGCAACGCCTTCTTCAAAAACCTTATATGTCCCCAGGGCATAACTTTAAAACCCTTGCCCTGAGGGCTGTGGGGGAGTGTCCTCCTCAAAAACATAATTTCTATCCGGAAATCAACTACGCTGAACAAAATGGCTATCTCAAAATTTTGATTGGATGTGTTTGGGGAAATGATGGGCGTGGGGGGGGGGCTAGTTGCCCTCTAATTACTTTCGACTATTAACAAGGGCCACTAGCCCTTTGAATTTCCAATCGAATGAGCCTTTTTTGAATAGTTTTCTACGACAACGCCCTTCTAGAAAAACCTTATATGCCCCAGGGCATATCATAAAACCCTTATCCTGAGGGTTGTTGGTGAGTGTCTCCTAAAATCATATTTTCTATCTGGAAATCAACTACGCTGAACAAAATGGCGGATCTCAAAATTTGATTGGATGGCCTTTGGGGGAATGATGGGCTTTGGGGGGGGGCTAGTTGCCCTCAAATCACTTCGACTATTAAAATGGGCATTCGAACTCTCAATTTCCAATCGAATGAGCCCCTTTTGAAATTTCTACGAGGAACCATATGTAGTGCCCTGCTGTAAAGGAAAAAAATAATACATAGACCATTGTGCCAACGTCGAATTTCCAATCGAATGAGCCTGTTTCGAAGTTTCTACGACAACGTCTTCTATAAAAACCTCAAATGCCCCCATGGCATAACTTAAAACCCTTGCCCTGAGGTATGTGGGGGAGTGTCCTCCTCAAAAAACATTTTTTCTATCTGGAAATCAACGACGCTGAACAAAAATGGCTATCTCAAAATTTTGATTGGATGGTGTGTGGGGTAATGAAGGGCGTGGGGGGGCTAGTGCCCTCCAATCACTTTCGACTATTAAAAAGAGTAATAGCCCTTTGAATTTCCAATCGAATGAGCCTGTTTTTGAAGTTTCTGCGACAACGCCTTCTATAAAAACCTATAATACCCCCAGGGCATAGCTTAAAAACCCTTGCCCTGAGGGTTGGTGGGGGAGTGTCCTCCTCGAAAACCTATTTTCTATTCTGGAAATCAACTACGCTGAACAAAAATGGCTATCTACAAAATTTTAATTGGATTTGTTTGGGGGAATGATGGACGTGGGGGGGCTAGTTGCCCTCCAATCACTTTTGACTATTAAAAAGGGTACTAGCCCTTTGAATTTCATATCGAATGAGCCTGTTTTGAAGTTTCTAACGTCAACGCATTCTATAATAAAACCTTATATGCCCAAGGGCATAACTTAAAACCCTTGCCTGAGGGTTGTGGGGGAGTGTCTCCTCAAAAAACATATATTTCTATCTCGGAAATCAATGTGGCAATAAACTACGCTGAACCAAAATGGTTATCTCAAAATTTTTGATTGGGACTGTGTTTGGGGGGAATGAGGACGGTGGGGGGGGGGGCTTTAGTTGCCTCCAATCACTTTTGACTATTAAAAAGGGTACTAGCCCTTTGAATTTCATATCGAATGAGCCTGTTTAGAAGTTTCTACGACAACACCTTCTATAAAAACCTTATATGCTCCCAGGGCATAACTTTAAAACCCTTGCACTGAGGGTTGTGGGGGAGTGTTCTCCTCAAAAAACATATTTTCTATTTGGAAATCAACTACGCTGAACAAAATGGTTATCTCAAAATTTTGATTGGATGTGTTTGGGGGAATGATGGGCGTGGGGAGGCTAGTTTCCCTCCAATCACTTTCGACTATTAAAAAGGGCACTAGCCACTCCAATTTCCAATCGAATGAGCCCTTTTCGAAGTTTCTACGAAAACTCCTTCGATACGAAGTGCCCGGGTGGAGAAAAAACACTTTGTGCCCACATCGTTCTTTACTTAGGCAGCGCTAGCGCGCTGCCTAAGAATGGTTAACAGCCAACCTTTTGGCTATTAGTATTCGACATAAAGTTTAATGATAGCACATGGTATTAGACATCAAAAAGCTGTATCATTTGCGTAAAAATAACTCAATTTGTGAAAAAAATATTCCATTGGCATAACTCTGCAATGAATGATCTTAATTGGTGAGTGAATAATTGGGGTGAAACAGATCTCGATAACATTTTTAATTGGATTGTATGAAGGTGATAAAAAAGGGTTAAACTGCTTACCAGTTAAGGTAAGCTCGAAGGGGTTGCTAACTCTTAGGCAATTTACTATAAATTTGGAAGAACATCGTTGGCATCAATCTACGGAAACAATTATTTTAATTGGATTGTATGACAGTAGTAAAAAGGGTTCAACTGCTTACCAGTTAAGGTAAGCCCGAAGGGGGTGTTAAATATTAGGCAATTTAATGTAAATTTGGAATAACTCATCAGTGTCAATATATGGAAACGATTATTTTAATTGGATTGTATGAAAGTAATAAAAAGGGTTAACCTCCTTACCAGTTAAGAAAAGCCCAAAGGGGTTACTAACTCTTAGGCAATTTATTATAAATTTGGAATAACATCGTTGGCATCAATCTACGGTAAAGATTATTTTAATTGGATTTTATGAAAGTAGTTAAAAGAGGTTAAACTGGCTTACCAGTTAAGGTAAGCCCGAAGGGTTGCTAACCTCTTAGGTAATTTATTATAAATTTGGAATAGCATCGTTGGGATCAATCTATGGAAATGGTTAACGATGACGAGGTGATCATGGGACTTCACTTAGCTTTTAAATAGTTAAAAGTGATTGGAGGGAAACTAGCCCCCCCCCCACCATCGCTCATCTTTCCCCCAAACACATCCAATCAAAATTTTGAGATAGCCATTTGGTTCAGCGTAGTTGATTTCTAGATAGAAAATGTGTTTTGAAGAAGGAGACTCCCCCACAACCCTCAGAGCAAGGGTATTAGGTTATGCTCTGGGGCATATAAGGATTATATAGAAGGCGTTGTCGTAGAAACTTCAAAAAAGCCTCATTCGATTGGAAATTCAAAGGGCTAGTACCCTATTTAATTAGTCAAAAGTGATTGGAGGGCAACTAGCCCCCCCCACGACCCATTCTTTCCCTCAAAACACATCCAATCATACTGTGAGATAGCCATTTTGTTCAACGTATTTGATTTCCAGATATTAAATAGATTTTTGAGGAGGACACTCCACCACAACCCTCAGGGTATGGGTTCTAAGTTTTGTCCTGGGGTGTATAAAGTTTTTACACAAGGCGTTGTCATAGAAACTTCAAAAGGGGCTCATTTGATTGGAAATTCAAAAAGCTAGTGCCCTTTTTAATAGTCGAAAGTGATTGGAGGGCAACTAGCCCCCACCCCCCACGTCCATCATTCATCCAAACACATCCAATCAAAATTTTGAGATAGCCATTTTGTTTAGCGTAGGCTAGTTGATTTCCAGACAGAAAATATATTTTTGAGAAGGACATTCCCCCACAACCCTCAGGGCAAGGGTTTTAAGTTATGCCCTGGGGGCATATAACGGTTTTTCATAGAAGGGGTTGTCGTAGAAACTTCGAAAAAAGTCTAATCTGACTGGAAATTCAAAGGGCTAGTGGCCTTCTTAACAGTCGAAAGTGATTGGAGGGTAACTAGCCCCCCCCCCCTACACACATCCATCCTTCCCCAAAACACATTCAATTAAAATTTTGAGATAGCCATTTGGTTCAGCGTAGTTGATTTCAATATAGAAAATATGTTTTTGAGGAGGACACTCCCCCACAACCCTCAGGGCAAGGGTTTTAAGTTATGCCCAGGGGGCATAGAATGTTTTTATAGAAGGCGTTGTTGTAGAAACTTCAAAAACAGTTCATTCGATTAGAAATTCAAAGGGCTAGTGCTCCTTTTTAATAGTCGAAAGTGATTGGAGGGCAACAAGCCCCCCCCCACGCCCATTATTCCCCCAAACACATGCAATGAAAATTTTGAGATAGCCATTTGTTCAGCGTAATTGACTTACAGATGGAAAATAATGTTTTGAGGAGGATACTCCGCCACAGCCCTCAGGGCAAGGGTTTTAAATTATGCCCTGGGGGCATATAAGGTTTTATAGAGGGCATTGTCGTAGAAACCAGAAAAGGGTTCATTCAATTTGAAATTCAAAAGGCTAGTGACCTTTTTAATAATCGAAAGTGATTAGTAATATTTTTTGTTGTTGTTGTTGTTTAGACCAGGGCACTTCGTATCGAAAGAGTTGTCAAGAGAATTTCGAAAGGGGCTCATTCGATTGAAAATACAAAGGCTGATGCCCTTTTTAATAGTCAAAAGTCGTTGGAGGGCCCACTAGTCCCCCTTCCACTCCCAACCTTCCCATATGCCCACTATATTTAAAAACTAAATGCTGCCTTAAGATTAAATCAAAATGAACTGTGATAATGCTAATTCCCAATAAGGCATCTCAGCAGTATCCCAAGAACGACTGAAGGTATTATGTTCAAACTTTCGAGGCTACTTCTGCTCTTGAAATTGAACCAAATCGAAATGTGTAAGTGTATCCAAGCTATCAAAGAAAGTAAACAGATTTTTTGTGAATGGTATCAAGTTTTCCATTTCAGGTCAACTAGAGGAGGTATGAAACTAAGTTAAACTGTACCATTTGTGTCCAAATTTTTAAAAGGGTGTATGTTGTTAAAAATTGCTGAAAAATTTTCTCCAGCATACAAATAGCAGGCCAAACTACAAAGTCTTAAAAAACAAAAAGATTTAAAGTGTTATTTTCTTTTTCCCTGAAAAGACTATGTCAATATAAAACAAACAGAAATTAATTAAAACAACCTTTTCCACAAAGTAAGTTTTTCAAAGAAAAGTAAAGAACTCCATTAAACAATAAATGAGCAAAAATAAAATCAAATAATCGGCTTAGCTCGAAACTACCACAAATCAGCATCGATAAATAAATGAAACCCAAAACGAACAGAAATTACAATAAATAACCGAGTCAAACTCAAAACGAACAGAAATTTTCATAAGTTGGGCGCAAAACCCCTTTGCCTTCTCAAGGCCAGAACAAAATTTGCACTTTACTGAAAAAATACAAATGAATGTGCATTGTCAGTTTAACATACATACACTGATATTTAGTAATCAAAATGTTAAAATTATTTGATTTATTAAATTTATAAAAGTAAAAACATTAAAATGGAAAGGCCTTTCCATTTTGAGTCATGCACAATTTTTCATTGGTGTGTCACCGGCACGGTCCAATATGAGTTTCGTCTTTGATATTATTTGGTTCATTGACTGTTTGATCAATGGTAGTAACGTCTGCTGGTATTTTGTTTTTCATTGATTCATATTTATATTCCTTAGTGATATTTTCTACCTATGCCCTTTTTTATTTTCCCGGCAATTTCACTAATTATTACAACATTATTTTTAAACAGGTAACAGTTCCGGCACGAAGACAAGATATAGTTTGTGATATTAGTAGGAGAGTAGGCCTTTTTTTTCCCCTTTGCTTTCACTCGAATGCTAATACCCGATAGCTGACGATAGGATCTATGAATAGGTAGCATGTTACCATAACCATTAGCAAGAAGATGCCCCTCTTCATCAACTATTATTTTTATGTTGGCATTCTCTTTGAGTGCAATCATCTCAGCAAATGATACTTTCGCATATCCAGAATTTGCATAATGGAAATTCTTGGGTACTCCAAAGAAATCTAAACTCTCACTGTCATGATAATGCACGCATACGTTTCCTATATTGCTACCACTTGTACTTGTTTCATAGTTCAAATACTTCTCCTTGTTAGCATTCAATGCTACAATAACACTTTCATGCGAACATATTTTTGCCAGGGGGGCATCCACATGTTCAATATGCATTTCATCTTTGGTATTATTTGGTTCATTGACTGTTTGATCAATGGTAGTAACGTTTGCTGGCACTTTGTTTTTCATCGATTTATCTTTACATTCCCTTAGTGATATTTTTTTTTACCATTGCCCTTTTTCTTTTCACAGCAATTTCACTGTCTATTATTACATTATTTTTACACAGGTAACAGTTCCGGCCCGTACACAAGATATGGTTTATGATTTTTGTAGAAGAGTACGCCTGTCTTCTTTTGACCTTCTGTTGAATGCTAATACCGAAAGCTGAATATAGGGTTTAACACTGGGCAAACATGTTACCACAATCACTAGAAAGAAGATACCCCTCTTCATCAACTATTATTTTTATGTTGGCATTCTCTTTGAGCGCAATCATCTCCGGAGATCTCAATCTCCCATATTCACCATCATAAGAGTTGAATTTTTTTGGTACTCCAAAGAAAATTTTTTCCTCACTGTCATGAAAATGCATGCATACGTTTCAGATAGTGCTACCATTTGTAATTGTTTCATAGTTCAAATAATTCTCCTTGTCAGCATTCAATGCTACAGTAACACTATAATGTGAACATACTTTCATAAAATGATTCATCTTGACTTTTTTAAAGATATGAATTATGTGTTTATCCTTCCACTACGTAAAAAATACTGATTTAATACATGCAATAAACTAGGTAGTGTCGATAACCTGCCATAGAGTACCAGTGGTAAAGCCACGTCGTGTCTATGAGCAAGCATAGAGTATGATTGGTAGAGCCGGAAGCATATTTCATGTCATTTTAAGATACGTAAAAAAACAGTGCTACTAGAAACATTATTTTTCTAACAGTAAAAGTAATGACTAAAATATCTATATCATTCTCATTTTGAATTTGAAAAATAATAAATGTAAATTTTTTATGTTTTAAGTATGTTTTATCTCATTCGAAGACATGTACAAAAAAGTTGAAAAAATATACCATGTTCAAAAAATAATAAAAAATTTAAAAAAAAAACTTCAAAAAAATGTATCAAAAATGGGAGGAGGGGAGCCCCAAAAAGTCGGAGGGAGGTGGCTCCTTGGAGGTTGGGGATAGGGGAATCTTGGAAGTTGAGGTCCTTGCTGGTTTGGGTCATTGGTGGTTGCGGTCCTTGATGTTTCAAACCCATAAACATCTAACTAGTTGATTTCTAAGGATATTCTAAGGATTGTTCTGAGTTTCTTTATTAAAATTCTTTTCTTGGCACCTACATCTTTATTAGTATTAACTTCTTAGACTACAATGTTAAAGCATATTTTAAATTGACGACACTGCTGAAATGGTTACTTGTGTATTATATAGAACACAGTCAAGGAGTAAAGCTAGGTCAAGCCATAAGGTCATCTTGGTGCCTATGAGTCTATTACTTTCAACTTTTCAGCATTCCCCAATGTTAAACCATATTTTATATTGGCAACACTGCTCAACTGGTATTGTGTATTATACAGAACACAGTCAAGAAGTAAAGTTAAGTCAAGTCTCACGATCACCTTGTCCTCGTTAACCATTCCCATAGATTGATGCCAACGACGTTATTCCAAATTTATAACAAACTTACCTAAGAGTTAGTAACCCCTTTGGGGCTTTTCTTAACTGGTAAGGAGTTTAACCCTTTTTATTACTTCATACAATCCAATTGAAATAATCGTTTCCATAGATTGATGCCAACGATGTAATTCCAAAATTTATAATAAATTGCCTAAGAGTTAGCAACCCCTTCGGGCTTACCTTAACTGGTGAGGAGTTTAACCCTTTTTATTACTTTCATATAATCCAATTAAAATAATCGTTTCCATAGATAGACACTGATGATGTTATTCCAAATTTACATGAAATTGCGTAAGAGTTAGCACCTCCTTCGGGCTTACCTTCTGTTAACTGGTAAGCAGTTTAAACCCTTTTTATTACTTTCATACAATCCAATTGAAATAATCGTTTCCATAGATTGATGCCAACGATGTAATTCCAAATTTATAATAAATTGCCTAAGAGTTAGCAACCCCTTCGGGCTTACCTTAACTGGTAAGCAGTTTAGCCCTTTTTTACCACCTTCATACAATCTAATTAAAAATGCTATCGAGCTCTGTTTCACCCCTATTATTCAATCACAAATTAAGATCATTCATTGCAGAGTTATGCCAATGGAATATCTTTTTCGCAAATAGTTATTTTTACGCAAATGATACAACTTTTTGATGTCTAATACCATATGCTACCATATGCTTGGCTGTTAACCATTTTACCGAAAAGTCCAATAAACCTTTGAAAATGTTGAAAATCACTCCTTGTATTTGGATCCGATTACTATGCTAATCAAGTTACCGTATATGGAGCCCCGTCAGTATTCCTTGTCACTGATTGGTCCAGAAAATGGGTGTTGACACAGAAACCTGTCTGGTCACTTTATACTTCTCCTCCCTGAATATCTAGTCCCAAAATATAGCGTGTTTTGTCGTTTTATACGATCAAGTTTTGGAGTAATTAATAGATTACTACTGATGGTACAAATTAATCTTTTGTGGTACAACTTTGGTCAGAAAGCTGGTACAATTTATCTCAAAGCCTTGGCAACACTGATTACCCTTAACATCTCCACGCGTAAAATTGAGTCGGTAAAGAGAAAGCAAGACGTATAAAAAAATTTTGGTACTTACGTAGAAAGCGGTAAGTAAGTGAGAAGTGGCTTCGTTAATGCTAATGAAATTAAAACGAAATAGGATGAAAATGTAAATAGTTCAGAAACAAATTTGGGCTTTATATTTGCACACTAGGGGTGCGGGGTGGGGTAAAGCATAGCATATATTAAATACGTACCTGACCTAACCCAATCTAGGTACCTTTTAGTCCCCCTAAACCCCAAAAACCCCAAATCTTCATTTTCACATCCATTGTTTAATATACACCTTTGTTCAATCACTATCCGGGTAAGACTAACCAGGTTTTATCCTATCTGTTCGCAAGACAATTATCGCATACTTACCGCTTTCTACATAAGAATCGATATTTCGTATAGGACTTCTGGTATATTACCCCAGTATAAAATTTCCCCTTAAAAATTCAACCCCTGGAAAAATTGCCTCTCGATAAAAATTCCCCTCGTGCAAAATCCGCCCAGCAGAAAATTTGTCCCTCTCTCCCACCCGAAAAAATGTATGCATACCCCAGGGACTGTGGAAGGTCATGTTATCTCCAAAGACATAGTTAGTGGGTCTTTTAACTATGCTGAACAAAATGGCTATCCCAAAACTTTGATCGGACGATTTTGGGAAAAAATTGGTGTGGGAGGGGGCCTAGTTGCCTTCCCAACTTTTTTGTTCACTTAAAAAGGGGCACTATAACTTTCCATTTTGGTTAGAGTGAGCCCTCTCCCAAACATTCTAGGCCCACAGGGTCGATACGATCACCCCTGGAAAAAAATAATAATAAAAATAAACACGGATCCGTGGTATTTCTTCTGGGAAAAAATTAAGAATTCAACATTTTTGCAGATAGGAGCTTGAAACCTATACAGTAGGGTTCTCTGATACGCTTAATCAGATGGTGAGATTTTTATTAAGAATCTATGACTTACTGGGTGCGTACCCTTTTGTTAAATTCAGGCAAATTTTCCCAGGCTCGTAACCTTTGATTGGTGACACAAAGTTTAATGAAACTTATATATTTTGAAATCAGCATAAGAATCTACTTCTTTTGACATTTTAAATTAAAAAAACAGGTTTTTTTAACTGAAAGTAAGGAACGAAGTTAAAACTTAAAACAAACAGAAAGTATTCCGTGTATGAAAGGGGCTGTCCCCTCCTCAACGGCTCACTCTTTGTGCTAAAGTTTTTTATTGTTTAAAAAATATAGAGTTGTGAGAAAGTCAAACTTTAGCGTAAGGAGCAAGGCGCTGAGGAGGGGACAGCCTCTTTCAAATACGGAATAATTTCTGTTCGTTTAAGTTTTAACGTCGTTCCTTACTTTCAGTTAAAAAAACCTATTTTTTTATTTAATTTTTTAACGTTTTTGCATTAATGCAGGTTTTGATTTTGGCTCACCGTACATGAATAATTCAAACAAAATTTGCATATTAATTTTACTTTTATTTGCTTAAATGGCTTTCTCGAAACTTGTTTAATTTTATTTACGAACGTTTTTATTAGTAATAAATATACGTAACTACGAATTAACTAACGTAACGAACTTCTATATTCATAGATTTTTAATATGTATATTAGGGGGTTCATCCCCTAGTCAATACCTTGCTCTTCAAGCTAAAGTTCGAATTTTGTTCCAATTCTTTAAAAATGACGCCTTAATCACAATTAAAAAATGACGCCTTAATTAGAATAAATAGCTCTTATGAAAGTGCAAAAAAACTTTGGCTTAAAGAACGAAGTATTGACTAGGGGGTGAACCCAATCATATACGTAATATTTTCTGTTCGTTTTAAGTTTTGATGTTGCTCCCTACTTTCAGTTGAAAAACTTGTTTTTTTATATTTAATTTCTGATCTTTTTCTTTAATAATGCTGGGAAATCTGGCACCCCCTTCATAGCAATGTCCCTTCCCCCATGAAAACTTCCTTCATGGAAAGATCCTCCCATATAACCTCCGACCCACCCACCCATCCCCCCCACCTACCAGAAAAAATCCCCTCCGAAAACGTCTGTATACTTCCCAATAACCAATACTATATGTTAACATGGGGTAAAGTTCATAACTTTCAGCCCTCCCCCCGGTGACTTCGGGGGATTAAGTCATCCTGAAAGACATAGTTATCATATTTTCGACCATGCTGAACAAAATGGCTATCTCAAAATGTTGATCGGATGACTTTGGGAAAAAAATGAGCGTGGGAGGGGGGCCTAGTTACAAAAAACAAAAAAAAAACAAATGAACACGCATCCTTGATCTTTCGTCTGGCAAAAAATGCAAATTTCCACATTTTTGTAGATAGGTGCTTGAAACCTCTACAGTAGGGTTCTCTGATACGCTGAATATGATGGTGTGATTTTCATTAAGGTTCTATAACTTTTAAGGGGTATTTCGCCCTTTTTTTCTAAAATCAGCCAAATTTTCTCAGGCGTGTAAATTTTGATTGGTAAGACTAAACTTGATGAAACTTATATATTTGAAATCAGAATTAAAATCTGATTCTTTTGATGTATCTATTGGTATCAAAATTCCGTTTTTTAGAGTTTCGGTTACCATTGAGCCGGGTCGCTCCTTACTTACAGTTCGTTACCACGAACTGTTTCATATTTATTGGTATAAAAATTCCGTTTTTATAGATTGAGCCAGATCACTTCTTACTTACAGTTCGTTACCACAAACTGTTTGAAAAGCTGAAAATCTTTTAGAGACACAGGAATAGCTATAGAATTAATGTTTGATGGGGGGTCAACAAAACTTGAGCTCCCCTATTTCAATTTTCCCTCTCCTGCCCAATAATTAATACTACTTCCAACATTCGGGGGATGGGGGTTGATGCCCATACCCCCCTCAACTCTATCAACCCCTCTACAAATTGTGATAACTGATAATTTTCCTAAGATAAAACATGACAAATTAAAAACTGAAATTGAAATAGAGTAAAAAAAAAAAAATGAATACCTTTCGAAAACAGCGATATCAAAACCTAAAACAAGCAGAAATAATAAGGGCGTTTTTTCCCTCATCAATGTGCTAAGATCTTACATCTTTTGTCAGAAAACGCTTAAAAGTGAAATCTTTGAACAAAGATCTAACATCTTTGGTCGTCTTTGCGCAAACGTCTTTCATCATTCGGCTCTGATCAGCGGTCTGAGAACAATGATGACTAGATCAGCAAGTTCTCTCGTCATTGTTCTATATAGCAGAACACTGCTGGTCTTCATACTTTTTGCTAACATCACTGAGCTGTATGATCTTAGAACAAAGATAAGTTAAAAAAAGGATAATCTTTGCAGAAAGATGTAAGATCTTAGTGCTAAAAAACGGACCTAATGTAATATATATATATATATATATATATATATATATATATATATATATATATATATATATATATATATATATATATATATATATATATATATATAATATATATATATATATATATATATATATATATATATATATATATATATATAATATATATATATATATATAATATATATATATATATATATATATATATATATACATATATATATATATACATATAATATATATATATATATATATATATATATATATATATATATATATATATATATATATATATATAATATATATACATATATATATATAATATATATATATTATATATATATACTATAATATATATATATATATATATATATATATATATATATATATATATATATATATATATATATATATATATATATATATATATATTATATATATATATATATATATATATATATATATATATATATATATATATATATTGTTGAGCATCCATTAAAATCTCATCATTAAACGTGGTCTATTTAACATTATTTCACTGAACATCTCAGCCCCCTGTGTAACATAACAAAAACTGGTTCATCGTCAATTCAATGATGCAGAACCCAAAAGGGTGTGAACACGCTTAAATCGACTGTTGCCATGTGCACAGGAATAACATAATTGGATTAAATGTGAGGAGGTTAAACGTTATAAAACAAGTAGAATAGTTTTACACATGCATTAGGCACGCTATGGCACAAGTAAGATTCTGAAGAGGTTACAGTAAGGGTATAAAATTGCAAGAACAGTGCTATTAATAAAGTGGAAGTGAAAAAAAATGTAAAAACCGTAAGATGTATTGTACGATTGATTTTAGCTCCCTCCAATAACGGCTTTAAGCCTCATAATCTGGGGAGGGGGTAAGGTATACCATGTGTGTAAAAATATAAAATAAATGGAATTTTAAGTAAAAAAAAACAAAGGGGCGGTTCCAGGCATGGGCAGCCCCCTACCTAAGCCTAGAACCTCCGCTGCCGTGCTCACTTCCGTCCCCTCAATATGTCTGTACTGTGCAATGAATTTTTTTTTTAATTTCAGCTATTCTTTTATTTTTTTAATTCACATTATTTGGCACTATAAATTTACCCTTGATGAAAAATAATAGGAAAATAGCAACATCTACAGAACACAAAAAAGACAAATCTACAGAACCTTGTAACCTATATCGTTCAGGGCAATCGTCTTAAAACATAATTAAATAATAAAAAAACAAGTTTTTTTAACTGAAAGTAAGGAACGACGTTAAAACTTAAAACGAACAGAAATTATTCCGTATATGAAAGGGGCTGTCCCCTCCTCAACGCCTCGCTCTTTACGCTAAAGTTTTTATTGTTTAAAAAAATAGAGTTGTGAGAAAGTCAAACTTTAGCGTAAAGAGCGAGGCGTTGAGGAGGGGACAGCCCCTTTCATATACGGATTAATTTCTGTTCGTTTTAAGTTTTAATGTCGTTCCTTACTTTCAGTTAAAAAATCTTGTTTTTTTTTATTTAATTTTTGAACGTTTTTGAATTCATGCAAGTTTTGATTTTGGCTCACCGTATATGAATAATTAAAAAAAATTGAATATTAATTGTACTTTTATTTTGTTAAATGGCTTTCTGGAAACTTGTTTAATTTTATTTGCCAACGTTTTTATTAGTAATAAATATACGCAACTTACGAATTAAGTTACGTAACGAACTTCTATATTCATAGATTTTTAATACGTATATTAGGGGGTTCGCCCCCTAGTCAATACCTTTCTCTTTACTCTAAATTTCGAATTTCGTTCCAATTCTTTAAAAATGACCCCTTAACCACGAAGGCCGTTAATTAGAATAAATAGCTCTTATGAAAGTACTAAAAAATCTTTGTCTTAAAGAGCGAGGTATTGACTAGGGAGTGAACCCAATCATATACGTAATATTTTCTGTTCGTTTTACGTTTTGATGTTGCTCCTTACTTTCAGTTGAAAAACTTGTTTTTTTATATTTAATTTCTAAATTTTTTTAAATAATGCTGGGGAGTCCAGCGCCCCCTTCATAGCAATGTCCCTTCCCCCATGAAAACTTCCTTTATGGAAAGATCCTCCCACATAAAAATCCCCGACCCACCCCTCCCCCACTACCAGAATAAATTCCCTCTGAAAACGTCTGTATACTTCCCAATAACCAATGCTGTATGTTAAAATTGGGTAAAGTTCATAACTTTCAGCCCTCCCCCCGGGGGTTCCGGAGGATTAAGTCATCCTAAAAGACATAGTTATCACATTTTCGACCATAATAAACAAAATGGCTATCTCAAAATTTTGATCGGGTGACTTTGGGAAAATAAATGAGCGTGGGAGGGGGCTTAGTTGCCCTCCATTTTTGGTCACTTAAAAAGGGCACTAGAACTTTTAATTTCCGTTCCAATGAGCCCTCCTACGATATTCTAGGACCACTGGGTCAATACGATTACCCCTGGAGAAAAGAAAAAAAAAAACAAAAAAAACAAATAAACACGCATCCGTGATCTTTCTTCTGACAAAAAATGGAAAATTCCACTTTTTTGTAGATAGGAGCTTGAAACCTCTACAGTAGGGTTCTTTGATACACTGAATATGATGGTATGATTTTCATTAAGGTTCTATAAGTTTTAGGGGGTCTTTCCCCCTTTTTTCAAAAATCAGCCAAATTTTTCAGGCCCGTAACTTTTGATGGGTAAGATTAAACTTGATGAAACTTATATATTTGAAATCAGAATTAAAATCTAATTCTTTTGATGTATCTGTTGGTATCACAATTCCGTTTTTTAGAGTTTCGGTTACCATTGAGCCGGGTCGCTCCTTTATTACAGTTCATTACCACGAACTGTTTGATAATATCAATTCCTGGAATTCTCAGTAGGTTTCATTTTTCATAATTATATATATATATATTTTTTTATACTAATGGGCAAATGTCACTTTGACCTTTAGTGAGTTTAGGATGGTGGTAGCCTTGCTCTTATGTGGTGAATTTCTGTTCATTTTAAGTTTAACATACTATGGTGCTTGAATTAAAAGGGGGTAGATTTGGTTGAATGGAATGGGGTTGAGTTACATGGGTTGATCGACAGGGAGTTCAGTTAAACCGGGTTTAGTTGCATGCGTCTGAGCTGAATGGGGGTTAAGTTAGATAGGGATTGAGTCAAATAAGTGCTGAGTTAAATTGTAGGGAAGGATTGAATTGAAATAGGGTTGTATTAAACGGGCCAGAGTTAAATGTTGGTTGAGTTGCATGGGCGTTGATTTAAATGAAGTTGATTTGGAATGAGGGGTTGAGATAGAGGGGAATTAATGGGTACTGTGTTTTTTCACAGTTTTTTTTTAACTTTGAAAAAAAACAAAAAAACAAAAGTTTCATGGGAAACAGGTAATAATAATTACTGGAAACAATTGTTACTAACTGTCACTAATTACAATTAATTGTAAACAATTTTTTACTATAATAAAAAATTGCTCGTTGGTCTAATATTTGTATATCTGCAGATGAAACAGAAAACTCTTAACAATGAGACTACAAGCAAAAGTTTTAATTTGAAAAAAAAAATTCAAACAAAAAGTGGAAACATTCTTCCTGTCTCCTGTGACATTTAAAGCTGTATCCTAGTAGAATCAAAGAATGGTTAGGTCAGTTTTTAATCGAATTTGTTAGAAAAAATCAGTTTTAAAGTTTCAACATAGACAATTCTAATCCATTTTGAAAAGTAGCCTATATTTTAGGCAAATGGCCTGTTTCTATACTACCTAGTGAAAGGTTAAATTTTTGACTTTTCTACAGAGTTGAATTGATTAGGTGCACTAGAATTTTTTTCCCAAATACATGTTGGCCCCGCTTGAGCCAAAATTGTTGCTCTGCTTAGCAAAATGAGAGAAAATGGCACTTTAACATGGAGTTTTCAATACTTATGTATGCTCTTTTTTAGTCGTTCAGTTTATAATAAGCCTTCAATCATTTCTCAACGACGATCATTCCTTTATGAAAACTCCCGGGAAACAATTTACATGTTTTGGCTACCGTTGCCAAAATGTCTCTTGGTTGTCAAGGTGGGGACTATAAAGTTCCTATTTAAGGTTCATAGCGATGGAAATTTAAATTATGAATTTGTTATTTTGATCTTCCACAATTTTTAAGGAGTTACAGCCTCTTTTTGAAAATTTACCAAACTTTCTGTTTCTAGCAACAAATTACGGTACTTTTGTCTTATAGCCACCACACTCAAGATCTTGTATCGCGAATATGAGACAATAACCGGTTTTCATGGTCTTTATACTAGACAATATCAGCTTCGACTCGGTGGGAAACTACACTATAGCTATATTTGAATTCAATGTTTAGTTGGTATTTTGGTTAGGTAATTTAGGTAGCGCATTTAATATAATGCTGTCTGGGCCTTCCATTCTTTGTTGTAGTTTTCATAACATTGATGATAAAGTATTATATTTTCATCATATTCTGTTTCATTTCATTAGCATTAGCCCAACCTCACTTCTCGACAGAACTTGAGTGTGGTGGCTATAAGACACAAGTACCCAAATTGCTATTAAGTTTAACCTGAAAAACAGCTAGAACTTCCGAGTTAGTATCAATTGACTTTTGTTTATGCTAAATACTCAAATATAAAACAGTAAATAAGTAAGCACAAAATTCTAACCAAATTTACTGAGAATAGCTTTACTTTTAATTTTGGCTAGGATTTGCCGAAATTCACTCTTTACTAGGTTGCACTTGGGACTACAACCAAGACCTTTTCATATTTTTCCGTGGGAATTTAAATATGTATGTTTATCTGAATTCTTGAAAACTTATAAAACTGGCCTTCAGGGAAAAAAACATTGTTTGATTGAATCCAAAGGAAGATATTTAATCTTTTACAGATTTTACCGTTTACGTTTTATACGTTTGACATTTTATTCTTTACAGTAATATTTCTTTCAGGCATATTGCCGTCCCCCTCCCTATGTCCCATCCCTGGTATTTGGAAAACGGATTCTATGAGACATTGAATGACAAAAAATAAGTTTTTCTACTGGAAGCAAGGAGCAACATTAAAACTTAAAACGAAGAAAAACTATGCCATAGCCCATATGAGAGAAGTTGCCCCTTCCTCAATACTCTTCTCTTCACAATAAAAAATTTTTAATAGCTTTTAAAAAGGCCAAAATATTCCCTGGAAAGTTTACCTCTGGAAGCTTCCACCCCAAAAAGAAATTCTCTCCTTCAAAAATACATCTCCAGAAGGTCTCTCCTTTCCTCCTTGAAAAATGTCGGTACATTCCCTATAATAAATAGGCCTAGTATATGTAGCCTAAACAATGAACAGATTTCATAACTTGCGGTCTTTCCTTCACTAGTTCTTGGGGGTCATATCATCTCCAAAAGCATAGTTATTGTTCCTTTCAACTATACTGAACAAAATATCTTTTTCAAAATTTTGATCAAACAACTTCTGGGAAAAAAGCGTGGGAGGGGGACTTATTGCCCTCCAGTTTTTTGTCACTTAAAAGGGTACTAGATCTTTTAATTTCCGTTCGATTGAGCCCTCTCGCGATATTCTAGGACCAAGGGTTTGATACGATCACCCCTGGAAAAAAAACAACAACAACAAAACAAATAAACACGCATCCATGATCTTTCTTCTGAAAAAAAAAAAATATAAAATTCAACCTTTTTGCAGAATGAAGCTTGGAACCTCTATGGTAGGGTTCCCAGATATGTGTGATTGTCATTGAAATTCTTTGACGTTGAAGGGGTGTTTTCTCGTATTTAGCCTTTGATGGGTAACACTAAAACTTAATGAGTATTATATATTTGGAATCAACATGATAATCTGATTGTTTTGATAATATATATATATATATATATATATATATATATATATATATATATATATATTATATATATATATATATATATATATATATATATATATATATATATATATATATATATATATATATTATATATATATATATATATATATATATATATATATATATATATATATATATATATATATATATATATATATATATATATATATATTATATATATATATATATATATATATATATTAATGTTGAAATAAATTCCGGTTTTTCATAGTTTCGCTTGCTATTTATTCAGCAGCGTCGCTCCATACTTACAATTCGTTACTACAAACTGCTTGATAGCTAAGACTGCCTTTAGTTTTCAGCAGTTTGGTTTTGATTTGACACAACATTTTAGAATGAATTGTGCTGGTGACATAATCTTGGAAAACTTCCACTTTTCAGCAGAATCTATGGAATTTGTTCCGTTTAGCTAAAGTTCCAGGCCTTATATGCAAACAAAATTTGTAAAAATACACCAGAATCCGAAGTTTCTAAAAAGCAAAACGAGAATAATTGGAATTTCATGGCGTGCTTTTCCCGGTGTATTTTATTGGAATTTAGAGAATATCCATGAATCCGTTCTCATGTTCTAAAAGAGATAATTTCGTGTTCTACATTAGTTCAGCACTACAGGCTCTAAGAAGACTACTTCCGGAGCTATGGCAACTTCAATATGTTTTATTCTCTTACAATTTAGCTGCCTAAGATAAATTACTACTGGAAATTTAGCTCCTTGTTCACGATCACAGAATTGAAAAATAGACTGATTTTTTTGTTTTCATCTTTTACCGTTTCTAAGCAACAGACGCCTGATCACAAAACCCCACCCCCAACAGTTTCGAAACCAATGCTGCTCTAAAGCATATTAACCAGCATGATATATCGTCAGGTGCCTTCAGTCTCTGCTAGAAGGCTACTGGCTATCAAAGTCAATAGCTTATCTGGGAGTGAGAGCGAGCTATTAAATCGTAATGTCAGCGCGTAATAAGGGTCAAGCATAGAAATGGAAAACTACTAGAGGCTCGATTTACCAAAATGTTACGGTCAGTCATCCCGGTTAACACGTAGCCGTTAAACCTTTTTGCCGTTAGTTTGCTTAAATCTAACTTTAAAATTTAGTCTGTCTCCGGGTTAGCAAGAAAAATGTGCAGAATTTGACCTGTATTCTTTTTCGATACTGTGTCACGAATCTTCATGCTTTCAAAAGACACAAAATGTTCCAACCAAAAAAACACAAAGGCGGGTGAATTATGTGGGAAATTCAAGGAAATATAGCAACAATTGGCAAAGTATCGATTCCGGGGGATATGGGGCCAGAGGCTCTCCCCTGGGCATGAGTTTACTCGGACACTGGAAAATACTATAACTACTACAAATCATTTGAATGACAAAATTGGTTAGCATGATGTTTTAGGCCCACTCACATAACAGATCACATTGGAAATTTTTAATAATACATATATATATATATATATATATATATATATATATATATATATATATATATATATATATATATATATATATATATATATATATATAATATATATATATATATATAATATATATATATATATATATATATATATATATATATATATATATATATATATATATATATATATATATATATATATATATATATATATATATATATATATAAATATATATATATATATATATGTATATATATACCTTAAATTAGAATTGGTGCCTTTGTATAATTACTTCTTTTTTTTTCATTGGACCTTTAACTTTTGCCTCGGCTTGCCTTATGAACGACATATCGCTGAACCTTTGTTTCTTTTAATTGTTCAGGTGGTGGGACAAAAACTTCTTCTTTTGCATTGGCTTGTCTTTTGTCTTTAAGAAAAACATGTAGCCGAACCTTTGTTTGCTTTATTTGTGCAGGTGGTGGGACAGAAACTTCTTTAATTCCAACAATTTATCCAGTCCATATTTTTGGTCTTCAAAGGTATGGTAGGTATTGATGACCTTACCTATGTTAAAATCCAGAACTCAATCATCAACGCTATAATTAATGACCTTGTCCATATTAAAATCCCGAACTCAATCATCATCACTATCATTTTCATTTTTGACACGTTTTGATTCTTGCTGTCCAGGTTGATTTTCATTGACTGGCTCACATGTTCGGTGACGAATGTCACATTTTAGATTTTTGAGCACTTTGGACAGTTTAGCAATGGCCTATGCATTAGCTGCCCGTATTGTTGTTGTCGCAATTGATGGTCCAGGCTGTCGATTTTCACATCTGATCACGTTTGATAGTGATAACTGCAAACAAGAGTTTGGGTATCGCCTCACTGCAGAAGCCTAAAACCTACTGCGTCATAGGCGCCTTACTGAAAACTATATGAGTCTTGAACAGTCTTGGAAAGTATAAACAAAACCAAATTGAATATTGGATATATAATGATATTAATTGTTGAAAGATCCATCAGTTCAAGATTTTTTTTTCACTGTAATTTTTATTTTAATTTTCAATGCTGTAAGAACTGGAAAAGAATAAATTTGTAATATACGAGTAATTCGTTTTCAGTGAAGCGCCAATGACGCAGAAGGCTTTAGGTTTTTACAGTTAAAGAAGGGGGTAGTATCCAAATTTTGTTTGTAGTGAAACTATATTTGTCTTGACCAATCTCGGAAAGAACTAATAAATTAAACTCAATATTTGATGTATAATGATATTAATTGCTGAAACCTCATCAGCTTAAAATTTTACTGTAATTTTATTGTTTATTTTCAATATTAAGTACAAAAGAAAAGATTTGTAATATAATTCGTTTTCAGTAAAGAGCCATTGACGCAGAAGGTCTTAGGCTTCTGCAGTGAGACGATACCTAAACTCTTGTTTGTAGTTATTTTTATTCGATTCAAACTTGATTTGCATATTCAATTTAAGTTTCAATCGTTTTAAGAATTATTTATTCATTTACATTAATATATATTGTATGTTCGTTTGCATTGATTGTTTATTTAATTCCTGTTCGTTTTGGGTTTCATTTATACTTTAATAGCAAAATATTTTTTTTTTCGTTTTAAGCTTGATTTTCATATTCAATCTAAGCATCACTCGCTTTAAGATCTATTTATTCATTTATATTATTACTTGTTGTATGTTTTTTGCTATGATTGTTTATTTAATTTCTGTTCGTTTTGGGTTTCATTTATTCTTTAATAGTAATTTCGGGTCGTTTTGAGTTTGAATTTTAAAAGGTATTTGTATCTCCTGAGCTTAAGTTTAAAATGGCCTTTACTTTTCTTTGAAAAACTTATTTTTCGGATTTTTTTTTAATTAATTTTTGTTTGTTTTTGATTCCAAAAAGTTTAAATTTTTTATGGCATGGGGGTGGGGGGGTTGCTTACTGTCCAATTATTCTTGACTTTAAAAACGGATCTAGAACTTTCAATTTAAATCGATTGAGGCTTTTTTCAAAGTCTATACGATTACCTCTTTGATAAAAACCTTATATACGAACAATAGACAGCTTGCATAACTTGTGGACAGCGATTGACAACAATGAATGGATTGAAAAAATAGCTCCAATAAGGGGGTTTAGACCATTTCACTTGCTGAAACAAAGGGATCACGACTGTTTGGAATTGACCTTAATAGGATTTTGTATGCCAAAGCAATTTTGTATCTATCACAGAGTAGGTATTTTAACCTTATAATGGATAATTATAATAGATTTACTATGTATTCTTTCCGTACAAAACTTCACCTTATTAGAGTTTTTGGGGTGGGACCGGCGTACTTGGCATAAAGAAGAAAATTTTAGCGTAGACAGTAGGAGAGGGGGAGGGTGAGGTTGGAGACTCATCCAATACGGGGCGAAACACCACTTATCTCCTCCGGTCCCGATTTAGGAGATTAGACAGACTCATTGGGCTGTAGAATGTTGGACCGTTTGAGTTGTGGAAGACGTTAAAGTATTCAAAAATACTTTATATTTTCAGTTATTGCAGGATTGATTTCATAGATTGTGGAATGGTGAACCCCCTGGGCCCTCATTTGGGTGAGCCTCAACTCATAATATGCAATTTTTATTAATTGTTCCGTGTTATGTGTATATATTATTCTATATATGTTATCTTGAGTTATACTTTTATCGCATTGCGTTCATTTTTAAGCCTTGAGATACAAACTGAAACCTTAGCGTACAGTGGTGGGGGGAGGGGGAAGTCTCCTCCCTAACATGCATAATTGAGCAGCCACAGAGAAATTAATACAAATGAAAATAATCTGTCTTTGGAAAATGTCTTTTTTCAAAAGACACGAACAAAATCGTCTAAAGAATCCTGAAGTGCAATCTTTGACATTTCCGCTGATTCTTTATTCCCGTTACTTTCAGATGTAAAATTAGAATATTATCGAATGGGTTTAGTCGTCCCCTCCCTGAATAATTCACATTTGGAAAACCCACCCCTTGGAAATTCCTCCCCCCCCTCAAAGAACATTTTTTTTTCCTGCTGATAATTCCCCCGCGTTAAATTCAACCCAGCAGAAATTTATTTATTAATTTACATTAATGTCAGTACTAAATTTATTTATTAATTTACATTAATATCTATTGTATGTCTGTTTGCATTGATTGTTTATTTGATGATTGTTTGATTGTTTATACGCCCCCAGGGCATAACTTACAACGCCTACCCCCGGGCCCTGGTGGGCTGTGTCGACACCAGAGTTTTTGTTATCAGAACTTTGAACTACTTTAACAAAATGTCTATCCCAAAATTTTTAGCTGATGCATTTAGGGCGTAAAGGAGGGGAGGGGGCTACTTGCCCTCCAATCTCTTTTACTCTTATAAAGTGAACAAGAAATTTCAATTTCCAATCAAATGAGCCCTATCTAAAGTTTATACGAGCATCCCTTCCATAAAAAATAATGGGAAGGATTCGGAGAATCCTTAAATTACAACCCTTGCCCTGAGGGCTGTGGGGGAGTTGTCATCCTAAAAGACCTAATTTCCACAACTTGAAACTACGTTAAATAATATGGCTGTCTTAAAATTTTAATTGGATGTGTTTGGGGAAAAGGTGGCGTGAGAGGGGGTTAGTTGCCCTCAAATCACTTTTGACTATTAAAAAGGGCACTAGCCCTTTAATTTCCAATCGAATGAGACTTTTTGAAGTTTCTACGACACCGCCTTCAATAAAAACCTTATATGCTCCCAAGGTATAACTTAAAACCCTTGCCTTGAGGGCTGTGGGGGAGTGTCCTCCTCAAAAACATATTTTCTATATGAAAATCAACTACGCTGAACAGAATGGCTATCTCACAATTTTGATTGGATGTGTTTGGGGGAATGATGGGCGTGGGGGGGGGGCTAGTTGCCCTCCAATCACTTTCGACTATTAAAAAGGGCACTAGCCCTTTGAATTTCCAATCGAATGAGCCTGTTTTGAAGTTTCTACGACAACACTTTCTATAAAAACCTTATATGCCCCCAAAGCATAACTTAAAACCCTTGCCTTGAGGGTCGAGGGGGAGTGTCCTCCTCAAAAACATGTTTTCTATCTGAAAATCAACTACGCTGAACAGAATGGCTGTCTCTAAATTTTGATTGGATGTGTTTGGGGGAATGATGGGCGTGGGGGCTAGTTGCCCTCCAATCACTTTCGACTATTAAAAAGGGCACTAGCCCTTTGAATTTCCAATCGAATGAGCCCTTTTTGAAGTTTTTACGACAACGTCTTCTATAAAAGCCTTATATGCCCCCAGGGCATAACTTAAAACCCTTTCTCTAAGGGTTGTGGGGGAGTGTCCTCCTCAAAAACATACTTTCTATCTGGATATCAACTACACTGAACAAAATGGATATCTCAAAATTTTGATTGGATGTGTTTGGGGGAATGATGGGCGTGGGGGGGGGGGAGGGGGCTAGTTGCCCTCCATCACTTTCGACTATTAAAAAGGGCACTAGCTCTTTGAATTTCTAATCGAATGAGCTTTTTTGAAGTTTCTACAACAACGCCTTCTATAAGAACCTTATATGCCCCCAGGGCATAACTTAAAACCCTTGCCCTGAGGGTTGTGGGGGATTGTCCTCTTCAAAAACATATTTTCTATTAGGAAATCAACTACGCTGAACAAAATGGCTGTCTCAAAATTTTGGATTGGATGTGTTTGGGGGAATGATCGGCGTGGGGGGGGGCTAGTTGCCCTCCAATCACTTTCGACTATTAAGAAGGGCACTATCCCTTTGAATTTCCAATCGAGTGAGCCTTTTTTTGAAGTTTCTACGACAAGGCCTTCTATAAAAACCTTATATTCCCCCAGCGCATAACTTAAAAACCCTTGCCCTGAGGGTTGTGGGGGAGTGTCCTCCTAAAAAATATATTTTCTATCTGTAAATCAACTACTCTCCAATCATTTTGACTATTAAAAAGGGCACTAGAACTCTCAATTTCCAATCGAATGAGTCCCTTTGAAGTTTCTACGACGACCCTTCCATATGAAGTGCCTCTGGGAAAAAGAAATAATAATAAATAAATAAATAATAAAACATTGGAGCCCTATGGCCTTTACTATAGGCAACGCTACAGCGTTGCCTCTAATAAATTGATCCGCCTGATAAAAGATCCCATTTAGGTGAGAAGACATGGAATATTTTTCGTGAGGATAATGTTTTTTGTTCAAAGTTTGATTCCTTTTATGAGTCAGTGAAGGAGTCTTTTATGACGTATGTGTTCTGTCCCCCTTTACTTCAAAGTCAAAAAGATCTATTCCTCTTATCCCATGGATGACCCCTGGTCTTCTAAAGAGTTGGAGAAGAAAAAATAATCTTTGGAAAGCTTATAAGTAAGCAAAACCATCTTTTAATGCTACACGTCTTCAGCAATTCAAACTCTACAGGAATGTTTTTAATTCTTTGTGCCGGGAGGCCAAATCCCTTTACTATTCCAAAAAATTCTCGGATTGTGGGAAAGATATTCGAAAAACTGGGCAAGTGATGAATTCCGTCCTCAAACGTTCTTCTGAGGCTCCTTCTATCCCTCCAAGTCTTGTAATTGATGTGGTTGTTGAGGGTGTTCCATTTGTTCAAGAAGTATTTACATCATATTTGGCCAATATTCGGAAAAACACTGCTTCTTTAGTCAGGTCTTCACAGTCACAACCAGATTACAAATCTTATCTTGGTCCACCTTGTCTCAAATCGATGGTGTAATATCCTGCTTCTGAGGTTGAAGTATCCAGGATTGTAAGTAGCTTGAAAGGTTCTTCGTCGTCTGACCCTGACTGTATCCCAACTATGGTAGTTAAGTTCATTCTTCCTTTAATTGTTTCTCCGTTGACGAAGCTTGTAAATCTTTCTTTTATAAATGGGATTTTCCCCAGTTCTCCTAAGCGAGCTAGAGTAATTGTTTTATATAAAGGTGGACCAAGAAATGATCCAGCCAATTATCCTCCTATATCTTTGGAGTCTGTTTTTAGAAAATTTTAGAAAAGACCATGCTTTCCCGTCTGCTTGCTTTTCTAGAGGCTAAAAGATGTTTTCATGATTTATAGTTTGACTTCCGAGCTAAACATTCTACGGAGCATGCGTGTGTAACTCTTTTAAATTTTCTCCACACCGCGCTTGACTCTGGTTTGATTTCTGCTGCTATATTCCTAGATGTCCGTAAGGCTTTTGACTCTTTAACTCATGAGATTCTGCCGTATAAGCTATCACACAATGGTGTAAGAAGACAGGCTCCTTTTTGGTTTGATTCCTATTTGTCAGGTAGAACTATCTCCGTAGATTCCTTTTCCCGCTTTTCGTCTAAAGTTGAGTTTGGTGTTCCCCAAGGCTCTGTTCTTGGACCATTTCTATTTTGATTTATGTTAATGACCTTATAGTTATGGTTAAGAAATGAAAACCTACAGTTTGCTGTCGCCTATGTCATCCTGAAGCTTTCAATGCTACAAAAAAATCCATCGTTTTCGCAGAATGTGGACACTCGTTGCTTTCGCTGATGACAGTACCATTGGTACTGTAGTAGGAACTGAGTCTGAGATGCTTCCCAAATTAGTGTACCTTTTTGAGAGAGTCGTTCTTTGGTTTGATGCAAATTGCCTTGCCCTAAATGTTGCTAAGTCAAGTTTTTTAATTTTTTCCCGTATTTCTCTGGCGTGCCCTGAGTTAACTAATATCCAGCTTTCAAGGGGCGCTCTCAGTAGACCTAAGGATCGATATGTCCGATTTCTCGGTATTCTTCTCCATGAAAACCTTTTCATTCAAACATCAAATCGGAATAATTAATATGAAGATCTCAAGGAGTCTTGGATTTTTGAGGAAGCTAAAACGCATTTGTCCTGAATCCGTTCTAAAAATTCTGTTCCATTGCTTAGTTCAGTCCTACGTCTCTTATTGCCCTACAACATGGATGTCAACTTTCTCTTCTTTTTTTGAAACCACTTTCCGAGTTATATGATAAGGAATAAATATGAAAATTTATTTTTATAAAAAGAAAGAAGAGGGCGCAATTGGCAGTAAATATAAACAAATTAAATTTGTAACTTTCATTTTCCCCATATCTTCATCAGTACTCCTTGAAACTATTAAATAAAAAAAAGTTATTTCAACTGAAAGTAAGGAGCAACACTAAAACTTAAAAAGAACAAGATACCTTGTTGTTGGCGCTAAAGTTTTTTAGTGCTTTATAAAAGTGTATTATTCTAATTAAATGGTCATTGTCTTTCTTAAGTTGTTCTTAAAGAATTGGGATAAAAAGCCAAACTTTAACGTAAAGAAAAAGATCTTTGAGAGGGGCAATTGCCTTGCATACGGAATAATGTTTGTCCATTTTAAGTTTGAATATTGCTCCTTATTTTCAATTGAAAAACTTTGTTTTTTATTTAATTTCTGATCGTTTTTCAATAATGCTGGGATATACGCCCTCCCTCCGTGTAAAATTTACTCCTCCCAAAAAATACTCCATGGAGAGTTCCTTTCACGGAAAATTCTCCCTAGAAAATTCCCTCCGAACACTTTCATCCTCGCTGAGAATTCCCCCAGGAAATGTCTTTTGGACAATTCACCTTAAAAATTCTCCTTGCCATACTTTCATAAGAAAAAATTTTTGATTTGTAATCGTTTTTCAAATCATGCCGAAAATCTCCCCTCCGTGAAAATTTTTTCCAGAAATTCACCCATTCCCGTAGAAATTCGCTCTTGCAAAAAAATTTCCCTGTGGAGAATTTCTCCCACGGAAAACTCCCCCAAGGAAAATTTCTCTGTCAGTACATTCCTCATTGGAGAATCTATTCCGCAGAAAATCCCCCTTCATATAAAATGACTCCCAGACATTTTTCAACCCCGCTGAAAATTTCTCCCAGACAATTCCCCCGGAAAATCTCGACGTGTAGAATCGAGTTGGCAAATAGAAATTAAGACAAATAAATAGAGTTTGGTTAAGGAATTCTGGCAAATTCCAAATTTTAGCATTTTCCCTGGAATGTTCAGTCCCGGAAAATTTCTTCTCCATGAAAAATTACCTCCGTGTAAAATTTCTCTGAATTAGAAAATACCCCCTCCCCGCAGAAAATATTTGTATAGCTCCCAATTACAAATACTATACGTAAATTATGGGCATATTTCACTACTTACAGCCAGGGGCGTCCCGAGACTCATTTTATTGGAGGGGCGATCTTCGTAAATTTTACCGAATCGCCACCTGATTTATGCCGAATTTTCTGTAGAAATAAAGAATTTTGCTAAATTTCAGGCAATTTTGCAAAATTTCTGCCGAAATATTCGCCTTCGGCGAAAATTTTACCGAATACCAAAAACGTTGGAGGGGCGCCCCCCCCCCTCCCATCGAGACGCCCCTAATTACAGCCCTTCTCCCAAGGGCTTAGGGGTGTCATGTTATTCCCAAAGGCATAGCTATTGAACTTTTCAACTGTGCTGAACAAAATGGCTAGCTCAAAATTATGATCGAACGACTTTGGAGAAAAAGGGCGTGGTGGGGGTCATTTGCCCTCCAGTCTTTTTGGTATCTTAAAAGGGCACTAGGACTTTTATTTTTGGTTAGAATGAACCATCTTCCGACATTTTAGGACTATTAGTTCGATTTGATTACCGCTGGGAAAAAACACCAAAAAACACGCATCCATGATATTTGTTCTGGCAAAGAATAAACTTACAGCTATTTCTACTCTTTTACCATCGACCTCTGGCTGACTTTTCTCGAACTATAATATTAATTTAAAATACAGTTATTATGTTACTAAATATCATTATATCATAATATAATAAAAATCAATGTAATATAAATATAAGAATAATTATATGTATTCTTCTATGATATATCACAGTAATGTTTTAATTATAATAATCAAACTAAAACTGTGTTCATTGTTATAACTAATCATTAACTTATTAATCAACTTGTTTGTACTTTATAAATTGTATTTACTTACAAACTTGTCACCAATCTTAATCACGATTGGTCTTCTTTATTTTATGATTTTATGATTGGGTTATGATTCTTATGATTATGTCTTATGCGTTTTCTATTGTGATTGTGTTACATTATGGATCTTATGATAATGTTCTTATGATTGTAAAAACAACTTATTCTTGTTCAGCGTACAAATTTTCGTCTTGTTTCCCCTTGTGTTGTACTCTGTGATTTAGGGGATCCGCGCCCTTTTTTTTATTTTGACAAGTTATAAAATAAATTTAATTGAATTGAACTTACAGACTTAATTATCGTACTTTAATTATCAAACTGAATATAGCCGTTTAAAAAGAAGTGAACTACATTTTAAATATGGGCTGTGCTTTTAATTTTCAAACATTTAGATATACTGAAACTGATATTGAAGCCTTTCGACACTCAAACCTTGGCAGAACTACTGTCAAACCTACACTTGTCTTAGCTGTAGTCAAGTCAACTACAATATTTGAGGGTCTGAACCTACCCCTAGTTTCTTTGATCACAGCTGAATAGCGTGTTCAAACTTTCTTGCTCTAGTAAATGACAGTAACTCAATAGTAACTGCGACCGTTTGCACAATGCAATTTCCACTACGGATTAATTGTGATTCAAGCAAAAGATATTATGTTACTACAGCTGTTAGAGCCCTTGTCGCATCTACTCTACCAAGTAGTGACGTCCTAAAGGTGTTACTTTAGAAGAGCAACAAGTTTGGAATTTCCTAAAGAAGTTCAAAAGTTCCGTGTAGCACGCAAATTTGGGCAATCATTGCACTTTAGGAATTGAGCATGGTGGGAACCCGACTGGTAGTATGTGGGCGGATCTGTAAAAAAAAGTGTTCTTCATTGATCCACACTCTGGAATTTGTCCATGACGACTGACTACTAGTAAACTATAATAAGAAGGTGAGAGCACGCTCTAGAAGTAGTCACAGGTTTTTGATGAATTTCACGGGTTTTTTTTGGTATTTTTCTACAGGTCTTCAAAACCCAACGAGGCATCACCGTCCGTGGCATCACTGGTTTCAAAAGAAATAGTTTTTAATTTCCAGGCAGATAGGTTGTTTTTTTTTTGTGTTTTTTTTTTTTTTTTTTTAACGCATAAGCAGTTCATACGGCTAATCATGTCCACCTAAGTTTTAAGGTTCATAATGTCAGAGTACTGCAAAATTCACGACATTTCCTTTTGATGGTGTGAGATTTACGATGCCTTTTATTCAAAACCTTCAGTGCTAATACAGAGTAATATATAAACAGTGATATAGCTAATACTAAAATATAGCTATGCTAATATATAGTGATCTGTGTTTACCAAGGGGTCAATACAACTTCCTACTGTAAATTAGCTACCCGTACATAAACTTCAACAAGTCAGTTTTTCTAATTAAGTAGCTCGTAATTTGTTCCTCATAGTAGCCAGTTTTTCTTAATTAAGTAGCCCGAATCGTAATTTATTTCTTATAGGCTGTTTTACTTTTCCTCTAAATGAGTTGGGTCTTTTTTAAATAAAAAAATGGTACTGTTGCATTGCACTAATTGGTACACAGCACTATAGACTGTCCAAGGAATGCAGACATGGAGACCCGTAAAGCGGGTAATTGCTATCTAAATTGATCAAACAGCGTGGTTTCTCATTGAATTTAGAATATTTAAAACTGTTTTTTTTTTTGGGGGGGGGGGGGGTTAGGGGGGGGGCAAAGGTACCTAGGTTAGGTTAGGTTACGTATTTAATATATGCTATTTTTTACCCCACCCCACCCCCCTAATGTGCAAATATACAGCCCAAATTTGTTTCTAAAGTATCATATATTTTTTTATTAGCATTAACTAAACTTGACTTCTTTCGTGTGTACCATTAAGTGCACCAGTACCAAATTAAATTATGTAAGTGTTATAGCGACCACACCATAGAAGGGAAGTTAGGTTAATCCTAAAGAAAAAATAAAAATGTGACAAAAAATAATACTTTAGAAACAAAAACTACGGAAACTACAACAGAAAATTATGGAAAGCAGGCCACCTTTTAATATAATGGAACGCATTATATTAAATACCTAACCAAGTCTATACATTAAATATTTAATTAAAATATACCTGTATAGTAGTTTAGCTCACTGAGAATAAGCTAATCATCTCCGAATACAGAAAGAGAAAACGGTGTTACTCAGATCAAGAACTTGAGTGTGGTCGCTATAACACGTAAATATGAAAGAAAATGGACGCTTAATACCTCCACGTATTGTATGCACACTGTTTGATTTAGTTACGTAAATCATAAATTGCGATCGAAACCTTTTTTTCAAAACATACCCCTCTTCAGTATATCCTAATCATGTTCTTTAATCTGGGCGAAGTTCCTAGTCCAGTAATAAATATTTGAATCAGATTACATAATTTACCTTAAATTATTTGCAAAATAAATGCATATCCAAAACTGAAAGGAGCCACAATACTCAGCAAAATTTAATAATGATGATAAACGAGTTTTAAGGGGGGAGGCCCGGCCCCCCTCAAATTATTTTTTTTTAATTTCTCGACACTTCTCGTTCAAATGAACGTAAAATTTAGTGTGCCCTTCCTAAAAACAAATTCCTGAACGATTTGTCAACCCTGAACATCCATAGCCTACCAACGAAAGGCATAAGCCTAGAATCCAGGCTTGAAAAGCAAACATTTTAAGAAAGCAATTCTTACCTCAAAGTATGCGAACAAATTCAAGTTGACACATTTTGAAGGCACTTCCGCAAAAGTGTCCCCCTCCCCCCCCCCCCCCCCATAATGTGCAGATATATCTCCAAAATTATATCTCCCTTGAATTTTGCTGTGCATCACTCTTTTTTCAACCCAGGTACCCGTAAATTGTACCAATGTGTGTTTTTTGTTTCTTGATATAATCAAGAAACGAAAAAACACACTGGAAATATACAATTTTGACTATATATATATATATATATATATATATATATATATATAATATATATATATATATATATATATATATATATATATATATATATATATATATATATAGATATATATATATATATATATATATATATATATATATATATATATAATATATATATATATATATATATATATATATATATATATATATATATATATATATATATATAATATATTATATATATATATATATATATATATATATATATATATATATATATATATAGCGGAAGCACCTTCAAAATAAGTTAACTACAATTTTTCTTCATAATAGGAAGTAACAATTGTCTTCTTAACCTGTTTTCAATAGCCCCAATTCTAGGCTTATACCCAGCGAAATAATAAAACATAAAAAGAGAGCAAAGATTGAACGTATCGGTAAATTTAAATTCTGGGCTAACACATACATCTGGTAGGTAGCAAAAAAAAATTCCACTTGATTCACCTTTCAATTATCTTTCTAAATAAGCCTATAATGGTCGTTAACCTCACAATTGTGCTGCAGCCCTTACCCCCCATGTCTGGATATAGCCCTAAGCTGGGTAGCAATAATCACACAACTGCAACAGTAGTGATTATTAGGCCTATATTAGAAAGGAACATTAAATGGGAATCTCATGGTAGGCCTAAATGTCTTTATTCTACAATCTGATATCTGTTAAAGGATAGATCTACCAAACCCTTCTGTTTTTTACCTGACTTACGGAAAATAGTTCTTGCTTCTTTCTTATTTTTAATATCAAACAACGTTCTTTCACAACTTCAAGAATTCCACTGTCTAATTTACGGAACTCGTACAAATTAATACTTGTGGAGGTGCTCTTTCTCTCGGTGACTCTATCTGCGCGCAAGAACGATTGATACCCCTCTATTTTTGAGATGGATCCATCCATAGATAATATTTGACAAGAAGGGTGAAAAAATTTCTTATCTTAATCACTGCCAAAAACGTAAATTCAATGTGAGCACTATCTCATAAACTTTCTGATACAAAAGCAAACAAGTTTAATTGGTTTGCACTCTCCAAGCCAGAGCAGGGGATTAGCCTTGCGATGCAATTTTCGTTGATCCAACTCTGAAAATCAGCCGAATCAATTCCATAATATATGATCTAGGCCCAAGATAATTCCTTATTCTCATCCTCCGAAATAGGAAGACACGTTAGGAATGTAAAGCGTAGTCATGTGTTATTATCCACTTGTTACTATAGGTCACGAGAGAAAAAAAAAGATAATTTATAAGATCAATTACATTCATGATTATAAAATACTAATTTTTCACTTATTGAAATTTATTTTAAACATAAAATGTTTTTAATGGAAAACACAAACCTAGCTTCCACCTCTGTTTGACAAAATTGGTACGAATTTGACTGAAAGTGCCACGTGCCTTATTTTTGCCTCCATTTGGCAACACCTGTCTGAATCTGGTCAGAGGGGCAACACGTCAGCTTCGTAAATTGCAATTTGAAAACTTTCGTACTCTTCTGACTGAAATAAGATGCAATTTGCACCTTTTTACTAATTACTTCAAAAACCAGTCTGGGTCTCTCCAATCACGCAGATACAAAATGGTTGTATAATCCTGATTCAGACAAGGTGCAATGTCTATAAATTTCTTCAAAGTGTTTGTGCAGGGAGGAACAAGGGGTGAAGGTCAGAAAGGATGTAGGCCCTTATTTTTCTCTTCAATGGCATAGACCTACATTTTGTGATTTTTTAAACTTTTAATAGAACATTTTATTTTTTGTCAACAAATTGAAGATTCCATAGCCTAATGAAAATTTTGTGAACTTGATAAGATGGACCTAAATTTTGTGAATTTCTTGTTCAAACAGGGTGGAGCATACCAAACTTCCTTCTAAGAAGCTGGTAGTGCATTATATAAGAAAATTATTTTTTTAAAGATTAAAAAAAATTTAAATTTAAAAATTATTTTTAGTAAATAGAAAAAAATTTGAGATTAAACAAAATTGTTTGTGTTGTTTACAAACAAACAAAAACTGAAATTTCAACAGTTGGAAATCGTTGAGATTGAATATTTAAGACTTTACAGGAATTTCCTGACCATTATTGAAATTTCTACTGACGGCTGGACTTTTTCATGGGAGAAACCAGCAGTTCAAATTTCCAATTTTCCCCCTAGATTTACAACAAATTTCCCCCAGATTTCACAAATTTCTACTGATGGCTGCACTTTTTCATGGGAGAAAATAACAATTCAAATTTCTAATTTTACACCAGATTTCTAACAAATTTTCCCCCAGATTTCACAAACTTCTACTGACGGCTGCCCTTTTTAATGGGAGAGAAACCAGTAGTTCAAGTTTCTAATTTTTCACCCAGATTTCCAACAAATTTCTCCCAGATTTCACAGATTTCTACTGACGGCTGTACTTTTTCATGGGAGAAACCAGCAGTTCAAATTTCCAATTTTTCCCCTAGATTTACAATAAATTTCCCCCATATTTCACAAATTTCTACTGACGGCTGCACTTTTTCATGGAAGAAACCAGCAGTTCAAATTTCCAATTTTTCCCCTAGATTTACAACAAATTTCCCCCAGATTTCACAAATTTCTTCAGACGGCTGCACTTTTTCATGGGAGAAACCAGCAGTTCAAATTTCCAATTTTCCCCCTAGATTTACTACAAATTTCCCCCAGATTTCACAGATTTCTACTGACGGCTGCACTTTTTCATGGGAGAAACCAGCAGTTCAAATTTCCAATTTTTCCCCTAGATTTACAACAAATTTTCCCCAGATTTCACAAATTTCTACTGACGGCTGCACTTTTTCATGGGAGAAACCAGAAGTTCAAATTTCCAATTTTCCCCTAGATTTACAACAAATTTCCCCCAGATTTCACAAATTTCTACTGACGGCTGCACTTTTTCATGGGAGAAACCAGCAGTTCAAATTTCCAATTTTTCCCCTAGATTTACAACAAATTTCCCCCAGATTTCACAAATTTCTACTGACGGCTGCACTTTTTCATGGGAGAAACCGGCAGTTCAAATTTCCAATTTTTCCCCTAGATTTACAACAAATTTCCCCCAGATTTCACAAATTTCTACTGACGGCTGCACTTTTCCATGGAAGAAACCAGCAGTTCAAATTTCCAATTTTTCCCCCAGATTTCCAACAAATTTCTCCCAGATTTCACAGATTTCTACTGACGGCTGCACTTTTTCATGGGAGAAACCAGCAGTTCAAATTTCCAATTTTTCCCCTAGATTTACAACAAATTTCCCCCAGATTTAACAAATTTCTACTGACGGCTGCACTTTTTCATGGGAGAAACCAGCAGTTCAAATTTCCAATTTTTCCCCTAGATTTACAACAAATTTCCCCCAGATTTCACAAATTTCTACTGACGGCTGCACTTTTTCATGGAAGAAACCAGCAGTTCAAATTTCCAACTTTTCCCCCAGATTTCCAACAAATTTCTCCCAGATTTCACAGATTTCTACTGACGGCTGCACTTTTTCATGGGAGAAACCAGCAGTTCAAATTTCCAATTTTTCCCCAAGATTTCCAACAAATTTCCCCCAGATTTCACAAATTTCTACTGACGGCTGCACTTTTTCATGGGAGAAACCAGCAGTTCAAATTTCCAATTTTTCCCTAGATTTACAAAAAATTTCCCCCAGATTTCACAAATTTCTACTGACGGCTGCACTTTTTCATGGGAGAAACCAGCAGTTCAAATTTCCAATTTTTCCCCTAAATTTACAACAAATTTCCCCCAGATCTCACAAATTTCTACTGACGGCTGCACTTTTTCATGGAAGAAACCAGCAGTTCAAATTTCCAATTTTTCCCCTAGATTTACAACAAATTTCCCCCAGATTTCACAAATTTCTACTGACGGCTGCACTTTTTCATGGGAGAAACCAGCAGTTCAAATTTCCAATTTTCCTCTATATTTACAGCAAATTTCCCCCAGATTTCACAAATTTCTACTGATGGCTGCACTTTTTCATTGAAGAAACCAGCAGTTCAAATTTCCAATTTTTCCCCCAGATTTCCAACAAATTTTTCCCAGATTTCACAGATTTCTACTGACGGCTGCACTTTTTCATGGGAGAAACCAGCAGTTCAAATTTCCAATTTTTCCCCTAGATTTACAACAAATTTCCCCCAGATTTCACAAATTTCTACTGACGGCTGCACTTTTTCATGGGAGAAACCAGCAGTTCAAATTTTCAATTTTTCCCCCAGATTTCCAACAAATTTCCCCCAGATTTCACAAATTTCTACTGACGGCTGCACTTTTTCATGGGAGAAACCAGCAGTTCAAATATACAATTTTTCCCCTAGATTTACAAAAAATTTCCCCCAGATTTCACAAATTTCTACTGACGGCTGCACTTTTTCATGGGAGAAACCAGCAGTTCAAATTTCCAATTTTTCCCCAAAATTACAACAAATTTCCCCCAGATCTCACAAATTTCTACTGACGGCTGCACTTTTTCATGGAAGAAACCAGCAGTTCAAATTTCCAATTTTTCCCCCAGATTTCCAACAAATTTCCCCCAGATTTCACAAATTTCTACTGACGGCTGCACTTTTTCATGGGAGAAACCAGCAGTTCAAATTTCCAATTTTTCCCCTAGATTTACAACAAATTTCCCCCAGATTTCACAAATTTCTACTGACGGCTGCACTTTTTCATGGAAGAAACCAGCAGTTCAAATTTCCAATTTTTCCCCTAGATTTCCAACAAATTTCCCCCAGATTTCACAAATTTCTACTGACGGCTGCACTTTTTCATGGGAGAAACCAGCAGTTCAAATTTCCAATTTTTCCCCTAGATTTACAACAAATTTCCCCCAGATTTCACAAATTTCTACTGACGGCTGCACTTTTTCATGGGAGAAACCAGCAGTTCAAATTTCCAATTTTTCCCCTAGATTTACAACAAATTTCCCCAGATTTCACAAATTTCTACTGACGGCTGCACTTTTTCATGGGAGAAACCAGCAGTTCAAATTTCCAATTTTTCCTCTATATTTACAGCAAATTTCCCCCAGATTTCACAAATTTCTACTGATGGCTGCACTTTTTCATTGAAGAAACCAGCAGTTCAAATTTCCAATTTTTCCCCCAGATTTCCAACAAATTTTTCCCAGATTTCACAGATTTCTACTGACGGCTGCACTTTTTCATGGGAGAAACCAGCAGTTCAAATTTCCAATTTTTCCCCTAGATTTACAACAAATTTCCCCCAGATTTCACAAATTTCTACTGACGGCTGCACTTTTTCATGGGAGAAACCAGCAGTTCAAATTTTCAATTTTTCCCCCAGATTTCCAACAAATTTCCCCCAGATTTCACAAATTTCTACTGACGGCTGCACTTTTTCATGGGAGAAACCAGCAGTTCAAATATACAATTTTTCCCCTAGATTTACAAAAAATTTCCCCCAGATTTCACAAATTTCTACTGACGGCTGCACTTTTTCATGGGAGAAACCAGCAGTTCAAATTTCCAATTTTTCCCCTAAATTTACAACAAATTTCCCCCAGATCTCACAAATTTCTACCGACGGCTGCACTTTTTCATGGAAGAAACCAGCAGTTCAAATTTCCAATTTTTCCCCCAGATTTCCAACAAATTTCCCCCAGATTTCACAAATTTCTACTGACGGCTGCACTTTTTCATGGGAGAAACCAGCAGCTCAAATTTCCAATTTTTCCCCTAGATTTACAACAAATTTCCCCCAGATTTCACAAATTTCTACTGACGGCTGCACTTTTTCATGGAAGAAACCAGCAGTTCAAATTTCCAATTTTTCCCCTAGATTTCCAACAAATTTCCCCCAGATTTCACAAATTTCTACTGACGGCTGCACTTTTTCATGGGAGAAAACCAGCAGTTCAAATTTCCAATTTTTCCCTAGATTTACAACAAATTTCCCCCAGATTTCACAAATTTCTACTGACGGCTGCACTTTTTCATGGGAGAAACCAGCAGTTCAAATTTCCAATTTTTCCCCTAAATTTACAACAAATTTCCCCCAGATCTCACAAATTTCTACTGACGGCTGCACTTTTTCATGGAAGAAACCAGCAGTTCAAATTTCCAATTTTTCCCCCAGATTTCCAACAAATTTCCCCCAGATTTCACAAACTTCTACTGACGGCTGCACTTTTTCATGGGAGAAACCAGCAGTTCAAATTTCCAGAAGTGACCGCCACAAAGACAGCGTAGTTTCATGGACGAAGCCGAAGTTCAGAGCCATACAAACTCTTGAGATGAAACCAATCACGTTTTTTTTTTTTTTAATGATAGACGGGCATAAGAAAATCAAGAAGAACAGAGAGCACGTAAAAGCCTTTTTAAAAGTAACAGTTCCACTGGGGTGACTCGGCACTGCCTTTAGCGGGCACGACAAAACACAATCCTTGACAAACAAGGGAAATTTCATCGAGAAGTTATATCTTCTCGCAGAGAACTTTCCTACAATCTTCGACAAGCTACATGGACAGTAAACTCACTACACATCCTATTAATACCAGAACAATCTTATTTTGTTGATCGGTTCCAGGTATCATTGCACGATAGTGCAAGAAGTATAAGGCACCAAATACTTTGCCTTTGTTGTTGATGAAACGAAGTACAACTCGAAGAAAGAGCAGCTCACCATTCTTCTTAGGTACTTCGACGAAGGAAAAGTAAAAGAAAGACTGATTGAATGCAATGACATAAAAAGCCAGGATGTGGAAAGTCTAGCAGATTTTATTTACGACAAAGTGACAGGAATTGGAATCGTTTGGAACTAGTGTGTCACACAGTGCTTCGACGGAGCAAGCGTAATGAGTGGACAACTTATCCGGTGTTTAAGCTCGTTCGAGAGCAAAATTACCACTGGCAATATACATTCATTGCAATGCACATAAGCTAAATTTGGTCATCGCGAGCAGTGTTGAATCTGTTGGCTCTGTTGATTATATTTTTCGCTGGTCCAGACTCCATACACATTTATTTTCAACAGTAATACTCGACATCAGTTGTTTGTTAAGCCCCAGAAAAATTCCGAACTGCCAGTTCTGGAGCTGGGAAGAATTGCTGCCACACGATGGTTTTACTGGTATCTGCCTATATCGAAGGTTAGACTCCAATATGAATGTATTTAATTTTTACTGTCTGCTGTAAGCTAGGGAGCCGATAGAAAAGTACGGGCCGAGGCAGCTGAAATCCAGAAGAAGAAGGGATCGTTCCTTGTTTTCTTCCAGTTGCACTACACAGGAAGGAATTATGCGTGCGATGACCTCCCTGTCTCAACCGCTCTAGGCCATTGACTTGGTTATTTCCCGATTGTGCACTCTGTTTGAGGTTACAAAATGTGAAATCTCTTACCTGCGTTCAGATCCTTCATTCGTATCGCTTTCCGAGAAGACAAAAGAGTCCGCAACAGAACTCGAAACCGAAGTACCTACTTTGATGAACCTGCAACTGGAGTCTCCTCTATTGGTCAGAAAGGACAACTTCGAAGAAGTCAAAAAGTAACTAAGCATCTAAATCAATTTATGACAATTTTGATGCTAGGAAAGAACATTGAATCTGGTAATCGGACTGTAATTTTGGCGGATGAAAAGAAACGAGATTATTTAGAGATTTTCGACCGTCTACAAACCGACTTTGACAGAAGGTTCACACATAACTTGCCAGTGCTGAGCACACTCAAAGCCTTGGATCTAAGCTCAATCAAGTTTATGAACACAGAGCTGCTCAAGCGTTTCTCTGCTCTTTACGGTAGGCTGGACAACGACGACATTTTTCTCTAATCTCAAGCTTGTATTGCTAAGAGTTTCTTGCTTGATGAGAAGAAAAATCCTGAAAACTGCCTAGACATTGTCAACCATCTTCAAACATTACCTATGGCTTACTCAGAAGAAATAAAGCACTTTGTATAGCTGCCACACTTCCTGTGACAAAAAGCGAGCAATGAGCGTTTGTTTTCTGGCCTAGAAATAATGAACAATACCTTGGTCTACAAAAAGAGTTGATTGTCTCAGTCACCTAATTTTCATATTTGCAGAGAAGTATTTAGTATAAAACTTGGACTACGATCAGCTTGTTGATTATTTTGCAAAGATGAAACCTTGGCGGTTTCCCTTGTTACCTTGAGTGTTTTAATATTTTTTGCTCTTATTATTTTTTTCTTTTTGTAAATATATTTGACATGGAAGATTTTTGCTGAAGGAAAACCGAGATTTCGGTTACAACCCTCAGCATAATAATGAAGGATACTTTCACCACATATTGTTTTCTTTAATAAGAAAGTTTCTCGCTGAGGAAGGCCAGCCTGTAGTCTAGTTGAACTTTCCAATTTCAGTTTAAGTTTCATCTAACGACGTTGATTGTAATCTTAATTATTATAATTAATCCTAGAGTTAAGCTTGGTAGGAGTTACAGATTCAGTTACAGTACATTTCTAAGCTAGACACGGGTGCTGAAAATGCGTTTTTACTTAAAACATTCGCTCGATGTCCTGCCAAAACCCAAATTAGTTCTTGCACAACACAAAGTAAATTGCCGGATGTGGGGACCAGATGGAACTTTTTTCCATCCCAAGATTTGGCCCAAATGGTGCCTCTGGCTTTGAGTATTATGCCATTGTTTTGAGGTAAACAAATATGATTGCGCTTAATATAACAGTTTCTCACACTTTGGAAATACTTCATATGCAAAAGCAGCAAGTTACAAGCTGTCACTTTGGTAGAAGCAGAATTGACAGCCAGTGGAAAAAATATCAGACTTCATCTTTTTCAGATAATTTAAACATCGTATTCATAATTGCTTTTACAGTTATGCACGCTTTTCGTGTATCAATGGGGAAATCTCTTCAAAAATTGTTTCGACTTTAGTGAAGAGTTTTAGTTCCATGGGATTACGTCCCGCCTCTCTACATGAATTATAATTTTCTTGGATTTTGCAGCCGTGTGTTTTAGAGCGAGTAAAATTTTTCTATGCAATTAATCACTTAGCAAAACCTACAGTATTATGGATAAAAATGACAATACCGTCACTAGAGCATGATGGCAAAGGTATTTGCGAAAAGTGTTTAATTCCACTTTTCCTAATATTACAGGAAAGCAAAAACAATAGAAAAATCTTTTTCAAAAAACAGAATTAATAAACTTGAAGCTTTAAAGACTGATTTTAAGTTAACTTTTTGATTGGATTTCACTGAAAATGGAAAAAATTGCAAAGTTTTTTTTTCTTACCTACAAGGAAAACGGACTTATGCCCTTTTTACAAAGTAAAAATTTCAAAATTCAATTTTTTCTAATTCACTAAATGGTCTTAAGTTTGTTTTACCTTTATTTTTCATTTACAAGTCATTAGTTCAATAGATAAAACGCAACAAAATAAACCAAAGATGAAAATTCGTCTTAAGGAAGCTCATGTTAATCCGGAATATACTCCCGAAGCGCCCTGTCGTACAGAGGGTTTCTGTAAAACCAATGCAAATCCTCTGAGATGAAGGAAAAAAGAGAAATGAGGTCTTTTTTTACCGAGTAAACTTTTATTCATTATTTTGCTAATTAAATTATCACTTTTCCTTTTTTTTGTTGCGTAAATTTTCAGTTTGGAATTTGGTGAATAAATTATCACTTATTTATGATTTCTGCGTAAATATTTACTATTTCATTTTTTGCTGATAAAAAATCTTACTTTTTTCAATTTGCTGAGTGATTTCTCACTGTTTTTGCCTGAGCGAATTCTCACTTTAAATTTTCTTCTCGTAAAGTTCTAATAAATAATGTGTTATGCTAAGTGAATTTTCTTCTTCTTCCTTTTGGCTAAATAAATTTGACAAACATCCTTCTTTGTTTGTTAAGTTCACATCATCCATACTTTATTTAGCATACCCAATAGTTTGACTGCATTAGACTTTATCTGAACTTATTAGCTGAGTTATATGTTTAAACTTGCTGAGTAGGAATAATATCACACAATCAATACACAATTGAACCATCATTATAGTAACAGCCAAAAAAATGTAGTGTATTGTAATCTCAATATCCATTATCTTGACAGTAGTGACGTACAAACCATATTCTTTTATTATTATTATTATTCTTTTATTATTAAAACAATTGAAACACGAACTGTGCTCCTCTTTGCATAACAGATTGAGGGGTCTGTGAAACCCCTTTTGAGTTGTCCAACTGTGAGTATTAAGTCTTAATATTGTGGAATTATAAATATTGAGAGCCTTCGTATTGCTCAAAATATAAAAATTAACATTCTTAGAAGCACGGAAATTGGAAATTTATCAGTGTTTTTGGATCGCTGACGCATTGGGTTGTCAAACTGTGAAAATTGTCTAATAATCATAGAATTTTGATAAATTTTAAGTTTCTTAAAGTTTGAAGACACTGTGTTGTATAAACAAGAAAATAAAAAGTCTTAGAAGTACGAAAATGTGATACTTGTTAAGATTCTTGAAATATTAATGCTTTGGGCTATCAAATTATAAAAATTTTGCCTAGGAATTGTAAGGTTAAAAAATAAGAGATTTTTGAAAGGGCTATTGCATTTTGTTGTCAAAATACGAAAATAAAAAGGATTAAAAGTATGCAAATTTTGAAGTACTTGAATATAAAAAGTCTTTGGTCTGTAAGTAAGACAAACAAAGCCTTAGAAATATAAAAATGTTAAATCTATCAAGAATTTTGAAATTTGAGAATTTTGAGTTTAACAAATTGTAAAATTAAGTCAATGAATTGTGGAATTTCTAAAGAGGTTGCGAATCTAGAAAGTGTAAAGTGTAAAAATCAACTTGTCATAACAGTTTGAATTGTCTTAGTTAAATTAAGACTTGAAATTAATTTTGTCTTGTCGAGGATTGAAGAAAGAGACATCAGAAGTAGAGGAATAAAATCAATAAAAGATTTTATATCAATGAATAATTCTTTCTTGAAAGACAGATGAATTATTTTCTATACAAGGAATCACAGCCATTAGTTAGTTCATGTTTCTGAACATTATGATGTTAGTACAAAGAATAATCACAATAATAATTTTTATCTTAAAAACCTTTCTTCGGAATTGTCCATTTTTAGACTTTTTATATTAAGATTTTTGATATTGTTATATTATAAACTTATTATATTTAAGTTAAATGGGAAAACAATAAAGATGAAGTCCCAAAGGCCCTAGAAATCTGTCCAATGAATATTTTACATTACATTATTTTTTAAAAGTATTTCTTACATCAATTGGATATTAAACGATCACCAATAACAACTATAAACACTATTAACAATTGCATGGAATCAAAGTATATAAATAATTATTAATTTTTGCTTGCAACTCCCAATGTCTATGATTAGGTAAGAGGTCCAATCAGTGGCTGTGAATTTAGAACAAATTTTACAAGGAAAGAAAATCTAACAGAACTTTTTACCAGAAAACATCATTCGCAATTCAAATTAAATGAAGAATTTAACATATCTCAGCGGTTGCCTTCAGACCTCAAGATGACAATAAAATTTATATTTGATTCAAGTATTATAAATTGCTTTGGAGAAAACAAAAGTGATTGCGCTATATAACAGTTTGATATAACAGTTATGAAAGGGCTTGATAGGACAAACAGCCTCCATCCTGCTATATGTTAGTAGAAATATTTGAATCTATTCTTGGTAGTATAGTTTTCTTTGTGAGCAAGTTCTTCCTTCTTTTTTTTTGTCTTCTCATCTTCTCCATATTGAACCCTTGTTTGTTTTTTGGGCAATAAAGATATTGATTGAATAAAAACAAAAGGCTAATAAATTTTCGTTAAAAAAAACAAGATTTGTTGTATAATTTGTAAAAAAAAAATGTGGAAAATTTCTTGAAATCCGCCTTATCATTACTAGACCTAGGCCAGATGGCCATCAAACGAGCAATAACTTATATGGGCCTACTGACAGAACATCTAGCAAAAAGATACGAATTCAGGCCATTATCCTTAAATATCACTAAAGCTTTTGTAACAGAATGTCTTCGTGACTTAAGAAGGAAACTTTGCATGTTTAATGTCCACGAATGTCTTTTAAAGTGATCACAATCTTTCATTTTGATCATTTACTTATGGTTGTTCCTGATCGGTATAGTTCCAACCAATATCCAATGAAGGCATGCTTACCCTTGGTTAATATCTTGAGACTAATACTTTTTTTAAATACATATTAGCAACATGTGAGACATCTTTAAGATCTTTGTCCAGCGATGGCATCGTCATTTTATATATAGTTTTCTTGGATTTTCCCAATGATTAGTTGTTTAGAAAAATTCCGATCACTTAAAAACATGGCTGTAAAGTTCAAAAAATTCTAACTCAGACGAAGGGGTGGACATGAAACCACCAGATTAACACTCGCTCACTAATGCCAAAACAAATTTTGATGGGATTTCCCCACGGATACAGAGATCGCCTGTGTAAATGTAAAAGACAGTGGCAATATAATGTCGAAAAATGATTATCTAAAAAAGAAGAAGTCAGATATTGTTTCCACTCTCAATTCTACTTTTACCAAATTGACAGAGTTTATTACCCGCTACTTATGAATATAAAGCATTTCTGAAATATGAGCCACTGATGTAGTTAGCGGTCTTCCTCGGAACGCAGTTAATACTTGGAGTAAGTATAAATTTTATTCTCATCTCCAGGTTTGGAAGCAACCCCTGAGATACTAAATTCTTCATTTAATTCAAATGAAGAATGATGTTTTTTGGTCAAAACTTCTCTTAGTACTTCGTTTATGTTAAAATTTGTACGAAATTCACACCTCATGACGGACCTCTTCATTCCTCACAGAGATTGGGAGTTATCAGTGTACAGTAATAATAACTTGTGTAGTTTTTTTTTCTATGCAATTGTTACTAGTGCTTATAATTGTCGTTAGTGCTTGTAAACATACTACTGATGGAAGTAAAGTTTTTCTTTAAAAAGATTATGTAATGTAAAATTTTTATAGCACAGACTTCTAGGGCTGTTGGGACTTCATCGTTAGTTGTTTTACCATTATTTTCAATTCTCAGAACCTAGTTGAAAAGCACATAAAAAGCCATCATAAAATGATCTGAAGATTGACAATTTTGGAGAGGGGCTATTGAGGTAAAATTATTTACAGTTGATATTCTTTGCAGTATCATTTTAATTTTCAGATATGAACAACTCATCTTTCTTGCGATAACAAATTTGTTCATTGAGGTAAAATGTTCTATTAATTTTAATCCTTTACTGCTGATGTCTATTTCTTCAGTCCTCGACAAGACAAAGATAATATCAAGTCTAAATTTACCTGTGACAATTCAAGATGTTTTGAAAAATTGATTTAAACACTGTAACAAATAAAAAGCATTAACACTTTACGCTTTCAATTATCAACTTCTTCAAAGATTTCATAATTCGTTGTCTTAATTCTACAATTTGTTCTACTTAAAGCCTGCAAGTTTCAGAATACTTTGCAAATTTAATAGTTCACACTTCTAAGACTTTAAGTTGCCATATTTGGAAACTCAATGGCTTCATATACTCATGTATTTCAACAAATTTTTGAAATTTCATATATCCTAGACCTGGTTTCATAATTTGATAACTAAAAGCCTTTAAGTTTCAAAAATTTTAAAAAGTTCACACTTTCATTTTTCTAACGCTTTTATTTTTTTTTATTTTGACAACAAAATGTCATCATCCTTTCAAAATTCGAGAATTTTTTTGAAATTCCCCATTCATAGCAAAATTTTTATAATCTAGCAACCCAATTGCTTCACATTTCAAGAATCTTAGTAAATTTTACACTGTGTGCTTCAAAGAGTTTTAAATTTCATATTTTCACAACGCAGTTCTTTCATACTTCAAGAATCTTAAAATTACTTTAAATTCCATAACTTTTAGACAATTTTCACAGTTTGACAGCTCAATGCCTCGAAACTTCCAGAATCTTAACAAATTTGCAATTTTCGTACTTTCAAGAGGTTTGATATTGACTTTGATTTTAAGAATACAGTTCATTAAAAAATAGCCTAGAAAATTTCCGAACCCATGGAAATATGCCTTACCATTATCATACCTAATCCAGATATCCATCAAACGAGCAATGACTCGCATGGCCTTATTGACAGAAATTTTAGCAAAAAGATATGTCAGGCTATTGTCCTTTAATATCAATAGACCTTGTGTAAGTATAGCGTAGTGACTTAAGAAGGAAACTCGGCATGTATAATGTCAACGAACGTCTTTTAAAAGTGATCAAAATCTTACATTTGGTAATTTGCTTATGATTGTTCCTGATGGGTGTCGTTCCAAACAGTATTCAATAGAGGCATGCCTAACCTAGGATTGTATATTGAGACTAATACTTTTTCTAATATATGTAAACAACATGAGAGGCATCTTTGCGATTTTGATCCAGCAATGGAATTGTCGTTTTATAATGAATTCTGTAGAATTTTCCAAATGGTTAATTGCACATAAAAATTTCGCTCTGTTAAAAAAACATGGCTTCAAGTTCAATAAGTTCTAAATCGTGCGGAGAGGCGAGCAGTGAAACCATCAGAATATGACTCTTCACTAAGGTCGAAAACAATTTTTGAAGCAATTTCCCCATGGATGCGCGAATCTTCTCCATAATTGTAAAAGCCAGTTCAATATGATCTTCAAAGATGATTATCTAAAAAAGAAGCAATGAGATCCACTAGCCCTCAATTCTGCTTCCATCGAAGAAATAGAGCTTATTGCCTGCTACGTTTGAACAAGTATTCCCAAAGTGTGAGGAACTACTGTATCTAGCTCAGTCACTTTTGTTTTCCTCGGAACAAAGCTGTAATACTTGGATTATGCATAAATTTCATTGTCAACTTCAGGTTTAGAGGCAACTACTGAGATATACTGTATTCTTCATTTAACTTAAATTACAAATTGTGTTTTTTGTTCCAAATTTCTGTTAGTTCTTCGTTTATATCAAAATTTATACAAAATTCACAGCCCATGACGGGATTTCTTAATTTCTCATAGAGGTTCGGAGTTATCGGCGTAAATTAATAATAAGTTGTATTGTTTTTTTTCTATGCAATTGTTACTAGTCCTTTTGCTTGTTATTAGTACTTGTTAATATTCGGTTGATGCAACTAATAAGTTTTTTTTCAAAAGATCTAGTAATGTAAAATTTTCATGGGACCGACGTCTAAAGCCGGTGGGAATTCAACATTAGTTTTTTTAACCATTATATTTAAATCAATAAATCCAGTACATAAGTGTATAAAAAAAACTTCATAAGAGAATCTGAAAATTGATAATTTCAGAGAGGGGCTGTTGAGGGTAAAATTATTCACAGCGGATATTCTTTGTACTAACATCATAATTTTCATATTTAAACGTTAACTAATAGATGACTGTGAATTCTTGTAGAGAAAATAGCCCATCTGTCTTGCGAGGAAAAATCTATTCATTAATATATACTCTTCTATCGAGTTTAATCCTTTACTGCTGTTGTCTACTTCTTCAGTCCTCGACAAGACACAAATAATTTCAGGTCTGAATTTACTCGTGACAATTCAAGATACTTTGACAAAGTGATTCAATATTCTACAAGTAAAATGCAGATACCCTTAGACTTTACAGATTTCGTAATTCATTCTCTTTATGTTTACAGTTTTTTCAACTCCAAGGCTTCAAGTTTCAAAACTTTTTACAAGTTTAATATTTTCACATTTCTAAGACTTTAAATTCTCATATTTGGAAACTCAATTACTTCATATATTCAAGTATTTCAATAAGTTTGTCAAATCCCACAGATCCTAGACCTGATTTTCGCAATTCGAAAACTCAAAGCCCTTAAGTTTAAAAATTTTAAAAATAGCTCTCATTTCCATACTTTTTGCCCCTTTTCATTTTCGTATTTTGACATCAAATGCCAAAACCGTTTCAAAATTCTCGAATTTTGTTCGAATTCCCCAATTCATAGACATAATGTTTATAACTTAACGCCATAGAGCCTTCAAATTTCAAGCATCTTAAAACATTTCACATTTTCATACTTCTAAGACATTTCATTTTCATCTTTTCACAAGAAAATGCCTTTATACTTCAAAAATCCTAAAACTACTTTAAATTCCATGATTTTAGAAAATTTTCACAGTTTGGTAAACTCAATGCCTAGCTTTTCAAGGCTCCTAAGACACATTTTCAGACTTTTAAGACTTTTATTTTTTAAATTTAGTTAACAAAACCTTTCAAACACTGTAGAATCTTACTATTTTCATATTTTATAATTCTTAAACTTAGTTTTAACATTTTGACAGCTCAAAGCATTCATAATTCAATAATTTTAACAAGTCTCCAAGTTTAACACTGCTAAGACTTTTAATTTTTGTAGTTGGAGAATAAGAAGATTCTCAAATTTTTCAGAATGAAAACTCTTAAACTTAATTTTCACATTTTTAACACTCAAATCCTTTTTTGAACTACTATTACTACTACCAGCAACTCACTGCAGCAGCAAGCCACCTAAGGCCATCACAGATACGCATGCTCCCCTCCATCCCAATTTCTTCAAAGTCTCTCTCTTTATATCCTCCCAGGAAACTTCTCATTTCCCTTAAATCTTTCCTTACGATCTTACAGTGGCTTCCAATATTCTTATCTAGGTTTGCAGATTTATGTTCCTATTCTTCTAAACTTTTTTCAACTGTGAAAAAAAAAATTGGGTGTTGGATATTCTAGATTTCACATATTTTTTATTCCAAAGACTTTTAGTTTGCACATATTGAATACACTAAGCCTCCACACTACCAAAAATTTCAACGTGTTGTTCACAGTTTCTAATATTTAATTTCTACAATTTTAAAGTTCGAAGACTTCCTATTTAGGAGATCTTAACGTATTTCACATTTTCACACCTGTAGGATTTCTATTTTCACATTTTGACAAAACATATACTTCACACTTTTGCAAATGTCAACAAATTTCAGACAATGCTGATTCCTTATCAATGTATTTTATGTATCGATAATTCAAAGAATACAATTTAGAAGAAAACGAATTTTCACATCTTGTTCTTTCAAAAATTTTAACAACGTTTTTAGAATTCTGCTCCTTAACCTTTCATTCTGTTAATTTTTGGCTAGCTTTATTTTAACATATTTTTATTTTATTTTATCTAAAATTAAGGGTTTCTTGATTTAACTTTGTTTTAGTGAGTTGGTGGCTTTTTAATTTTAGTGTATCTTCTTTTTCTGAGGTAAATTTTAATATATATATTTTTTTTTTTAGCAAATATAATATACTTTGTTTTTCTTAGCTAAATTTTATTTCATCTAGTTTTTTTTTTAAAAAATGTCAAATTTTTTTTAGTAAAAATTAATTTTAATGAATCTGGTTTTTCTTCTAAACTCAGTTAATGTATCTAATTTTCATACACAGTATATGAAAATCCTTTTAAAAGAAGCATTTCAAGTAGATTATGCATTTTGACTATCTGAGATAAATTATCTAGAGAATTCAATTAATCAATATGATTTTCACTTTTAACAATAGTTAATTTCCAAATTTTTTTTTACTTGAAAAATCAGATGGTTTGCGACTGAGCACATTTCAAGTAACTTGTGGATTTTTTATTTCAGAGAACTCATTTACCCCATCCACTTAAAATCCCTCTGATTTTGTTATTATTAATAAATCAAACAGTCTTTGAATTAAGCTGTTTAGAAGCTGAGTTAAGAAGAGCCCTGATATAATTATGATACGTGTGGAAAGAAGGCTTCCCTGATTGAGTACACAAAAATATGTCAGATCCTGAATCAATTAAAAAGAAGATATCCGAGCTGGACTGGCTGATAATTGAAAGAAGTTGTACATCCTACCTTAATGATGATCTTCTGTTTGATTTCACAAAGTTCGAAGAGTCTACGTCGAATTCATATCCTTTTTGTATGTTCATTTTTTAAACAGATTATGAGCTGTTGTCTACTTTGTTTAAACCTAGTGAATTTATACCGATGTCAATGAATAAGGCTAACATTTTTGTTTCTCAAAGCTGTATCAAGATATTTTTAAAGTTCACGATCCTTAATCGCTTAACTAAAACTCTTGGAATTTAGTCATTGTGGAATAACAGAGTATTGTGTAATAACAAAATCAAAGAACCGAGTCCGTTGATTTTGAATTGAAGGTATCAAGTGTTTTGCAGGTTGCATACGTTGCATCAAGACATGGCTAATTTTAGACAGAGAAAAGCCAAGACAGATAGTCCAAGTAATTGAGAGACAAATTTTTAAATAGCTGGGGCACGGGTAAATGGCAGGAGTATGCATGACTCTCTTATTGGACACATACTTGTTTGTTAGTTTTTGGAAAGGCATGCCTGCTTAGAGTCTCAGGCATGTTGACCAAGAATTTAAAATTGACATAAGACCGTTAGATTGCCTGTAATGAGAGGCAAACAAGGCACGCCCGCCTATGGCCAAGTAAGTTGGGAAACTTGCTGAAACAGTTTGCATAGATGAAAAAAAGAAATCTTTGAACACCCAGAGTACGAAAAAAGAATTGAGCGTTAGAAGCAAGGTAGGATCGTTGCACTTTGTTTGAGACAGGGTCTCGATTTTTTTTTAACAAATTTATAACTGAAAAAACTTACAGAGATTTGTGACCATTCTAACACCTACCTTTTCTCCTAGTTTCAGTTTGATAAAATAAAAATTGGCATTTCACCTTGATTGGAGTAAAATTACGGAAACATTCTATATATGTATTATTGGAAACCTAGAGCGAGCCATCAACCCCATTATACTGCTAGTAACCATGGTTTGAGGATAATTAGAGACATTTCATCATACTTGAACTGGAATGATACATTTATTTGCCTTTCACGTCATTAGAGAGGTTAGATTTCTCTGGCCATGAAAAATATTTGTCTTGGCCATACTTCCACCTAATTCACTACTAGCGGCTCCAACATCTGCCGGGAATCAAACACAAAATAGATACACCGAACCCGCACATTCTAATTACCAAATAGCCGTAGAAATACAATATATCATCTCAAAATCAGCGTTACGTCCTCTATGAACAATTTAGGACTAATACAGAGTCAGTGTAAATAATTCAAATCTCGACATGATCAAATCATAAGTGCTTTCTATACGGCTATCAGTTGCATTGAAAGAATAGACTGATTTCGGTTAACTTAAAATTATAAGATATAAACTTATAATAAACAGTCTGTTTAATCAAGTTAATTTTCATATTCAGGCTACCTTTAACATCATGATTAGGCATACGGAAATGTAGATTTATCTTCATTCCGCAGGCCTTATTTAATATGCTATCTTTCCTTACAACCTCATTAGCCTCATTGAAATCAAGAATTTCTACCTTACTGTATTCTGTACATTGACATATTTGACTACTAAATAAATTCAAACAAAAATGTCTAAGGGGGTAAACCCAGGGTGTCAGGAGGATATACAGAATTATTAACAGTTACGTATTATTGTGTTCATGTACAGCAGCTAGGGGAAGAGTTGCCAAAATCTGTGAGTCTTTTTCTTATAGAGGAAGATGTACCTTTAACCATCAAAAAGTTTTTTTTTAATCCAGATTTATGATTTTCATAGTTCTTTCTATCACTTTTAAGGGGGATTAAACTTCTAGAATCACCTCATTTAGAATAATACGTTTTGAAAAAGCATATAACATGGACGCTAAAAGGGAAAGGAGGAATAGGCGTCCCCTCTTGTTGCAGAAACAATTTCAGTTTGAATTAAAGAATGAAATTTACATTATACTATAAGGCGGCTGAATTGTTATTAGGTGCAATTCCCACAAATACGTGAGGTAAAAGGAAGGTCAGAAGTAGATTGTGGGATACAACCAGATCGGAGGAACAAGCAGTTCATTTTAAAATATTTTAAAGTATCCTTTTAAGCAAATTGGATTCAGAGTTAGTTGCATCATGAGTCAGAAAAACAACAACATTTCTGAGCTATTGTCAAGTGATTCTTTAATAATCCCCTTCCAATTTGCTCTTTCACAATTGAAGGAGTCTCTCCCTTTTTTCCCTACAAGTTTAGTTAACCTAAATAGCGTAAACTGCTTGATTCAGCACTGAAAGACAACTTTCCAATGGTGTAAGCAGAGATAAGTGTATTCGATGAATTAACCCAGGGTTAAAAATTATAATAGCAAAAATTATGTCTTTTTAACAGATCTTTTATTATCAGGATTCTATTCTTGAAAAAGGGCCGGATTTCCATTATGATTTTAAGTCGATTGCGTCTATTTTTTAAAATCTATATTTTTCAGTAGCTCGAAACTACATACTTCAATTCAGTCAGTGATCCGGCATGACTCCTAAAATCGTGATGAAAGGTTAACGAATGTGTCACAGAGAGTGAGAAGTTCGTTTTTGCCTATTAGCACAAGTTAATGAATCTGAGCTTTTCATAAAAATTGTGCTCCTTGAGTTAGAACAGGGTATGCAGCTTCTGAACTTAGTTGCTTTGGTTTTGAAGAAGGCAATAACAATTTTGCCTTAACTACATGGCTTTTCTAAGTTTTAGTCTTTGTGAAGTATCTTAACTACCCAGCTTTCCTCTGATTTGGTTTGACCTCGCATATGACTGCTATGATTGTCCTTGGACGGGTATCCTGACAATTAAAGAACATTATTGCCTTGTGTCTTGGAACAATGAGAATAATCTTCGAGAAACATATCTTGGCCAGACAGTGAATGTAAATAAGACCTTCGAGTCAAATAATGTGGAAATAGCTGCTCTTCAGGAATCTACACCAGGAGGATTTTGATATATGTACGAGGGATATATGTTGAGCGATATAAAATAATTTTTCTGGAAGGGAAAGGAGACATAAAGTTGGTGTTTTAAGCAAATCAGAAACGAAAGATACGTTCTATTTTAAACTAAATTATATAGTAGACCAAGTATGTCAATTTGTTATGCATTGATTTTAAACCCAACTTTTGTTATGACCAAATCTATGCACAAACTGATATTAACCAACACGGTTTTGGTGAAAGAAGGAACATTTAAACGTATTTAATTGACATTTGCTCTAGGTGTGGCCGAATTTTTGGTAAATCGTGATTCTTACAATGTGCTATGTAAAAGGATTTATGGACAACATATCAAGGGACTACAAGGAACCAGATTAACCTTGTTCTGTCTGGCACAGACACTGTCTAGAAGTTATCCAGCCTGCTTGTGGGGGCATTTCTCACTCTGACCACCAACTAGTAATTATTTGTTTGAATTAAAGCTAAGGATTTTTATCAAGTGTAAAACGACTACTTCCAACTCGTTCAAATCTTAACACTTATAAATATAAATACAAAAATAACACTAAATTGATACACAAATTAGTTATCTCAATTTGGTTTATAACCAATTCGGTTATCCTAAATTGGTACAAATACTATTGGTGACACTCAACTTATTATCGATCTTTTGGACATTTTTTAGAAGGCTGCGGGTTTTAAAGCAGCAAAAAAAAACGTAATAGAATTTGCTATCAACGGAATAGCCTGTAACTCAGTATTTTTAAAATCTTAAGCCTCGCGATGGTTGAAACAAATAGCTTAAAATCGAATACATCAGAGGAGATCTTCCTGATTATCTTTACAGAATAATTTTTTCTTTTGAAAAATGCAAGAATGAATTTTTTAAAGCACTGATTTTCATTTTCAAAAAGAAAATTTTCCAATTTACAAAATAGTATGTTGTAACAATAATAAAAAAAGTTGGCTTTCAAGATTTCCACTTAAGTTTTAAGACTATAGTTCAAAATCGTTGTTCAATTTAATTTAAATTAATTTAATTTAAATAATTTAATTCAATTTAAGTTATTCAATTTTCTATGAAGACTTCTGTGAATTATTTAGGAATCCAAGGTCATTTTATGTTACTTTTTGTGTAAGAAACTATCTTTATTTAGAAGAATGTTTTTTTTTATTTCTCTTTGTGTTTTTTTTTAATTTTTGGCTAATTTTTGTTATTACATTTATTATTGTTATTTCATTTTTAATGTTACTACGTTTATGTAATATTACAACATAAAAATATATCAATGCTATTATATTTACGTTAAAAATATTATTATTTGTTTATTTGAAAACTAAAACCCAGGCACAAACTGATACATTGTTAGCATAGTTACTATAAATATTACAAATTAATTCATAGTTACTTTCCTTCTGATATTAATGTTAATTACTATTATTGTATTTTTGTGGTTTGTTTGCCTAATCATGCTGTGGCATTTAGAGGGGATAAATTTATGTTAAATTTTTCTATAATTAATGACATGATATAAATAAAAATAAAAAGAAGGATCGGATTTTCCACAAAAAAGGTATTTCCAAAAGTTTTACTACCCTGTATTTTCAACTAGCAATTATTTTCACCTATCTTCACAACTTAAACTGGAGTTTAAAATTCTGACCTCTTCCCACCCAAAAATGTCCCTTGTGTTGCAAATAAATTTTCTGAAAATACAACAGATCTTTAGATTCTTAACAAATTTTAAAATCAAATATGGATAACTGAATAGCCTAAATTTACTTATTTAATCCCCAGAGCCCAAGTTAGTAATAATAACTCTGAAAAACAAGTATGCAACTCTATAACGAGCAGAAAGAAAACAAAATTTATAACTTTGCAGAACGAATAATTGGAAGATATATGTCTTTTCGAAAAAAATAAAAGCAGCGATTCACACAGTTAGATCAGGACAATGAATTTGACACTGGAAAAAAATTTAATAATAGAAAAGTTCATAAGATAAAATGTGAAAAGATGCCACCAAGCTTGAAGCTTTTTTATTTTTGAACTAAACATATTTTAACATTAAATGATTCAGACATATAGATTTTGTATTTGTCAACGTATATTGATTTTTCTATAAACTTTTCATAATACTTCAAACTTGATTTCTTAAAATAAATAAATCCGATTTTTGTTAAAGATAGTTATATACTTCTTGTGTTCTTTGACAAAAAGGGCATCATTTGTATGTGTAATTCTTATTCTATGAAAACTTGCGTAATGTTTTGTTATTTCATAATGTGAACATTGATATATTTTAAAATTCACACAAGTAATAGTTTAATTGAACAAAGATTTTTGTCAAGAAGAAAACTAGATTCTTTTTATCAAGGAGCTAACAGCTTTTCATATGAAGTTTTGCGTTTTCTAACTTTATATGAATTTTGAACGAGAAAAAAAAGCTAATAGAATTTCGGATTTTACTAAAATTAGTGATACTTAATGCAAGTAATATGACATAGCTTTGTTTAATAGTTCAATGGGTTTTAAATAAAATGTCTTTTTATTTAAAGATAAATGAAAATCACAGACAAATAAAGTGTATTATTATTATCCTTATTATTTATTGGAAAAGCCGTCATACAAAAAAGGAAAAGACGGAGCAATAAGCAAAAAAAAAGCAATACACATAAACTTAGGAGTTATACATGCGGTGTTTAGTGACGAACGCTGGAGCTAAGATCTAAATCATCTCTTAGAACAAATTACACAAAAGGAGAAAGAAAAACTCAATTATACACTGCTCTGTAGGTACGTGACATGTTTCTTTTTTTTAGGCTCCTAAATACTGAACAAACATAAACAATATGAACATCATTGCATCAAGCCGCAATTGGTAAAAAAAAAACCAATAATCATCAGTGAATTAAAAAAAAGATATACAGTAGATAATAATATCAACTAGTGTAAATATGACAAGAAATGGTAAAAACAATTAAACGACACTTTCGCCCGCTGGTCTTGAACTCAGATCACTCTCAACAAATGATTCATTTGCTCTGATATACATAAACAACCGAAACAAGGAAATAATTCAATCACGGATCCTTTTACATCTTTACTTAAAGCAATATGCTTAAAAGAGACCGATAATTAATAAACAATTAAATTATTAGTAATATACGCAATATATTATCAAAGAAAAATTGACACCAAAATTGAGAATAACCAGCGTCACTTAAATTGGACTCATACGAAAAGAGACTAAATCATCAAACAGTCTAAAAACTGCAACAATTACACTAAGCACGAAAACAAGCACTTAAAAAAAAACAAAAAAACACAACAAATACATCTTAACTACTGGGCCAGTACTGACGACCAAGGATGGTTCAACTTCATTAAACGGGAATTATAAGCACGAATTTGCTTTTCCACAGCTATAATGGGGTCATCAATGCTGAATTTTCTAATTAGATAAGAATTGCGCGTCCAAGAGGGAAAACGTAAAAGATATTTTCTGAGCTGGAAGAAAGCTGAACGAATTTTTGACTTGTCAGAATCTGTGAGCATTTTCCAAAACGGCGGTATGTACAGATAATGTGGTAGAGCGACAGAGTTAAAAAGTATCGAGAGAATATGGCGGTTGAACCGTAACTTATTAGTTACAAAAGAAGCATATGATAACCCAACTCTATGCTCAATGTGAGCAATTAATAGCTGTCACATGTGCATTACTGACGAACCAATGGGAAGACCGAGGTAGGTGATATGATCTACCTAATTAATCCTACTATTTCCGAGAGGAATATCCCTAGGCGACGCTTGCTCCCAGTTGAAGAATACAACTTCGGACTTTTCAGCATTGAAACTGAATACCTAGTTTTGCATACTCAGATTGTAGCGTTGCAAAAATCTCGCTTATGCGCTGGATAGTGCGGCTCAAATTCAGAATGTCGTCTGCATAACAAAGGAGAGATAAATCAAGACGGGCAAAGATGGATGATGTGGGAACAGCTGACTGTGCATCAAGAACTCCATTATTGAAGAGTGAAGGGGAAGAAGCAGCACCTTGATGGGTACCTTTTTCGACATTGACAAAAATATTAGGGGTTGGTGCGTAGACTTGAGAGTCGTCAACTTTAGTTAATGCCTAAGTACTAGGTGAACTTTAAGACAATAATACATGTCTCGAAGGGCTCTAATATATGAGGGGCTTACTCCACGTTTTGCTGCATGGAGTAGCATAGCAGCGTGAATGAGAGAGTCGAACGCTTTACGAACATCATGCCCAGCCAACACAAGACTTTCACCTGATGCATCAGCATCGATCAATGCGTTCGCGACAACCGACAAAGCGTGGGAACAACCGAGACGTGGCTGGAATCCAAATTGGTAAGGTGGACTATAGTATTTAGCATTCAGATGGTCAATGAACAGAAGCTCAAAAATCTTACAGAAGGTAGTAGCTACTGTTAAAGGCGGAAGGACGAGCACTGGGTAGCGAATTTACCTTTCTTTGGAATTGGAGTGAGATCTCCGATTGAGAAAGAAGACGGTACAACCCCTTGGGTAACAATCATCTTCATCAAAAGAGCAATATGGTTTACCAGCAGCTCGCTTCCATGCAGAATAAGAAGAGCGCTTATTTTATCGATGCCAAAAGATTTCTTACGCTTTAGGCGTTGGATTGCTTGCAGTATAGAATCAATTGAAACAACAAAATTGTCAGTTGGACAACTAGACTGAAATTTATCAAGCTTATCTTCATATTCGGAATGTAGGGCAGCATCTGGTGGGGAGAATTCAGCAGAGAAGTATGAATTCCATTCAGAATCAGGAATAACTCGAGCAGATAGGCGGGCCCTAGGAGGATATCTTGATACATTTCTCCAGAAGGAAGGTTGAGACAGGGAAGCTTGCTGGGATGTCTCTTCAACTATTTGGTTCATGTGGATAGATAGTTATCTTCCAAACTTTCTTTTGGTAGAAAGACAAATGTCAGAAACCCAGTCAGAGCGAGGACGGTCACACTGGAGCCACAAATGGTACCAAAATTTGGATTATCTCTAAGCTTCAACTGGGCTCGGATTGCTGGATTAGGGCTTTGTGACACACCGACGTATACGTTTAAGAGGTATAGCGGCTTTTTCTGCGCATCTGAGAGCATGTCAAATTTGTGCAAGATAGATATGTAACAATACCTGTATTTCATTTGCATCAACTTGCGGATTTTCCATGAGCAGCTGGAACGGAACATGAATTTTATGTAGGCCAGAATTGGTAACTGCAGCAAAAAGACGATCCTGGATATTTTTCCAATCGCTGTAAAATTAGGCGTAGGGCTGATGTGGTTGTGTGGTGGGAGTAGACTGAGCAGAGGGACAATAAATATATTCAGATATTGGAAGGTGGTCTGATAGTTGGAAATCAATAACGACGTGAACAGGTGACACTTGGAGATTTATAGAAGAAACTGCATGATCAAGGTTTGACACGTGACTTGAATGGTATGTGTAAGTGTAATCTAGATCTTTCGGCAATATCCTAAGCTAATCGTCAAAAATACTAGACAAAATAGAAGTACGCAATTACGAGGCGTCAGTTAAATTACAGTTAAAATCTCCTATAATAATATAACACTTACCTAACAGGCAAATCTTTGAAAGGCAAGACCCTAGTTTCTCATACACAGAAGTAAATAAAAATTCCGATCGTTCATTGCGGTAATCTGTCGGGAGGTAGACGTTTACAATTACTTACTCTTTTACAAGGACAGCAAGAAAAAAATCATATGAATCCAAAATGTTCGACCGGCACGAGGTCCTAACAAGCATCGCAATACCACCTGAGGGGCGGCCACTGGAAGCGGATCGTTTAGTGGGCACCGAATAGCTAGTAAAATTATTGTCAATTTTCAGAAGGCCTAAATTATGACTCATCAAAAAATGATCTTGCAAGCACAATGCGTCCCAATTCGAAAGCAAACCTTTTATCACAGGAATTTTGACTGAAAGTCCAACATTAATATTCCACGAAAGTACAGCTTGCGTAGTAGTAGACACAACCACGTCATGGGCTTTGCTAGTTGAATGTTGTTATTAGGACACTTTACACTGTAACAAGTATGGCAGGTAACTTTACATCCTAGACAGAACATTTTTTCCGAACACGGAGAGGTACTGCTTGAAGTGTGATTGCATGATCCACAGAGAAAGCAGAGGGCCCGATTAGAGCACTGCGAGGCCAGATGCCCAGTCTTATGACACGAGAAACAACGCTTTGGGAGATGTACAAATGCCTGTGCAGAAAGCTTTTTGTAGCCAACTTTCACAGAAACTTTCAAGAACTGATCCAGGTTTTGTTTTGACTCAAAGTAGACCTTGAACATTCGGGACTTTCCGCACTGTGAATCTTTCACGCAATTTCGTACAAGAGATTTTACTTGATTCTCATCGTATTTGATCGGTACGCTTTTCAGGATCCCTATAAACAGTGGGGATTTCACACTCACCGAGATATCTGAGGTACTGTTTTTAGCATTCTCGGCAATTTTGTTCGCTGCACGCTTTGACTAAACAACAAGTTTCCATTCCGAAGCCGATCTTTTAAGTTCAGTTATTTCACCTGAGGCCTCAGGGCAAAGTTTATCGACGAAGTCCTTACGAGCATTAGGTGAGGTCAGGTTTGCAGGACAGTTTTTTAGTACAACGGCAAACTTAGAAGTTGGGACAGGGTTAATTGTTACGTTGGTATCAATTCTAGCTGGCCAAACAGGGCCTGAATGCGTCGCATTCTCTAAAAAGCCGTCAATTTTCCGAGGGAATTCACTAACTTTCATGATTAAAGTAGCCGAGACTGCCTCCCCGATTGTTGGGGTTTCAGAAGGTGAGAATATAACAAAAGTGGGAACAGGCAAATTATCCTTTGCCGCCTGATTTAACTGTTTACAAATG
>CM051256.1:90616975-90744475 GCA_027921565.1 Artemia sinica | reverse complement strand
AACGACGATATCCGCCGACATTGCTTCAACATCGACAGAATCTCAAACGTCATATAGCTCCACCGGTTCCACTGGCGTCACCCCAACGAATGCCTCACTAAACAAAATACTTCGTTGCACCCTTATCAATGTGGCGTAGATGAAAAGGAGGGCAGTTTAGAAATCGATGGTCACTCATTAAGCAAGATCTGTAGTCTGCTGAAGGTTTCCTTATATTTGACTACAAATGGGACAAGCAATGGCTAAAGTTTACCGAAGAATTGGCACAAGACCGGCCATCATGGTAGACCCTTATTAAGAAGCTTGGTTCGGATGCCGGGTGAGGTGGAAACGCTTGGTCCCACTGTGAGTACAAGTAAGTAAGTTTTACAGCCACTAATTTGATATGACACACTAGAGTGAAAAAATAAAATAAAAACGGATCCATTCAAAAACTGTAAAAACATAAAACCTGTAGTCTAGTGTTCCTGGACATGTTGAATATGAAGATACATTGTTTGCAAGGATCATACTCCTTTCATAGGGTGTTTTGCTGTTTTTTATGGAATTCCGCAAAGTTTCTCAGGCACGTGTCTTGTTATGAATAATCTTGAAAAGGACTTTGTATATTTAAAAAAAGGATTCTTTTGAAATATTTGTTTTTATCATAACTCGTCTCAACTTACAGTTCGTTACAGCGAAGTATCTTACATTAGATGTTACGCCATAGTAAACTGACAGTTACTTCCATTTTGCGACGCAAAAAAATAGTTTTCATAATAATTTAACAATTTTCGTAGCTTAAAGTTAACAGTAATGGATTGAAGAGGATCTCAACCCCGCTGAATTAAAAAAAAAGAGGATGTAGATCAAAAGAACACCATCCTGATTACGTTTTGGACTGATTCTATATTCGAAAAGTCGATAGTTTTATAGTTATTAATCTAAAGCTATTGACGAAATAACAGTTGCATCATTTCAGACAAATAGAAAAAAACTTCCACCCAAAAAGGATGTGTTTTTTAATATGAATAGATAGATATTTGTTGCTGCAAAAGTATCTTCAGGGCATGACAAGAAAATATACAGACATAGTAAAATATACATAACAACAAGAATTATAGCACAATAATAACACAGCAACAACAATAGAAAAAACAAAAGTATATTGTAAGACACATAATACCTTAATTACACAACACATAATACTCACAAAAACAATAATGATAATAATAGGAGAAATACATTTAACGACTCAAAACCTTAGTAGGGAGTCAGGTATTACTCCGGTACGAACATATGTGCTGCCATCTATAATCAAGTCTAACACTGACAGGATATAATTTATTCATGGATTATTGATTCACTAACGGGTCAATGACACCTCTTTCAAGGTCAATTTATTTGTTGTTTCTAAGTGTATTGACTCCGGAACGAAGTTTACACATACGCATTGAATTGAAACGGGGCAATGTATTGATCGAGTCTAACGGGACAATATCACGTGTCTCTTTCTAAACCAATCAAGGAGTCTGAAATATTAGCGGGACAAGATTGCAGAGAATATGAGGAAAGGATTTTTGCTATAGTTTTTATTAGTGTGTGAATAGAATCCAAGGAGTGAGAACAGTTTGACTTTACTCATTAGGATATATTTGTAATAATGATGAGTGAAATGTTTACACTATTAGAAGTTGATAGTGGAGTTGGTAGCAATGATACAAGAGTCCCAAACGTTGCGGTGAAAATCACGAGAGGATCACGGCTTTGTCAGGAATGGGATGAAGTATATGCAAGATATGTGATATCCTTGAGCAAATTTAAAATGGAGGATCAATTATGCTTCGCTGCAAAAGTTGATACAGTGCATGTGAATAGACTTCAAAGTGCTTTAAGTGCATTAGTGAAGCATATCGAAGACAATAAGCTATATCGCTAATTGTACATGTGTAGTATTATTGTTGTAATTACACAATAAAATTGTTTCAAAATCGAAAATGTTCCCCATTTGTTAGATTAAGTAGAAAGAATCATGGTCAGTCTAGAGTCAGCAGTGAGAGCGATAGGATTGAAAAATGAATAAATTTGAGAAAGAGAGAATTAGATCGAATCTGGTGATTATGGAAAAACATTTGATTTTGGATGATGATTTTCTAGAGTTATTAATTCAACGAAAGATATTCTTACAGGAAACACTTGACAATATAATGAAAACTGATTCCCCCCATTGGACTATTGTATGAAACTTTGTCGATGTGACTCAAATGCTTATACTCAATTTATTGATATATTAATTGGAACACAGCAGAATAATATTGTGGATATACTTTTGAATACATTGCCATAGATTTGATGTAGATGGCTCTCCCACGATTCGAAAGAGGTGGTGTCACAGAGTTACTCCTCTCCCATTCCTCCCTCTGAATTTATCGAACAAGGATCAGTTTCGTTTTAGCTGTGAGAGAGTTGACATCGGAAACCAAAAAAATGTTTTTTACATGTCCACTATGCATGTACACTCTTAGCAGTTGGATATCATGTGAGAATTGTACAATTATTGATGACTATAATGAAAAGTGCAAATTATGCAATCCTTGTAAATTACATAGAGGATATGCAGAAACAAGTTAAAGGATGTAATTCATGTCTTGAAGAGATTTGTGACTCTCACCCTCGAGGACATCTACGCTCCAATTGTCACTATGACAAATGTCATCAGTGGGAGAATACTTACCCCGGTATGATTGGAAAGAATCCCAAACTTGATTTTAGTTTATTTCTACGAGATTGGTATCGTCGTGGATTTAAATTATTTTGGGAGGAAGAATCTGGTCTACAATTCAACTGTTGGGGTAACAAGACAATTTGGTTTCTACGTCATCGTTGTGACGACACTGCCTATTATGAAGATAAACCAAGTGATTTTATTTGGCAGTTACCGAATGTGATTCACCATTTGAAAATACTGTATGTGATATTGCTTCAAATAGACAGATTGAAACAGTTGAATTTCATAATATGAATGCAAATAGTATCATTGACTATACAAAGAGATATGACAAGAGTGAAGTTACATTATACTGTAGAAAATGTGACCTTGACTTTGCACCCAATCAAGATCAATATACAGTGAATCCAAATGATTTACCAGCATTAGTGGTTCACGACAGTTCCCTATACACCGAAGAAGAAGAAATCTAAAGTGAAGAATAAAGACATTGTTGTATATACATTTTTCATTTATTAATAAACAAATTCACATACATTTTTTAAGCACTTTACTCGTAGGGCACTAAAATCAATATTATACAGGTCTGAGAGGATATTTTCCACCATAAAGTCGTTTCAGACATGGATTGTCTACATAAACGTTGAGAAACTGCTTGTAAGTATAGCGGCGACATCGGAACGCAAGATATAGTAGTTCGTGGAAGCCACAGCTTTTAGTCGTCAGATCCTACAATCTCTTCCAATTTTGAATAATAGTTTCCCCACTGTTCTCAATATAGTTGCTGATGTGGGGAGTGTAGAATGTATAAGGTAGGCCAAGAGGATGAAAAAATTCAATCGAATTCATTGTTTGAAATATGCACAACCAATGACCCGTCTGCACAGTCGATGGACTGCTATTAACAATAATTAGGGTATTGTTGGCACTTTGAATTTTTCCAAGAAAGTCCGAGGGCAGACAATAGGATCTGTATTTGGACATGTAGGGGTCCATATTAAATACAATGATTATTTGACTGGTGTTCGTGGTGCCAAGTCTAGTAGAACCCAGCCTTCGGGAGTGGTTTCCCAATAGGTTTCAAATTGATTTAGCGAGATTAGTGCAATACTCTCAGCTAATGGGTCGGCAAATGTACACTCTAAACACACACTCCCCGTACGTACTATACTCATATCCTGGGTGCCAGACAAATCCAATACAATGATACCATGTGTTTTAGCAAACATTTCTTCGGTTTTACCATTTTCAAATAGTTGTGAATCATGATCTAGGGTTTGCATGGTCAACTCATACAATGTCCTATAGGATTTATCAAAAGATAGATTGTACAGTGGGATTCCATTTACTTTGCAGACAAGAGATGAAAGCCCAAACATTTCAAATTTATGTGGGCATCCAGTCCACGATCCTATTGCACTAGCGCTTTTTACAAATGCCAAGGCTAGTTTTGATGGAATTTCGCCATTGATAAAGGATGAGTCGGTGAAGGTGCGTGAGCCTGTGGCAATATGACGCTGATGGGTGATTGTATGAGGAACAATAGTTTAATATTATTTCCACTGGCTCTCAGTTTTTCCACTACAAAAGCAACAGAACTCATAACCTGTTGTTTGCGTACATGTAGTATTGCCGAGGTGAGGGAGAGAGTTACATCTGGATTGGCAGCAAGTTCTTTTCGTAAAACGATATTGGATGGAGCAAGCGTCAATTTTATATCCACTTTAATATTGGGTGGTAGCCATTGGGGTATATTAAATAATTCATGATATATTTTTCCAACTAGATGTAATTCACTAGTTGTAGCATTTTTAAGTGCATCTGTACTATTAGTATTAGTAATATATTCATATCTATTGGAGATACCTCTCAATTCCTTGTATGACTTGGGTGTCATCAGGATAAATTGCATATAGCTTGTATAATTTGAGAGATTGTTGCTTGTGCTCACCAGCGTGCCATTTATGTAGACACTGATTTGACGAAATAAATTATGTAATATACAATTTTCATAGGATATTCCATCGGCAAGAATTGGCAATGTATTATCGGATTTCCGAACTTTCATTCGTAAATCTATAAATGTCGAAGGCATGTCCATAAAGTAGTATTCATTGAATTAAATTTGAAAGTGGATATTATCGGACAGGGTTGTTGAGGATAAAATTGTTCAGAGTATCCATGTTTTACACTCACATCAACATTTTCTGCATTGAATATATTCAATGAGGAGTTGATTGAAGGTCGGGAATCCTTATGAGGTAGATATGACATCTTAGGAAAAGAAATCTAGTTTTGATCTAACAATTCTCTTCCTGAGGCTTCTTCTTCTGTTTACAGTGCGTGTCGGCTTTTTCCTTCTTTTCTTTGACAGGGGTGATGTTTTACGTTTCTGACCTGAGTAGAGACTGATGAGTGATGCATTGTTTCTCGACATTTTTAAATCTTTTCCATTTTGTTTTAATCTCTCGCCAAGGGTTCGCGCACTGGACCTAAGATTGTCCGAAACACTTTTTTTTAAATCCTTGCCAGAGCCCCAATCGTATAGTGTAGAGAATGCAAAATCTGTCGCAGCCGGTACAATTTATTTTCTATCCAGAGGTAGTGCGAAACAGCTTATACAACCAACTGCCAAGACCATAGCCTGACATTGGCGAGCGACCTTTGTAATAGTCCATTCCTTTAACATGTTGTCTTGGGCCAAGAGCATTAACATAGCAGTCAATATCAGGACAAATGAATACCACTTTTCTATTAGATATCTTGTTGTTGTTGAACGATGGGTCGAAAATGGCATGTAATCACAGCCAAACCTTTTGATATTGCTAGGGGTTCACCTAATTCAGTTTCTAGTGTTAACTGACAGAGTTCCAAATAGGAAGTGTTTACGGGGATATACTGAAGATGCTTTATATTGTAATGGTGAATATGTTCTTGATTGGTTTTTAGTTCAAGAACTCGTAGCAGGGGAACATTGCTATTGTCAACCCGGGATGTTTTCACAAATGAAGTGTAAAGAAATATACAAGTGTCTGTGGAGAAGGCAGGCGGGTAGTCAGCAAAAATAAAATCAGTGTTTCTGGCAGTTTTACCGTTGATTATATTGAGCTTAAAGCCAAGAACATCTTTTAGATTATCATTGAGAATAACCTTTTCATCAGCAATAGGTTAACTAATGTAGATCTTGCCCTCCTCCTTTGAATAGTTGAAATGAAAAGCTCCTTTTTTACGAGCGGAAATTCTTTTATTGATAGAACGACATAAATCATTCATACAGGTGAGTTCTTCATAGGGTAATTCAATATATGGATAATTCATCCATTGATCTTTTGAATTTTTTCTTGATCACCTGAGGGTGGCGGCCAATCATAGGGTCTAATTTTTATCTCATATTTGCGATCCTTTCTCAGGATGTCATATGTATTTTTGAGAATACAGTCGACAAGAGCCACTTCATACGCGCCGTCCAATTTGATGGTGGGAGAGATTTTCGTCCCAAAATCACTTGTTCTATTCAAGTCATTGTAGAGAGGATCAGAAACATTGGACATGAAAGTCACACAAAAATCATTGGGCATTGTTAATATCTTCAACACTGACCCATGAATCAAAATCAGAGTTGTATCCTAGCCAGCGAACAAGCAACTGTCTCTTGTTCCTACGAGTAGGACTCTTTAATATCTTTTGAATTTGATAAATCTCACTACTGTTTCTAACTTTTTGCAGTTCATAATCATAAAAACCACCAAGAATCTCATCATCTTTGGTGTCTCGATATGTCGTGGGTGTAGTGTCTAGGATTTTGGACACTTTAAAAAGTTCAGTGCTCCATAAATAATTCCTCTTTTCAAAAATATTGGTGGTTCGATTAATTCGAAGAGCATCACCAGCATTGAATTTCTTCTTTTTATTCTCATTACCACTACTATTGGAATATTGCTTTAGAAAAGCATCAAATGTATTTTCACTGCAATGAGCTTACCGAGGGCTTGAGTTGGATAGGGATCGATGCGGTTGATGGTTATATATTTGCATGATTTTATGTAAATCATGAATAAAAGCAGCATAATTTTTCAGCGAACAATATCTTGAAATTAATGGAGGAATCGTTCTTATCAATCGTTCAGCCAATGCATCCTTTATCGGGCTGTGACTATGATAGAGTGTTGTATTATATTTCAATAGAACCCTTTGCACATGGGGGTTAACAAATTCGCTACCACGATCCGATTGAATTTTTCTATAGCAATCCCGATCAAGAATACTTTCTAAAGCATGAGCAACTTCAACACCTCTCTTTGATTGCAATGGAATGGAATAGGCATAGCGACTAAAGACACTGAGTGCCACTAGAATATATTTGTATGGTGTATTGTGACGTCGTTGAATCGTGTCTAAAGTTAAAAGATCAGTTTGCATTATATGCAGAGGGAAAAAGGCTTTAGTTTGTCGATATTGTTTACCACGAAGCCTTTGATTCCGATGCAGTGTGTAACTTGGTACATTTCATAGATACTCTTTTGCTTTTTTTAATGTGCTGCCATCTACGTTAGAGGCAACTTTGGAAAGCGTTGTGGGGGAACTTAGACTTCCCGCTTCACCAATATTTTCATAGACATGTTTCAGAGCTTCACCAACTTTGAACACAAACACGTAGTGTAATGTCCACTCCCCTTTTACACACTGGAGGGTGAATCAATCCGTCTTCGCTTTTGACTAGCCGTTATCGTTGGTGTTATAAAATAATTGCTGCTGCTGCTGCTGCCGCTAGTATTTTCCAATATTGAATCTTCTTCTTTTTTAAATGGTGGTGTTGGCGTTGTTGGAGGACTATATTCTCTTAGTTTCTTTAGAATTTGCTTATTGCCAATAATACTTTTGGGGAAGTTTGATGCATTTAGGAAGGTGTATAGATTATTGTCAAATGATAAAATTCCATTACGATTCGTCATCACATCACAAATTAAATAAACTAGAGTATAACTTTTTCCCTGAATTATAATTCGTTTCCCTGCGCTATCGACCTGAACTTCATCACCACTAGTTTCCAACATGAAATATGCTAATACTCTTTTACTCTGTTTTCGATAGGTCACTGGCAATAGGTTTCCAATTGTTGTCACTATGGAATTCAATTCGTTCTCCTTTGATTGTGTAGAATCTTGACATGTTTCCTGTTTAGAGGGATCTGTGACGATGGGTCTCTCACGGTGTGGTCTATGTTTGTCCACACGTCGCAATGCATTTTGAAGTAAAACTAACTTTTTGTCATCAGCAATATTCTCATCATTAATGAATTTGCTTAGATTGTCTTCAAAATATTCCACGGGTGAGAGGACAGGTTCAAATGGCGACAATTTATAGGGCTCAGCCATCTAGAGAAAACTGTTTACAAGTCCAGCCATTATTGGCAGTAAAAGTGTAAAAAAGCTACCGCCCGCTGGAAGGAGACGTTTTCTTTTAAAAAATTTTCCCTTGTTTTTGCAAGCCAAGGCACGTACAGTGGAACGATGTTGCTTTGTCTGTTGTATAACACCTTCTGGCAAGTGTACATTGCCCTCAGTTAAATTTAAACAAAGTTCAGATATTTGATTAATGAAATTATTGTCAACACCTTGTTTTAGTATAGCCTTCCTGAGTGGAGATTTTTGAAGTGCTTAAAACGGAAAATAAATGCCGTTGTTTGTGTAGTTTCTTCAGTGTCATAATGGCAACTAATAGCCTTTTCTACTGTTCACCGGAAGATATACAGTAATTTCTTTGCCGAAAATATCTGTGACTACACGTATATCCTCTGGTGCGCTCTGATTAAGATCTAGCAAAATGTACCCGTAGGGCTTATTTGTCACCTGAGTGTACGCTGACAGCAGAAATTTGGGAGCACCTGGATATATTTGCTTATTGAGAGTTATTAGCGAGCTAGAATCACGAACAACTCGGTAGATAATATAGATGGTGCAATTCAAAGCAAGGGTTCTCATACATTTGCTCTGATGAAACAGATTGTGTAGAACTAGGGTTGTGAAAATGTGTTCATGATGAGAGCGAACGGTAATCAGCTGTAGCATTTCCTGTGAGAACTGTTCAATTGATTCAGCTAAATCATCAATAATCAGCCACGAATTTGATTCAAAATTTTTGAAAACATCAAGTCCCCGTATGATTTGTATTGGTATGGATGTGGCAATAGCTTTTATTTGATCGTAGGACTCTTGCCAAATACTATAGCAATGATAAATTTTCTTTGGTTTTTCGAAAAACATTTTATTACAATTTTGAATTATTTTAGCTAAAAGTGTCGTTTTCCCAGAGATTGATGGGCCACACAGAAATGACCTGATTGGTGTTTTAAATTGATACATACTGCTGCTGCTGTTGACAACAGTCGGACTACAGCTAACTGTAAACCATACATGTCCAATGAATAAGTAATAATAAATAACCCATAGATCTATCTACGTTAACAAGAACAACAAAAACAATATTTCATTCATTTATTAACATAAAAACACTTTTCTGTTCAACGAGAACATAATTTATTAACAGAAACACTTTTTTTTCAACAAGAACAACAACTCTATTTGTTCAACAAGAACATTTATTGAACAAAAACACTTGTTCAACAAGAACAACAATAATATTTATTAACAACAACAACAATATTTTTATCAAAAACATTTGTTCAACAAGAACAACACGCACTATTTTACAATAACATTTACTGTCATAAAAAACACTTTTTTGTACATCAAGAATAGTACACACACATTTGTGTACAACAGCACTATTTGTACAACACTTATTGACATAGAAACAGCTTAAAACACGAATAGTGGACACTATGAATTTAAAAGATACCCTCCACCCCCCATGGGGATGGTGGGCCGAAGGCCGGCCGTGGGCAGGGCCCCCCGCCCCCTGGGAACCACGGGCTGAAGGCCGGCCACGGGTGGGACCCCCCCTCCGGGGTCACCGGTTGAAACAATATACAAAAGTCGCCGCCGCTGCTGTAGCAGGTTAGGTTAGGTTTGAGCATTTAAGTTAATTTATCAGGTGAGGTTAGGTTGGGTTTGAGCATTTAAGTTAATTTATGGATTTGTTGTCTTCATAGAAAAAAAATTTGGACACCAATTTGCTTTAAGGGTTAGGTTAGGGTAATTTATCTGGACCAAGTTGGTTGCGATAGTCTACACATTCAACCCGGTCTGAAATTCAATAGTGGCCGTGGAGGAGTAAACTTACACCATTCTCGAGCACAAAGACCTTGTCGGATATACACGACATGGCATTCTTTTCAACTCTAACAGTATAATTTTTATACTACAGAGAGTGAATTGCAAGCACTTGTGCTCTTGTCACTGCACTACTTTCTACACAGGTTCTGACACTCATGTTGATATTGTTTTTTACAAAATGTGTAGGCACCCCTTTACACGCCTGTTTTACATCTTTGGTGTGAGTTTCTACACAATAAACTTTAGGACCCGGGAACACCCTATTAGATATTAAATCGCTCCGCGTCTCTGATTTTAACATGAGTAGCTGATTGGGTGCTTGACGTTTCACCAACTCGGGGTAGATGGATGCATTCCAGTTAGTGAAATCCATCCGCAACTTGATATGTTCCCCATTTCCTAAATTTCCCAATAAATCCCTGCTTTTTACTTTTAGCAGCAGAGAATCTGTATCCTCATAATTAATTTGAACCTGCCCCTCTCTTGGCCATTGTACCTTGCACACATTGTAAAAAAAACGACAACATGAGCTTTTTGGAAATTTCAAGTACTGAACTACCTCCCGCTATGTTCTTGTTCAGTACCACATTTCTTTTCTTTCTGTGTAGAAGAACCATCCTTGCCTCTAAGCTCGTGAACGATGTAAAATTGGGGTCTGCAATAATTCTTGCACATTCTTGGGGGCCAGTCACGACGTCACAACGAGATCTGTTCCGTACGCTTTCGCACATTTTTCCAAACGCTGAATTTGAAAGGAGCTTGTAGATTTCCTTTTCTACTTTACTGTTTGCCCGAGAGTGTTTTTGGATAAAGGTATCGATAAACGTCTTCAAGTAAGGTTTTTGACTGAATTGCAGGACCCTTTGTATTTTTGTGATCTTGAAACCATTGTTCACCCTCCAGCGCAAAAGCACATGGTGAACAACGATATCATGTTTAGGGTCCAGATATGCAATCGGTTTCTGCTTGGAGGGGGTCCAGTGCATCCCAATATCCTCAACCAATGATCGATTGTATGGGCTCAGTGAATCCTTTTTCACTGGTCGATTGATACAGGGGAAAACAAAATCTTTGACTGAATCATGAAGCGCCAATGGAATGTGACCGTCAATTTCAAAGAACCATCCTTGTGGCCCATTGACCTCGAAGGTGTGAATGTCAGGGAACTCACAAGGATTCTCAAGCCATTTATAGTTTCCACACGGCAAAGAGTAGTGAGACATTGCCGAGGGGTACAATGAGTTCATGTCAAGGAAACCTGCATTTGACTTTACACCAGTGTCTTGCCCGCTTGGATCTGTTGTCAAAGCGCGATTCCATGAAAAACATACCCACCCCTCATCGATCTTTCTACAAAAAGGTGTTGATCTACATCAGTGGTCAACCCTATTTCTTCCATACTAATTTTTAAAATCAAGTCCATCACCAAATGTGGTGTGGAAAAATAATAGCCTATATCTAGTCCAAATTCTGAATAGATTTGGTCTGTGTTTTTACAGACAATATCTATCAGAGTTAAAACGTCACTGGCCAAGTAAAGTCTACAATATCCCACCGATTTTTATAATTATCCTTAGCCCAGACCCTCTTGGCAAATTCGTATTCCTCGGCAGTGCATTCACTGTTGGTGAGTGAATCATAGAAAGCTTCAATTGGATGTAGTTTCTCCTCGCTTAACTGAGCGCCAGAACAGTAATAGCCGTATGCATATACACCTTTACAGGTCAATAAGTCATACATTTAACTGTCTGGGAAGTGCTGTTTAAGCAAAGGAAAACTATCAAAATTGTCTCTTTTTTGCACTTGAATCAGTTGACTCAATGCCTTGGGGAAAAAACTAAAAGAATCTAAAAACCTGATTTTATTCCAACACGTATGCCCATTATTCACTAACTGTCATTTCAACTCGAGAAGCACTAGCTTTTCGGCTGATTTGGGGATAATATTATAGGTAAATGAATTGTTTACCCATGGACTATCTACTCCCCCTCCCTCCCTGTGCATACGTGTCAAAGCCGGCAAAATAAATTTTAAATCTGCGTTGTGAATGAAAATCCGTATAAAAAACTGCTGGCTTACATTCACATTGCACGATTGATGTGCTACCCCTCTAAAATTACTACCCCCTGATGATATTTCCTGCCACAAGTGATTGTGGTCTCTGACCACAATCCCCTTCCCCCCTCTTTTCCCCCTAGTCCCCTTCCCCTTAGCCCCTTCTTCAAACTCCCCCTTACAAACCCAGCATATTTTTTGACTTTTTGTCACGAGACCATCCTCTGCAGACAACAGCATTGGGTAGTGGGTATTTTTCAAACGAGAAATAGCTCCATTTGCAGTGCCAATTAATTTGGTCAGTTTCTTGATCATGCACACGTCCTCATCCAACGTTTCGACTATTTCGAACAACTGCACAGTGTTAGAGTTATCTCTTTGCGCATGGGCATTGAAAACCAGTATGGCTGGATGTTCCTTGATTCGATTCGGAAATCGAGGATTGTTCATATTCACCAGCTTGGCTTCACAATCGAAAGAGATTTTATTGCTTTGGAGGAGGGTATTTTGGAAGTTTTTAAAACGTAAAATGGCTGGCCCTATCACATGAAACTGTTTCAACTGACTGATAGCCATGCCATCTACAATTTTTCATGTGATTTCGTAAGTTTAAATCACTACGAAATTGTGACAGGCATGTTGGACAGCAGAAACGACCACCCCCGCCCCTTTTTACCCTCCCCCAGAAGTCTATTGGTGTCTGTAATAGGGTTAAAATGGCCAATGGCATTAGGTTCACTAGGTGGTGTGTACAACAACCAAAACCAGTGCTTTACCGATTCAATGGACGGGCCCCTTACTGGTAACAACACTCCATTTTTATTAGAACGAACCCCATCCTCAAATTCAGTTTCATAATGAACCACAGTAACGTCGATATTTAAATGTGCATTGGCCCTTTCAAAAATATCAATGGACCTTAGCATTACTTGGTATTTTCCCTCTAAAAATGAAAAATCTACAGTGGGAAAATCGGACCCCACCTTCTCATGTACAGCCCAGTATTATTAATTTGTCTTTGTAGTGTCACGTGCTAGAGGCTCGAATGCTGACATGAGGAAAGCGTACATGAGACATTTTTGACCTGTTTCAAAACAGATTCGTTGCACGCCTTGGCAACCCTCTAAATCTGGATTATATATTAAAACTATAGACCTCTCCCCGCCCCTCCTGCCCCACCTCTTCAAATAAAATCTTTTTTAAATTTACAAATATTTAAGCTTGAATTTTCAATAAAAAAAACCACAGATCCACTCCCATTTTCGTTATAATTTTCAAGATGTATGATAATGTGGCCTACCCAATCCATAAAAACTGTTTCGTAATTTTGTAAATGCGGGTAGACCACTAGCATCTCAGTATGTACATAATGGTCATAAACTTCACTCTTACCCTCATTTAAATAAAACACCTTTAAAACAATTGAAACCTTAATAGCCTCCCTACCCATCCACAACTGAATCTGGTTTTCTAACAGTTCACGAACTTTATCTACATATATATGGACAATTTCTTTAGGGTCAAATACAAAATTCCCCCCATAAGCGAATTAAATGAATCCCCAAAAGTTGCAGTGTAGACGACTATCGTATTTACTATCGATTTTGACTGCTGAAAGTCTGTAAATGCCATAAATTGGGTATTGTCACCCTCCTCCTCCTCTTGTATATTATTACCACCCCTCCCCAACTTTGTTCGACAATAGGGATATATAAATCCATCGAACACCCTTCATTAGTTTGAAGCGGAAGTATGTTCATGTAATCTGAGGGGGAAGGGTTCTCTGTTAATTCATTGGCAAAATCCTCTAAAACTTGTATTGTATTCGGACTTAGCAAAGGCAAGTTCAAATATGAATTAGCCATTTTACCCTGCTCAACTGTGCTAGGTTCTACATTAAAATAACTTGCCTGTAAATCATCATCAATATTGTCAAAGTATTTCATCAACGATACCATTCCATTCACTGATTGGTGGATTGTTGCGAAACTCCGTAGATGCATCTTCATTTTCTCCAACCGAGGAGGAGGGGGGAGATGGAGAACATGTAACCAATGCAATCTGTAAAAGAAAATTGCTTATTTTCAAAGTGTCTAAATCGCCCTATTTTTAAAATTGGATTATTATTTACATGTGCTTAGTAACATTTGCATAATTCACTACTTTATATATCCTGAAAGTTCCACCTTAACATAAGATATTTACAATCTAAAACATGACATAGTAGGTTTTGATTCTGTTCACACAATGCCTCCAAAAAAAAATCATTAATACTCTTTATCTGCTTTGGAAAAAGCATGATTTGAAATAGATAGCCATCCCCTGTCATGATACACAACTAGTTCCGATAGAAAGTTGTTCTTTAAGAAATTTGTAGATGCAAGATTAACCTTTTGTTTATATCGCAATTGAAATTACATAATTTTACAATGACCTGAATATAGTGCCTTTTTTGGCTTCACTAACCTAATTTAGCAGGGTGAATTCATGCACTTGACATGACTAAATGGAAGAACATTATATTTCCTTTGGGAGAAAAATGTCTTTTAATATCTCTGACACACTTTTACAGTGTTGAAAAATGGCGAAAAGAAAGGCACAAAAAAGATGAAAGAAATAGGTAGATATTTCTATAACCAGGTAGAAAGTAGAGGTAAAAATGCTTACATTTCAAAATTTCGGCTGCACTTGGGTGCCAGATGGTCCTGGTAGCGCGTGTTTGAGGGCAACCTCATGACCTTGAGTAGACGGGACGGGTCTTGAAAACTCGGGCAACGCGTGATGGAGGACAACCTCATGACCTTGTATAGGCGGTGCTGCGGCATTGAAAGCAGTCATCCACTCTCTTTGTGGTTTTCGGCCTGGCTGTATCGTTGCCTGCACAGATGAAACTTAGGCAGGCAGTGGTGAGCTGGAGGGCATCGGACAGCGGCAAAATTGTATAACTGACGCCATCACAAGGGTTTTATCTTGGACTCTAGCTCTCTTTTCATGAGGAGTCGGGCATTTCTCGAAATCATCCTTAAAAAGAAGAAAAACTTAGTATAAAATAACTACTCCCTTTTTACAGAACAAAAATCAGTATCCCCGCTCCTAACCAGAATATATTGTCAGGCATAATTTCGTTTAGAAAGCATTTGTCTCAAAGAAGCCCCTCTCCCCCTTTTCAGTAAAGCAAAAATTAAAAATTTGCGACAATTAGAAATGCTCCTATTTTTACCATTAAGAGAAAAAATTAAATATGCTCCGTGTTGGAAATAAGCCCGAAAAGCATAGAAATCCTATTTTTACCATTTAGAAAATAAAAGAACATATAATTTAAAGCAAAAAAGAGCTAAAGTGTGTTTAAAGTTAAAAAAAATCTAGCATTATTCTTTAGGGCCAGAAGCTGCATCAAATTCAGGCCAATGAATTAAAATATAGATCTCAAAATAGCCAACCATAAATAAGGTATAATTAAAAGCTAATCAAACACTAAACTTCAGGGTTATATATATAGGACAGGTAATTTATTTCGTCAAATCAGTGTCTACATAAATGACAAGCTGGCGAGCACAAGCAACAACCTCTTTGCACTTCACGCGAAGAAACTGTTTGTTTTCACCTTACAACGAAGCTGTTAGGAGCGAGGCATTGCCCCTCCCCCCTCCCCCTTATAAACACTGAGTACTCAAAATGGAAAACAAATACTTTATATAACTATTTATTATAACTAACACCTTTCCCCTCTTGCAATTCAAAGGGTTTACTGTCGCTAATTTGACTGGAAAAAAGAATCTTTTTCATGAAATCAATATAATGCTTAAGTCCTAATTCATGAGAATTAACAAGCTGGACGCGGACTTGACGAGTGCCAATAATTATTACTATTTAAATCTTAGCGGCTTAATGTCATAATGGTTGACGGAAGTTGGCTGTCACTTTAGGTAGGATACAGAAACCATGAATTTATCATGGGAGGGGGGGTTTACATGGTAGAAAAGAGCATATTTTACGCTTTCTAACGATTATAAAAACACATGTTGGAGCTTGTATTGGGGGGGGGATTTACCTGAATTTGAATACACTTGAGGGGGACTATGTAAAATGATTTTATTTGGAAATAAACTGAGAAAATTTACTAAACAGAACTCACATTATTAATCATTGCAGCTAAAGTTTCCTTGTCAATAATATTTGATCCTCTATCCATAATCTCTTGAGACTATATGATAATTTCACCTCAACACATGTCCGTTATATATAAAATCTCAAGGGCGAATTGTGATGTAAGGAAACCTTACGCAACTTCCCTGATTGGCTTAGAAAGAGACACGTGATATTGTCCCGTTAGAATCGATAATTCCCCGTCAGATTATGTAAATAAATTTCTCAGAAAATTATTTCGGCTCTATTGGATCAATACATTGCCCCGTTAGAATTCAGTGCGCATGAACAAACTTCGTCCCGGAGTCAATACACTTAGTAACAACAAATAAATTGAACTTGAAAAAGGTGTCATTGACCCGTTAGTGGACCAATAATCTATGAATAAATTATATCCTGTAAGCATTAGACTTGATTATAGATGGCAGCACATGTGTTCGTATCGGAGTAATACCTGACTCCCTACTAACCTTAAACTACCCTTAATTTATGAAAAAATAAAATTTGTCATATCCACTCTAACAAATTACCCAAATTTTTTAAATCCTCAAAACTTCTACTTTTAAAATTTTCTCAGTTCAGTCAACACCTCCAAAATGCGTTGAATATAACTCCCTCCTCAATCCTACTATTTTCTTGTATGAACACAAAAAGTAGATAAGATTTATCTCGTGTTGCCTATACCCAAGAAATTACTATGAATCGAAATTACCCATCTTCCATCCTACCTGAACATCCCTGTTTTGAAAATGTGCTCCCTCCCCTTCCCCCTAGGACCCCTTATCTAGTCCATACAACCTTAAAGACACTGAGGGTAACATCTGACTCGCCATCCTTTGCCTTTATCACTCTGTTATTCTTTCCTCTACAAATTTTGCAGTGAGCCCCACTCCCGAACCTCCCAAACCCACTCCTAAACTAAGCCATTTCTCCACATTCTAATTCTCATTAAAGTCACATATAAGTCTGCCTCAGCCAGACGGATAATATAAGTGATTAATAGATGAAATTTTCAGTCCTCCTAGAATGGAGGTTTCAAGCTTTCTATGTATAGAAATTTCAGAATAGAGTGCCAAAAGCCTTAGAAGTGGGGTTTTAGTGTCTGATTCTAAACTCTCCGTGATAGAAGAAACATCTTAAAAAGAATGATTTAGGGCGTTTTCTCTTCAGTTTTTGAGGCAACGAGTCTTTCCAAGTGTTATAATCAACACTTGGTGGAATAGCTTCACCTTATGATATAGATTGAATAGCTTATAGCCACGACTAATTATAATTAGTGTCCTGAATTACTTTGGAAGTAACTAGAATTTTCTTTAATTGATTCATGACCGGATTTTTTTTGTTCTGTCCTTACAAAAAGCTAAATGAAATTTCGTTTCAGCAGTAAATCTTCTACTGCAAATACATTTAGGTTTCAAATTTAGGCTTTTTAGAGCAACTTATAATCATTTTCCAACAGTTTATCAGGACGAGCTGAAGGTAAGGAGTGTTTCTGCCCAATAATAACCAAAATTTTTATTAATATAATTTAGACGAGGTTACGTGCGCGCACGTAACCTCGTCTAAATTAACCTTAAAAAATGAAATAAAGCTATGTCGACTTCGCATGTCTCTCTCACTATGTATGCGCTGTCGCGGTGTACACTTCATGTCTTTCTCGTTTTTTTGTGTCTAAATCTACGTATTTGTATGTGTTTTTCTCTCTCACACTCTTTTTGCCTGTGTGTCTGGGCGGGTGTTTGCTTATTCCCATGCATGTCTGGCCACTCTAAGTGAACTTAAATTAACTCAACTTTTTGAATATTTCTCTCACTATGACTGTGTGTCTGAGTGGGTGTAGTGCCATCTATAACCGGTCTAACCTAAATTCAACGTAACGACGCATGAAGTCAAAATAAATGGAACTTGGATTTTATGACTGTTATCTGATATATCCGATTAAAACTTTGAAAAGGAATTTATTCTTTCTGATACTTAGATTTTGTCAATTTTTTCCGATGTATCTGACATTTGATGTTGATAATGCATTTAAGGGATGTTGATAAAAAAAAATTATTCTCTCTGACACCTAGATTCTGTCAATTTTATCCGATGTATCTGACAAAAGATGTTGATAAAAAAATTTATTCACTCTAACACTTAGATTTTGTTAACTTTTTACTATGTATCCGAGAAATTGATGTTGATATAGAATTTAATCACTCTTATACTTAGATTTTGTGAAATTGCTGTATTGTCGGTCTAGGAAACGACTTCAATCGATAATGAATGTTAATAAAGAATTTGTTCAATTTTTTTTCATAATTTCCTGAATTAAATTTCTGTATTGTTTATCCAAGAGGTGAATTCAAGAAAGAGTTTGTTGCTTACTTACTTACTTACTTACAATTTTTTCTTAATGACATAATAACATATCCAACAACGGATGTTGATAAAGAATTTATTCATTCTGATGCCTAGATTTTGTCAATGTTATCCCATGTGTCTGACAATAGATGCATGCAAATTCCTTTTCTTACATCTCCGAAGCTTTAATAGACATTCTAATCGTTTGATATGCTAGCTTACTCTAAAAAAAATGAACACAAAACAATGTAATACATAATATATTTTTAATGAAGTAATGCTATGTAGAATGTTAATGCAAAAATATATTATTTTGTTGCTTACTTACTTACTTACTTACAATTTTTTCTTAATGATTTAATAACATATCCAACAACGGATGTTGATAAAGAATTTATTCATTCTGATGCCTAGATTTTGTCAATGTTATCCCATGTGTCTGACAATAGATGCATGCAAATTCCTTTTCTTACATCTCCGAAGCTTTAATAGACATTCTAATCGTTTGATATGCTAGCTTACTCTAAAAATAATGAACACATAACAATGTAATACATAATATATTTTTAATGAAGTAATGCTATGTAGAATATTAATACAAAAATATATTATGATACATTATTAATATCAATGATCAACTTTGGACATTTTGAATCTGTTCCATAAAATAGTTCACCATGTTCTCTCTTGATATTGTAGCTATTGTCTTCTCTCAGTTCGTAATCAGTAGAATAATCATATTCCATTTTGAGTCATACACAATTTTTACTAGTGTGTCATCAACAGGCTCAATATGCTTTTCGTCTTTGGTATTATTTGCAACTTTATGAAAATCTTGACAGTGGGAGGGGGTAACCAATCACCATTGAACACCATCTTTCTCATGAAAAAAGTCCAAAATTTCTAAACTAGTGTTTAAAAGCGTATCAACACTAGCATTTTGTCGTGTCGTGATTAATATATCAATAAATTGTGTAAATGCATTTGGACCACAACGTAAAAGCTTCATGCAATATTCTAATGATGGAGAATCAGTTTTCATTATATCGACAAGAATTCCCTGAGAAAATATCTTCCTTTGAATAGACAGCTCTAGAAAATCATCATCTAGAATCAAACATTTTTCCATGAACACTAGATTCCCCATGATTTGTTCTTTCTTAAATCTATCCATTTTTTAGAGTCCTAACACTCTCACAATAAACTTCAGACCAACCGAAATTTTTTCTACTCTAAAAATATACGCTAGTCTACTATAGAAAGAAAAACCGGTCTAACCTAAATTAAACGTAACGACACATGAAGTCAAAATGAATAGAACTTGGATTTTATGAATTTTATCTGATGTATCCGATAAAAACTTTGAAAATGAATTTATTCTTTCTGGTACTTAGATTTTGTCAACTTTTTCCTATGTATCCGAGAAATGGATGTTCATATAGAATTTAATCATTCTTATACTTAGATTTTGTGAAATTGCTGTATTGTCTGTCTAGGAAGTGACTTCAATCGATAATGAAAGTTAATAAAAATTTTGTTTAATTTTTTTCGTAATTTCCTGAATTAAATTTCTGTATTGTGTCCCCAAGAGGTGAATTCAAGAAAGAGTTTGTTACTTACTTACTTACGTACTTACATTTTTTTCATAATGACATAATGACATATCCAACAACGGATGTTGATAAAGAATTTATTCATTCTGATACCTAGATTTTGTCAATGTTTTCCCATGTGTCTGACAATAGATGTATGCAAATTCCCTTTCTTACATCTCCGATGTTTTAATAGACATTCTAAACGTTTGATATGCTAGATTACTCTAAAAATAATGAACACATAACAATGTAATGCATAATTTATTTTTAATGAAATAATGCTATGTAGAATATTAATACAAAAATATATTATGATACATTATAATTATCAATGATCAACTTTGGACATTTTGAATCTGTTCCATAAAATGGTTCACCATGTTCTCTCTTGATATTGTAGCTATTGTCTTCTCTTAGTTCGCAATCAGTAGAATAAACATTATTCCATTTTGAGTCATACACAATTTTTACTGGTGTGTCATCAATAGGGTCAATATTCTTTTCGTCTTTGGTATTATTTGGTTCATTGACTGTTTGATCAATGGCAGTAACGTTTGCTGGTGCTTTGTTTTTCATCGATTCATCTTTATATTCCATAGTGCATGGCCGTATCCAGGGGGGGTTACCCGGTTTGAGCCCCCCCCACCCCGAAATTTTTTGACCGACTCGAAAACAAGTCGAAAATTAGTAAAACCTAGGTAAAAATCAGTAAAATTAGTCGAAAACTGAGTCAAAATTAGTAACCCCCCCCCCAAAAAAAAAAGTCAAAAATTAGTAAGACCCCCCCTGAACAAAAATCCTGGATACGACCCTGCCATAGTGATATTTTCTATCAATGCCCTTTTTATTTTTCTGGCAATTTCACTGTCTATTATCACATTATTTTTACACAGGTAACAGTTTCGGCACGTAGACAAGATATGGTTTACGATATTAGTAGAAGAGTAGGCCTTTCTTTTATTGACCTTCCGTTGAATGCTAATAGCCAAAAGCTGACGATTGGATGTATCAGTAGGTAATGTGTTACCTGTAACAGTAGCAAGGAGCTGTCCTCTATCATCAACGATTATTTTTATGTTGGCATTCTCTTTGAGTGCAATCATCTCTGGAGATCTCAATTTCGCATAACCACCAACATAAGAGTTGAATTTTTTCGGTATTCCAAAGAAATTTAATTCCTTACTGGAATGACAATTCATGCATATATTTCCAATAGGGCTACCACTTGTACTTGTTTCATAGTTTAAATACTTCTCCTTGTCGGTATTCAATACTACAATAACATTGTCATGTGAACACACTTTATTAAAATGCTCCATCTTCACTTTTTTTAAAGATATGACTTATGTGTTTATCGTTCCACTGCGTAAAAATACTGATTTAATACATGCAATAGACTAGGTAGTGTCGATAACCGGACATAGAATAACAGTGGGAAAGCCACATCGTGTCTCTGAGCAATCATAGAGTACAATTTTTAGAGCCGTAAGCATATTTTGTCATTTTAAGATACATAAAAAAAAAAGTTGAATCATTTCGAAGTTTAAAAAAAATAGTTTGTTTTAATGAAAAAAATATCGAATTAGAACCATCAGTCCTCATCATTATGAGTGTCCATAACTGGACTTAAATTTCACATTTGAACCAGGGAATTGTATTTGCCATAATTTTCTTACAAAAAACTAGAGTTTACGGTCAAAAACCCTTATTAGCTCAGATTTTATAGAAATAGTTTATTTTTCGATCCATAACTGGACTTAAGTTTCACCTATGAGCCAACGAATTGTATTTTCCATAATTTTCTTACAAAAAACTAGAGTTTACGGTCAAAAACCCTTATTAGCTTAGATTTTACAGAAATAGTTTTATTTTTTGATCCAAAATGGACCTAAGTTTCACATTTAAACCAGAGAATTGTATTTTCCATAATTTTCTTACAGGAAACTAGAGTTTACGGTCAAAAACCCTTATTAGCTCAGATTTTACGGAAATAGTTTTATTTTTCGATCCAAAAATAGACTTAAGTTTCACATTTTAACCAGAGAATTGTATTTTCCATAATTTTCTTACAAAAAACTAGAGTTTACGGTCAAAAACCCTTAATAGCTTAGATTTTACGGAAATAGTTTTATTTTTCGATCCAAAATGGACCTAAGTTTCACATTTGAACGAGAGAATTGTATTTTCCATAATTTTCTTACAGGAAACTAGAGTTTACGGTCAAAAACGATTATTAGCTCAGATGTTACGGAAATAGTTTTATTTTTCGATCCAAAAATAGACTTAAGTTTCACATTTTAACCAGAGAATTGTATTTTCCATAATTTTCTTGCAAAAAAATAGAGTTTACGGCCAAAATCCCTTATTAGCTCAGATTTTACAGAAATAGTTTATTTTTCGATCCATAACTGGACTTAAGTTTCACCTATGAGCCAACGAATTGTATTTTCCATAATTTTCTTACAAAAAACTAGAGTTTACGGTCAAAAACCCTTATTAGCTCAAATTTTAGGCTAGCAATTCGCCCCCACTATCCCACTATAACTATGCTAAGACATCCTTCTGCCATCAACCCATCTCCCCCCAAAACACTTTTCAGCCATTTCTCGTTAAAAATTTTATTTCCAAGTCATCCACTCGGGTTTTTTGTAAGCAATACGCCCCCAAACTATCACACTATAACTACTCTATGAGGGCTGGCTGCCATCGCCCCATCCCCCCCAAATAAACACACTTTTCAGCCATTTCTAGTAAAAAATTTTATTTCAGCTCATTCATTCGGGTTTTTTCGCAAGCAATTCACCCCCCCCCACTATCATACTATAACTACGCTAAGACATCCTTCTGCCATCAACCCATCTCTCCCCCAAAACACTTTTCAGCCATTTCTCGTTAAAAATTTTATTTCCAAGTCATCCACTAGGGTTTTTTGTAAGCAATACGACCCCAAACTATCACACTATAACTACTCTATGACAGCCGGCTGCCATCGCCCCGTCTCCCAACAAAACACTTTTCAGACATTTCTAGTTAAAAAATTTTCCCAGACTACACCAAGTTTTACCATTTTCGACCTGATACCTTAAACTAGGTATCCTTTTCCCAGAAATAGACTTAAGTTTCACATTTGAATCAGATAGTTGTATTTTCCATAATTTTCTTACAAAAACTAGAGTTTACGGTAAAAAACCCTTATTAGCTCAGATTTTAGGCTAACAATTCGCCCCCCACTATCACACTATGACTACTCTAAGAGATCCTTCTGCCATCTACCCATCCCCCCAAAAATATTTTTTCAGAGATTTCTTGTTAATAAATTTTATTTCAAGTCATCCACACGGGTTTTTCGCTAGCAACTCGCCCCCCACTATGACACTATAACTACTCTAAGAGATCCTTCTGCCATCAACCCATCCCCCCAAAAAATATTTTTTCAGAGATGTCATGTTCAAAATTTTTATTTCCAGTCATCCACATCGGTTTTTCGCTAGCAACTCACCCTAACTATCACACTATAACTACTCTAAGAGATCCTTCTGCCATCAACCCATCCCCCAAAAAATATTTTTTCAGAGATTTATTGTTAAAAATTTTTATTTCAAGTCATCCACACGGGTTTTTCGCTAGTAACTCGCCCCCCACTATCACACTATAACTACTCTAAGAGATCCTTCTGCCATCAACCCACCGCCCAAAAATATTTTTTCAGAGATTTCTTGTTAAAAAAAATTCATTTCAAGTCATCCACACGGGTTTTTCGCTAGTAACTCGCCCCCCACTATCACACTATAACTACTCTAATAGATCTTTCTGCCATCAACCCACCCCCCCCCCCAAAAAAAAAAAAAAAATTCAGAGATTTCTTGTTAAAAATTTTTATTTCAAGTCATCCACACGGGTTTTTCGCTAGCAACTTGCCCCCCCCCCACTATCACACTATAACTACTCTAAGAGATCCTTCTGCCATCAACCCATCCCCCCAAAAATATTTTTTCAGAGATTTTTTGTTAAAAATTTTTTATTTCAAGTCATCCACACGGGTTTTTCGCTAGCAACTCGGCCCACAGTACAGCACTATAAGTACTCTAAGACACCCCGCTCCTATCACCCCACCACTTGTGTATTATACAGAACACATCGAAGAAGTAAAGCTATCTGTTATTAAAATTCTTTTTTGCCATCTACATCTCTCTTAGTATCAACTTTTTAGTATAGTATAACGTTAAACTCTAATTTAAATTGATAACACTGTTCTAACACCACTTGTGTATTATACAGCGCACATCGAAGAAGTAAAGCTATCCGTTATTAAAATTCTTTTCTTGCCGTCTACACCTCTCTTAGTATCAAATTTTTAGTATACTATAACGTTAAACTCTATTTTAAATTGACAACACTGTTCAAACACCACTTGTGTATTATACAGTACAAATAGAAGAAGTAAAGCTAGGTCAAGTCATAAGACCATTTTATCATCGTTAACCATTTCCGTAGATTGATATTGTTCCAAATTTATAATAAATAAGCTATGAGTTAACAACCCCGAGGGGTTACCTTAACTGATAATCACCAATTCGCAAATGCTATACCCTTTTTTCTCCACCTTCATACGATCCAATTCGCGAATATTATCTAGCTCTATTTTTTTCCCTATTATTCAATCAATATCGTTCGTATAGTCCAATTCGCAAATTCTAAACCCTTTTTTTTCTCCACTTTCATAGGATCCAATTCGCAAATGCCATCTACCGACACATTCATATCAAACTATTCTTGGCTAAAGGCAATTGTCCAAAAAAATTAGAAACCGCTCTTGATAGCACATACTTCAAAGAAATGGAACAGTGGATAACGCATGGGTGATAGACAGCTTTTCCTACAAAATCATTCCTAAATACGCAATTTGACAATCTCCAGTTTTCGATTTAAAAAAAAAGCGTGAAACTGTAGTGCATATTCTTGTACATGCTAGAGATAAGACAAATTACGCAAGCACGGTTCAAATCTTATACAAGCTTACTACTATTGTCCACGAAAATTCTTCCCAGGGTTTTTCGGGGGAAATTGTCAGTGAGGATGGAAATAATAGGCATTAATATTAACAATTAACGATGGAGCTAAAATTCAAAATCGCCTTACTACCTTAGAGCAGTTCAAGGATTTTGCACCAAGCCTGCTTTCCTTGCAGCACTTTCCATGGAGTCTTACAATTACCAATGGAATTGATAAGAAATAAACAGCATTTATATTGAATTAAGTGTTCAGATTTAATACTTTGCTTCTTAGACTTGTTGTCTCTGCTTAGTTAGACCAATGTCAGAACTCAATAATCTAAAAAAGACAAGCCAAGGCTGTGCCTTTATTATTGGATGAATTCGTTTTTATCTTTGATTAAATAAAAAAAAACAAGTTTTTTAAACTGAAAGTAAAGAACGAAGTTAAAACCTAAAACGAACAGAAATTATTCCGTATATGAAAGGGGCTGTCCCCTCCTCAGCGCCTCGCTCTTTACGCTAGAGTTTGACTTTCTCACAACTCTATTTTTTTAAACAATAAAAAACTCTAGCGTAAAGAGCGAGGCGTTGAGGAGGGGACAGCCCCTTTCATATACGGAATAATTTCTGTTCGTTTTAAGTTTTAACGTCGTTCCTTACTTTTAGTTTAAAAAACTTGTTTTTTTATTTAATTTCTGATCGGTTTTTGTATATAATTCTTATGTTTTTAATACGTATATTAGGAGGTTTGCCCCCTAGTCAATACCTTGCTCTTTAAGCTAAAGTTCGAATTTTGTTCCAATTCTTTAAAAATGACCCCTTAATAACAAAGGCCGTTAATTAGAATAAAAGCTCTTATGAAAGTACTAAAAAATCTTTGGCTTAAAGAGCGAGGTATTGACTAGGGGGTGAACCCAATCATATAAGTAACATTTTCTGTTCGTTTTAAGTTTTGATGTTGCTCCTTACTTTCAGTTGAAAAACTCATTTTTTTATATTTAATTTCTGATTTTTTTAAAATAATGCTGGAGAGTCCGGCGCCCCCTTCATAGCAATGTCCCTTCCCCATGAAAACTTTCTTCGTGGAAAGATCCTCCCACGTAACCCTCGACCCACCCCCACACCCCACTACCAGAAAAAATTCCCCTGAAAACGTCTGTATACTTCCCAATAATCAATGCTATATGTTAACATTGGGTAAAGTTCATAACTTTCAGCCCTCCCCCCGGGGGCTTCGGGGGATTATGTTATCCTAAAAGACATAGTTATCACATATTCGACCATACTAAACAAAATGGCTGTCTCAAAATTTTGATCGGGTGACTTTGGGAAAAAAATGAGCGTGGGAGGGGGCCTAGTTGCCCTCCATTTTTTTTGTTAAAAAGGGCACTAGAGCTTTTAATTTCCGTTCCAATGACTCCACCTACGATATTCTAGGACCACTGGGTCAATACGATTACCCCTGGGAAAAAGAAAAAAAAAACAAAAAAACAAATAAACACGCATCCGTGAACTTTCTTCTGGCAAAAAATGAAAAATTCCACATTTTTGTAGATAAGAGCTTGAAACCTCTACAGTAGGGTTCTCTGATACGCTGAATATGATGGTGTGATTTTCATTAAGGTTCTACAATTTTAGGGGGTCTTTTCTCCTTTTATAAACCAAATTTTCTCAGGCGCGTAACTTTTGATGGGTAAGATTAAACTTGATGAAACTTATATATTTGAGATCACAAATAAAATTTGATTCTTTTGATGTATCTATTGGTATCAAAATTCCGTTTTTTAGACTTTTGGTTACCGTTGAGCCGGGTCGCTCCTTACTTACAGTTCGCTACCACTAACTGTTTGATTATTCAGATATATTTTGCATTGAACCGGCAGAATCTATCACAAAAGTAAAGAAAGCGTGTTAATGGGTTACAATTTGATGATGAAGCTTGTCTAGAGATCTTGGGTAATCGATATTGATGACCACCGTTAGGGTGCCATAACCATTGGCGTTTCATTACTTCCAGATCTGTGCCAGTTATGGATAAAGATATTCTTAATGACCTTGTTTTGCTTTAAACGTTTTACTATCTACCAATTTTGAAACAAAAAGGCAAATGGTCTCTATATTAGTTATACCTAATGGTGTATGTTACTAGAATCCCTGTTTCTCCGAAAGAAGCCATTAAACTACGATTCAGTTCACACACACTGCTGGCTTTGATTCAAGAAAAAACAAATCAGTCTTTGTTGTCCCCTAGTAAGAATTTTTGTCCATATTTACGAAACATATCTTCATGTTCACTAATCCGGCCAGCGGTTTCCCCTATCTTTAAAACTATTAGGTTTATACTATTTTCCCATACTTTTCTGAAATCGTCGAATACAGCTATGGTTGCTCCCACAACGAAGTAAAACAGAATTGAATAAAAAAGCTAATTATTTACTTTTTTCCAACCTTAATTTACCTTCTGGTTTGTTTCTTATGTGCTTCAGAAGTTATTCTTGTGCTTTATCATGGCGCATGTACTGTGTTTCCGTTCGGATTTTGGCTCTGTATTCGCTATAGTCCTATGTGTACCTTTCTCGTGAGTGGGTTTTGTTGCTTTTTATGACATACTAATATATTGAATCCTAAGAGTTCTGTAAATAAGCATTGTACAAGATTATGTGTAAGTAGTAATAAGTCATCATTACCTTATCCACAGCAGTAGAGGCAACCGAGCAAGAGCGAACCCCACCTTGGTGTAACCGAAAATTAAGAAAGTGTTTTTTTAGCTAAATTTCGAAACGTAATGTAGCCTTTTTCATAAATACTTGGCAAGGATATCGTACGATATGCCCCAGAAATACAGAAGATAAACAAAATAGTTTTAGGGTGTGATCTCATTATTATGTATAAAGACCTAAGCTGACTTAGTTGAAACTAAAAAAAAAAAAAAAGGAAATTCCTATCAATGAAGCAAGGAAACTTTAAACGAACGTAAATTAAAATAATCAATTTAGTCCAACTTACAAAAAGCCGCAGAGGATTACCACAGATAGTTGTCTTTCTGCCACCACTGTATAAACTTTCACAAAGAGAACAGTGTCATATTTTTTACTATTTTTTGCTTATATTTATAAATTTGCGCGCCATTTGCTTTTTTAAAATTTGAAATTTGATGAAGCTATTTTTGTATTTAAAACATAAATTATTGCTTGAGCAGGAATGAAGGGTGGCTAACTTACCCTTTACTGTGGTAAATTATGCTCGATTTGCGTTTATTATACTGTTTATCGTATAACTCAATATGCTGCTTCGAATATTAACTACCAAAACAAACAAAAATTTCATTCGGATTACGAGGTTATTATGTGTCTTTAAGGATAGGTTTACAAACATAAAAAAAAAATATTTAAAAAATAAGGCTCTCAGACCACACTGGCTACGCATGGCGTACGAAAAAAAAATGAATGCTCAGGTCCTTTAGGTGACCAGTTTCGCTATTTTTCATTATTTAATAAAAAGAAAATCCATGGTCATTTGCTCCCATTGCAAAAAAAAAAAAAAAAAAAATCATCAGTTTTGCCATGTTAATTCCAATCGAATCAATAGACAGGCTGAATCAATGAGTATGAATAGAATTTATTCCCAATCAAAATTTTTGAATGGTCTTTCATTTGTGTTTTGTTTTTTCATTTACTTTTTATCCATCTGTTAAAGTGATTTCCAAAGTTTTATTGTTTTGTTTTTTCTTTTATTTGCGGGAATTGCACCTAATAACTATTCAGTCTCCTAGAAGTATCATGCGAGTTTAATCTTTTAGTTAATACTATCAATTTTTCTTTTAATGAACCCTCTACTGATATTATACAGCAACTAACTTAATATAATCACCTTTGGCGGAAAAATTGAATTAAAAACGCATCCGTTTTCAAATTTATCTGAGGAAATGCAAAATTCCGTATTTTCGTATAGATAAATAGGTTTATTGCTACAATAGCCTCTTTAGGCCATATTTGAATTAAATTGAATTAAAGTTTATTAAATAAAAACAAAACACACAATTTAATTATTTGACAAGTAGCCGTCCAAGAGGAAACAAAGCTCAAAAGAAAAAAAAAACAAAAAAAACAAGCACGTAGAGAAATACTAAAAATATGCATAACAATAACGATATTACGACATAATAAAAACACAGAAATAGCAATAACAAAAACGCACATAAGACAGATACTGTCTTAATAACAAAACAAAATATCACAAAGTACTAAGTCACAAAATAACAATAACGATAACAATGATAACACAACAAATTAACAACTTAAAACTTCACTAACCTAAGACTACCCACAATCCATCAAAAAACAAATACAAAAATACAATTCTACAAGCTACTACTACTACTACTACTAACTACTCACCGCAGAACCAAGCCGCCTGAGGCCAACACAGCTACGCACGCTCCTCCTCCATCCCAATCTATTCAGAGCCTCCCTTTTTACACCCTCCCATGAAGTACCTATTTCCTTTAAATCTTTCTTTATGACGTCCTCCCGCCCCAAACGAGGAGACCTGCTTTCCCTAGACGGTTGGCCGAAAAGGACAATCTTTGGCAATCTGTCATCCTTCATCCGCACAACATGCCCTAGCCATCTCAACCTTTCATTCATTATAGCCCTAGAGAGCGGTATTGAACCAAATTTTTCGTACAGCCTATTGTTTGAAATACGGTAAGTCAGCCGGGTACCCAGAACAATCCTTAAGCAATTTCTCTGGAAAACATCTAGCAAATCTTCATCCGCTTTTCGAAGCACCCATGCTTCAGAGCCATATTTGACTACTGTCATCACTGTAGATTCTAATATTCTAATCTTGGTTTGCAGACTTATCTTCCTATTCTTCCAAACTCGTTTTAATTGTGAAAAAACACCCTGAGCCTTGGCTTTCTACTTTTACATCTTCACTGCTCTCATCATCTTTACTAATAATGCTACCCAGGTAAGTGAAGCTGCCCACTTGATCAATCTTTTCATTACCCAACGTCAGCTTTTTATCTTCACTTATTCCTAGCCTTAGTGACTTAGTCCTCTTAACATTAATTTTCAAACCTATTCTAGCACCCTGAACTCGCAAAACCTCTAAAACTTCATTCATTTTGCTCACACTTTCCTCTTAGATCTTCAGCATAATCTAAGTCCAGGAAACTTTTTCCTCCCCATTTGATTCTGTGGTCTCCCATTGCCTTTCCTGCGCTCCTTAATATAAAATCCATCAAAATAATTCATATAAAGGGAGATAGAACACAACCCTGCTTAACTCCTGATTTGAAAATTTGCTTAACTCCTGCTTAACTCCTGATTTGAAAGAGTGAAAATTTGGTCGATGCATCCTCTACCTTTTCTAAAACCGCATTGTTTTTCTGTTAAAACTTTGTCTACGGCATCTCTCAGTCTAAGAAGCATCATATTACTAAGTAATTTGCTACCTACAGAGACCAGACTAATGCCTCGATAATTACCACACTCACTTTTATCACCTTTCTTATAAAGTGGTTTAATTAAGGTTTTCCTAAAATCATTTAGTACTTCGATGCTCACTTTCACAAAGTTACGCAACCTTTTAAATCATCAAAAATTATACTTTTTAAAATTACCTTAAGAAAATCAGCCTCTCCAAAGTGCGTTGGAAATACCTCCCTCCCCATATCCCGTAACTCCGTATGCGAACCCATAAAATGGATCATCCTCTCTACCATTTTTAGTACTATAAATCTCAATGCAACTCCTCCTCTCACCAAAACCAAAAATATACCAAGAATTGAAATTGCCCATTGTATGTTTTTCCTACATATCTATGTATTCATGAGCGTAGGGAGGGGGGGGGGGCAGGGGAGGGCAGCTGCCCCCTCTAGACCTTCAAATTTACATTGGATATGGCTGGAAAAGCAGATGGTTTGGAAAAAGCAGTTGATAAAACTCCATCACAATATCGACTGCCCCCCCCCTAGACAATATGCTGCCCAATCCTGCCTACGCCCATGTGTGCATTAAAATAAGTTTCCTCCCCCGGGACTCCTGAGGCAAGCACTTACAGCCTCAAGAACACCAAGGACGATATCTAACTATTAAATTTCAATTCCCTGCTCTTTTAGTCTTTTTTCTGCCATTTTTACAACTAGACCCACTTTCAAACCTAGCTCTTTCCCCACATTCCAATTTTCACTTATCTATCATTAATCACCTTTTTTCCTGTCACTTACTAGAATTTCTTCATTTGCATTCCTTACTAGTCTGCTGCTATGCAGACGCATATTCCTTTCCCAATGTTTTACTATCCACACTAACCTATCCACCATTAACGGTAACAAACCTAAAACTCCTTCTGACAATACAGAGTTTAACTTATCACTAAACCCAGCAGCCGCTTAATATACATCAGTTGAAACTGTACCCCCGTATCAGCCTTTTCCATACCCCACACCTCTCCTGAATAAGATTTCCAGTTAACATTGGCTAGATATCGATTCTTTACTATAATTATTCTCAATAAAATGACAACGGAACCACTATGGTCAGAAACTGGACCACTAGTCTGATATCTGAACCTCTACTATCATGGATTTTAAATGTTTTTGGTAAATAAACAGAGTTTTTCTCTTTTTTACTTTTTTCTGGCAGTTCATTATGTCTTTATTGTCACCTTGCTTTCACACAGAATGAAAGCACGACTCTTTATATACATTCCACCTAAACAATTTTGACAACATGAAGTGATTAAAGATAGAAACTTATGATTCTCCCAATTAACATAAACTTTTAAAATAATACAGTCAGCTACCCTTGTGGTAGTGTATTGGAGCATACTGGTCCTACCGATCGGGTGGTTTCAGGTTCAATCCCGCACGCCGCAAGGGAACGATCTAAACATATTCTCTGGAACAGATTTTATAATTATTTTTAATGTATATATGTTTCATGTGCAATTTTGCCTGCATCATAGAAACTAAAAACGATACAACCCCTACTGAGGCAAATATGACGTATGTATGTATGCTTTTCGAGTGTATTCATAAATATGACGTCACTCACATGAATCTTTTTTTTCAAAACTAGGGTTGTTAAAGAATTTTATCAAACTTCTAACCTATATAGATCGTTTCTTAGCCAAACTGAGACGAACCTAAGAGAATGAGTCACCTAAGTAAGTCAAATACGGCACAATAACCTACAGCACAACTTTTCAAAATATGTTTGTACTGCCTTAACTTATAGTTACTATATCTCGAGGTAGGTTCTTTACTAGGCATCAGCTATCTCTACAGCCAAGATACGGATGAAACTTAAATAATCCCTGTTAATCAGGAACTATAACGATCCTTTATGTAATTTTTGCTGTAGTTTACAGTTGGTTTTTTACTATGATTCTTTTAGAAACCACGATATACCATGAACACTGCAGTCTTCAGTTATATATAGGAATCTTAGTACTAAACAACTTCGGTCCTTATATATAATTATGTAAACCCTGATTACAAACAGGAAAAAGCCCAGGGCTTTTTCTTCTTTGGAGTAGTAAGAGACGACTCTCAAAGAATCAGACATCTAACTAAGTCCAATGTATGCAATGGTTTGTTCTTCTAATGATCGTCTTTTAATATAACTTTACCACGAACAGTTTGATTGCTTCAAAAATCAAATATCTTTGAAAAGACTGCAGTATGAAAACACATCAAAAATGCAGTTTTTAGTGAAAAAATTTATTCTGTTTTAAAAATAATTTATTTATGTTACAAAAGGTTTTTAACCCCATTAATTTCCGTTAAAATGAGCTATTGAACAACTCTCTACGGTGTTCCAGTTCCAAGTTATGTGTGGAAAAAAAAGATGTCGTTTAGGCAGAATGCTGTAGTAGCTTCCCCTTTTCTTGATTTTCAAGGCAATATATTTCCCTTGCTGTTCAAGCCAAGGGACATAAAGTTTCCTATACAGGTATTTCGGACAAGGCGGTTCTAATGGTGTACTTTTGGTTTTGATCTGACTCTTTTTTTTAGGAGTTATGGGTTTTTATATTTCTTAACATTGGACGTGATCGTCTCTTACTAGGTTGCTAGCTACCGCTGCAACCCGGATGCTAGCTACCGCTGCAACCCAGATATTAGAAATACATTTTTTAATTACAAAAGGTTTTTAACCCCATCAGTTTCCTTTAAATGAGCCATTAAACAGCTCTTTACGATGTTCCAGTGCCTTGCTATCTGAGGAAAAGAAGAAGAAGAAAGAGAAAAAATGCCGTATATGTAGAATATCCTGGTTGCTGCCGCTATTCATGATGCGAAACTTCATCGAACCTCTCGTATCCGAAAAGCTGCATATAGCGTATTATTCCTTTTCCTCGTATTTTTCCTAACAAGCCAACACAAATTAAATATCTGATGAGTCGCACTATAGTCCTCTCGGAATCCAGCCTATACTTTTATTAACTTATTTGTTCCTTTAGATCAACTATCTAATGCTAAAACTTTACAAAATAATTTGCTAATGCCATTTGCTAAATGGAGGCCTCGATAACTCTTGCTCGTTTTAGTTTTTTCTTAAAAGCGGAAAAACTATTGAAATTTTCTACTGTTGAGGCCAAACCAACTCGCTAAGGACACTTGAAAATAAAGTAAACAACAAAGCCAACACACATACCCTAAACCCCTTCCAATTCCTTGTGGGGATGCCACCAATCTTGGTCTAAGTTTTCTCTCATCTTCTTTAGCGAATTCCATATGTCATCACATGTGAAAGGCTGTAGTAGTTTCTAATCATCCAGAACATAAAACATGGGCACTAAAAGGGGGGTGGGGCTCAGAATTTTTTTGGGAGGGGAGGCACAAAATAGGTTGATCCGATGAACTTGCGTTAGGAGCAAGTTTAATTAACGGAAACTTGCGTTAATTAAGTAAATAACATTACTTTAAACTACGTTAGGGGGGCGCCCCCCCCCCCACCTCACCCCCTGGATCCACCACTGGCACTAATGTTCCTGGGAAAGCTGAGTATGCATATACAATGTTGGTTATGATTGCACCCCTTTTTTTCTTAACGATTTAGAGGAATTTAAATTCACAATTTTAATTAATGTTTGAATGACGTTTAGTTAATTAACCTAAAGTTTAATTAATTTACGTTTATTCTGTATTGAGAAAAGTCAATAATTTTTCAGTTACTAACTAAAAGCTGTTGAACAAATAAGATTTTCGTAATTTAAGAGAAATAGGGAAAATATCCCTCTCCCCCATAGTCTTAACGGTTTGAGTGATTAACGTCGAGCATATTTGGTCCTCCTAGAATAGATATTTCAAACTTTCTATGCATAAAAATACAAGATCCAGTATTTTCCCTGACAAGGATAGTCATTAGTTCATATTTTTTTTTTCCAGGATAATTGTATTGATTCTTTTGTTATAGATTATTGGAAATTTTTCATTCGAAAATATTTTAAACTTTTGGTGCCTTTTTAAGCAACAAAGGAGATCAATAAACAGAAAAGTGTCAATTTCTTACTATTTTATGCAATGGAACATCAATATTGACCCGTATAGGGTAAAAATGCTAAGGAGGAAAATCCCTAGATAGGCGACAAACTTCGAATATCGAAGAGTTTTTCAAATGACCCTCCCCCCTTTAGAAGCCATAGCAGAAATCACTGGGATTTCATCCTAAAGATATATGTAGCTTATGAACCTATTTTACCTATTTTGTAGACTATTCATCAAGTACAACTAGCGGTTATGCAATATTGTATAGTTGTGCTCCAGTTCTTAAAGTGACGGTCATTAGGTGATATTCTGGGGACGGAGTGTGCCAAAAACCCTAAAAGTGGATTTTTAGGCCCTGATTTTTAACCCTCCGTGAGAGGCACTTAAGATAAATTCTTGCTCTCCGACTTCTTTTTTCCTGAAACTAAGTTCGATAGGCAGATATCCTTTCTTCGGGAACGCTGTAGTTTTTTTAGATTTTTTTTTCTTTAATTAGAAGTTTATTTTGCGCAATTTGGTCTCCCATTTGAAATTATTAGACTTAGAAATAATTTTGTATCACTTATAAGTGATAATTAGAAAAAGGAGGAATGGAAGAGGCAAGGGCCAAAGGACTTTATCTTTGGGCCTCACAGTCATATTGATGGAAACTCCATTTACGAGCCAGATCAACAAGTTGAACGTGGCCGCCACTCTGCTAGAATGTGTATTAAAAGATTTTGTTTCATTTGGCCTTTTTTTGTATGATTGAATAGTGTTCTTCTATGGTATCACTAGGGTACGGATCACTATTGTTATCACTCCTGGAGACACTTTTTGGGAACTTTCAGCCTATTCTGATTAAAATGTCTATCTATATATTCTAATTTAATGTCATTTTGGACTAAAGAACTTGGTTGTGCTTTGGGGTTAAGTTTTTACTGATTCTGATTTTTAAGCAAGACTTCAAATTTTTTCGTCGAATAATTTTCCTCCTAATTATTAGGACAATCCAATATATATGAAGCTCGAAAAAATGCATAAATACACATCGATTTTCGTTTAGTTTACACCGGTTTTGCCGTTTTTTGGCTATTTTTCCCACTGACCGGATTTTTACCCTCGCAAGTAATGGGCTAGGGTCTTTAACCCTTCCAAACTTTTTATCATTAAATAACATGTTTTGAATAGGCTTTATGCATTTTCATAGTCTTAGAATTCGTCAGAATTCAATAAACAGAAAGAAAACGTGAACAGACATGCAGAAATATAGACAGTGACAGAGAACCGCTTGATTTCTTATGAATAGAAGACCAGCAGAATTTGGCTATGTTTCTCACAAATAATAGTCATGGACGTTCAATTTTTGTAAATATAGCTTGCTTCCTCCTCCCTCGTTTTCTTTTTCTTTGCTGGGGTGGATTCCAGGCCTTTGACTCTTGCACATGTAACTTGACGTCACTGGTTGATTCGGTTTGTTTCCCTTTCACTCTTAATATCATGAAGTCCAATTCTGATTTTTTTTGGGGGGGGGGGAGGGTGGGTGTTGCAATACATATATCAATTCTCATTGCTCTGAAATTACTCGTCACAAATTTGGACGTTTTGAGCTTGACTATTTTAGACAATTCCTTTCGATATTGTTAGGATTCTTACGCATTTGGCCTAATGCCGTTGGACAATTTGTCTGTTACCCTTGTACTCTTGATATCATTAGGTCAACCTCAATTTTTTTTTTTTTAGGAGGGTTGTATATGCCACATTTCCATTCTTATTGTTCTAAGATTGCTCTTTATAAATTTTAGACGTTTTGATCTTGACCATTTTAGCTCTTTCTTTAGGATGGACGATTCAACAGAATCCAAAATTCTGCAAGATGCAATAGCTGCTCACATTAGAATTTTTTTCAAGCTTACTTCGAAGGCATTGTCGTCTGAAAAAGTGAACCAAAACTACTCGAAATTTTCAGTATTTCTATCTGGAGAATTTATGTTTGCTATTTTAGCCTTCTTCATTCTTGTGTTCTATAGAAAGCAGATGAAAATATTACAGAATATTTTTGGTAAGTTTATTTCTGACCTTTTTTTTTTACTTACTTCTTTAATTCATATTTTCAAACCTTTTATGGAAATAAACTGTTGCTAAAAAATAATAGTCACCATTAGTACCCGAAACTCTAAAAATGATTTTTTTTTTTTTACAATAAAAAAAGAATGAGAAGAAGTTGTTTCTTAAGGTTGTTTCAAAAACATAAAATTTGTCAAGTATATAATCACCCAGCAAAAAATATTACAATAAAAAATTGTGTGACTTTAGGAAAAGAGAAAGCTCTTAAATAAGAAATTATCTTTATGAAAAATACACCATAAAATTCAGCCAATTTCAAGACTCGTGTGCCGGACGTTCAAATCCCCTGAATTTGTATTTTGTTTTAAAGAAAGTTGGTTGATCGCTAGTTTAGGTTTATTTTTTACATACCTTGTACCTCTAAGCCAATCAGAGAAAAACAAATGAGGCGCCATTGCCACATATTAATAGAACTTCTTCTGAATATCTTGTTTATTACTGAGGTTCCCTCAATCCCATTCCACATTTCCTTTAAGCAACAAGCCTATCAGACATGCAAAAGTTTTTGGCCTATTTTGGGCGTCACGAACCAATACAGCTAAAGTTTGTTATAAAAGAAAAACGGGTCCCAACTGATGAGAATAAAATTTTTTGGCCCTGTTGAAAAGTGTAACAAATTTTCAACAAGTTTTCTGTTCATATAGGTTCCCTCAGACTAATAGCTGACGGATATAGGGTAAGTTTTAAGCTCTAAAGAAAATTGTAGATCCCCTTTCAAACGAGTCAATATTTAAGAGGCAAAAATGGTTAGTATTATTTTTCTCTTTCTTGAACAAAGTTTGCAAAGTCCTTAACTCGATGTCCCTGTAATTTTGAATTATTATGGATATGCTATTCTGATTGTATGAGTAACTTTAATTTCTATTATTTTCTCTCACTACTTTACTGTGAATACATCAAGGTTCGACTTGGGCTAATGGTTCCGAAATTTTTAGGCGGGTCAAATTTACACATTGGATACCACCTGCATGCTCTGCATGTAAAAAAAAGATGAGTTTATTGTCTCCTCCACCCCACTCCCAACGCAAAAAATTTCAGCTTTATCTCCAAAAAATATTCGCAAGATGCTGTAGACACCCCTTTATAACAATCTGGAAGCTCTTAAGATAAATATATAAGTGGATTTAGAGACCCCCCCCCCCTCCCCTAGTATCCCTTTAGCTGGAAGATAACTGTTTCACAAAGTGTGCAATATTAATTCTAAGCTGGTAATAGCTCGTCTCTTATAGCAAAAATTCTTTATTTAAAAAATAACGAAACAAATATTATGTTTTAATCTGCACAAAGGGGGAAGGAGTAAGTGGTATGGCCCATGATAAGTATTTTTCAAACAAATCCTCCCTTCAAAATATTAAATATCAGAAACTGAAATATTATTTGTGGAATTTGCCCCTCCCAATCCATCTCTACGGTGTTTTTCTAAGGCACCGTATAATGGGTACCTTTTGAAGTTGTTTGTTTTTTTCTAAGGTTAACTATACTGTAAAGACAGCAACTTGAGGTGCATTGAAGCTCCCTTCAACTGTATGGTGTTCCTAAACATGACATTAAAACCGGTAAAAAAAAAAACTCCAAACTATTAAGGTAAAGAGCTAAGTTAAATCTAATATTGAATACATAACATCCTATATACAGAAGCTACCACCTTCTACACGACTCACCCCTTGCGCTGAAGCTTTTCGACAGGATTTGCATAAAAACAAAGATTTACGTTCAAAAGCTGTCATCATAAGTAAATTTCACAGGCAAAAGGGGTAAACACTAAGCATACAATTTTGATTCTACTGAAGTAATAATCCACCTCTTTAAAATAAAAGAACAACTGTCATGTCAACTATGAGGTCCTATGTCAATTTTAAACTCTTGGGCAATCTGCCAGTCACTCTAGGCAGGCGTGCCTTTCCAAAAACTAACACACAACTACTTGCCCAATAAGAGAGTCATACTTACTCCCACCATTTACCCGTCCCATTTAAACATTTTTGCCTCTCAGTTACTCGGACTATCTGTCTTGGCTTTTTTTTTCTACAATTAGCCATGTCTTGATGCTTACTGCAAAATACTTGATTTTCAATTCAAAATCAACGGATTTTGCAAAAACCCTTCTCTCCGCAAAACATAATCGGTGCTAGTCAGCCTTCCTCTTCGATGCTGTTGAAAATTAAATAAAAAAAATAAGTTTTTTTTTTCACTAAAAGTAAGGAACGACGTTAAAACTTAGAACAAACAGAAACTATTCCGGATATGAAAGGGGCTGTCCCATAATCAACGCCTCGCTCTTTACGCTAAAGTTTGACTTTCTCACAACTCTATTTTTTTAAACAACAAAAAACTTTAGCGTAAAGAGCGAGGCGTTGAGGAGGGGACAGCCCCTTCCATATACGGAATAATTTCTGTTCGTTTTAAGTTTTAACGTCGTTCCTTACTTTCAGTTAAAAAAAACTTGATTTTTAATTTAATCTTATAAAGACACTATTATAAACAGCAATATGAAAAGTAGACTAACTATAATAGACATGACACATCAGACTCAATTTTTTTTAGATCAAAAATGAAAACAGAACAGTTTTTCCATAAGCTGTATCCGATATCTAAAAATAAATGCATGAATAAAATCTGTGCAAGTTTTTTTTCTTGAAAATTCCAAGGTTTCTTGCTTGAAAATAAGAAACTGTAGGATACATAATACATGAAAGGGAAAGTTGAAGGCGGTTGGGCGCACTCTCCATCGCCCATCGCCCTGGCCATCACCCTATGTTCATTGTTGCCAAATTTCGAAGAAAATACCCCTCGCTGATCGCTCAATTTGTCTTATTGATTACAGTGTTGCCAAATTTTGTCTTCTATAACCTAAAGAACTATTAAAAGTACTTAAACACAATTACTTCAGAGCGGAGGAGATTTTAAGGGCTTGACTAATCTTCACGATGGTTTATATTACTTTAGAGCAGAGGATATTCTAAGGGGCAATATGTTTGCTGGTTTATAACCAGCCTGACGTAATAGCCCATTGCCCTGGCCATCGTCCTATGTTCAGTTCAGGCCGGTTATAAGGGATATAAAGTGTTTGTAAGTCATAAAAAGCATTTGTAAGTGATGTAGAGCATTTATAAGTGATCTAAATCGTTTATAAGTTATCTAAAGTGTTCATAAGTGATCTAAAACGTTTACAATTTATCGAAAGTGCTTATAATCGATCTAAAGCATTTATAAGTGTTCTTAAGTGTTTACAAGTGATCAAAAGTGTTTTAAATGATTTTTGTTGTTTGTAAGTAATCTAGAGTGTTTATAAGTGATCTCATACTATAGACGCACCTTTGCATTACAAGTTTTTTAAAGCGACCTAGAGTCTTTATAGAAACGTTTAAGTGTCTATAAGTGTTCAAAGCCTCTATAAGTGTTCTAAGCGTTTATAAAGTGTCCAAAGCGTAGCCTTTATAAGTGATCCAAAGCGAGTGATCTAACTATTTACAAGTGATCTAAAGAATTTAGGAGTTATCTTAGGTGTTTTTAAATGTTCTAAGGCAAATAGGTGATCTAAAGTGCTTACAGGTGATCTAAAGCGTTTATAAGCGATCTAGAGCGTTTCTAAGAGATTTGAAGAATTTATAAGAAAATTTAAAGTGTAAGCGTTTTACAATCGTTCTAAAACATTTATAAGTGTTCTGAAGCGTTTATAAGTGATCTAAAGTTATTATAGTCTATTTAAAACTTTCATACGTATGTGAAAAGAAAAGTAAGATCTGAAGTCGTTTAAATGTAATCTAAAGTGCTTATACGTGATCTAAAGCGTTTAAAAGTGATTCTAAGTCATATAAAGCGTTTTCGATTTATTTAGATGTTTTTAAGTAATCCAAATCCCTTTCAAGTAATCAAAAGTATTTATAAGTGTTTACAAGTGATCTAAAGTGTTCAATAGTGATCAAAAACGTGTACAGTAGATTAGAAGTGCTTATAATCGTTCTAAGGCATTGTCTTCAAATCGTTTACAAGTGATCGGTAGTGTTTTCAGTGATTTTAGGCGTTTATAGGCCTATACGATCTAAAGCGTAAATAAGTGATTCCACGCTTTAGATGTGGCTTCACATTTATAAGTGTTTTAAAGCGTTTTGCAGCAATCTAGAGCGTTTATAAAGATCCTGCGTGTATTCAAAGCCTTTGTAAGCGTTCTAGAGCGTTTATAAGTTGTCCAAAACCTTTATAAGTGACCGAAAGCCATTGATCATTTGTAAACACTTTTGATCACTTATAAACTCCTTAGATCATTTATAAATTCTTTTGATCGCTTAAAAACGTTTTGGATAACTTACAAACGCTCTAGAAGACTTATAAAGGCTTTGAACACCTATACGAGGTGTGCGTATGCGCAGAATTCTTATAAACGCTTATTTAAGGCTTTGAACACTTATATACGCTTTAAAATCTTTATAAACGCCCTAGATCACTTTAAGCGCTTCAAAACACTTATAGCCTAATGCTAAGGTACATCCAAAGCGCGAGATAACTTATAAACACTTTAGATCATAGGCAGCGCAATCGCGCTGCCTAAGTAAAGACGATGTTGGCACAATGTATTATTTTTTTTCCTTTAGACCAGGGCATTTCTTATCAAAGGATTTGTCGTAGAAACTTCGAAAAGGGCTCATTCGATTGGAAATTGGAGTGGCTTGTGCCCTTTTTAATAGTCGAAAGTGATTGGGAGGTAATTAACACCCCTTCCACGCCCACCATTTATCCAATACATTCAATCAAAATTTTGAGATAGCCATTTTGTTCAAAATAGTTGAAAGGTCCGGAAATTATATCTTTGAGGGTGAAACTCCTCCCAAAGCCCTCAGGGTAAGAGTTGTAAATTATACCCTTGGGGCATATAAGGTTTTATTGAAAGCTTTGTCTTAGAAACTTGAAAAAGGGCTCATTCGATTGGAAATTCAAAGGACTAGTGCCCTTTTTAATAGTTGAAAGTGATTTGAGGGCAACTAACCCCACTCTCACGCCCACTTTTTCCCCAAACCCATGGCAACCCTATCACAACCCTCAGGGCAAGGGTTGTAATTTATGCTCTGGGGGCATATAAGGTGTTGAACCAACGCGTTGTCGTAGAAACTCAAAAAGAGCTCATTCGATTGAAAATTGAAAGGGCTAGTGCGCTTTTTAGTAATCGAAATTGATTGGAAGGCTTGACATTTTTATAGTAAAGATCGATGTGGTACAATGTGTTATTATTATTTTTTTGTTTTGTTTAGACCAGGGCACTTCGTATCGAAGGAGTTGTCGTAGGACCTTCGAAAAGGTCGTTCTCGATTGAAAATAGAAAGGACTAATACCCTTTTTAATAGTCGAAAGTGATTGGAGGGCAACTAGTCCCCTCCCACGCCCACCTTCCCATTTGCCCATTATGTTTAAAAACTAAATGTCGCCATAAGATTAAATCAAAATGCATTGTGTTAATTCTAATTCCCAAATAGGCCTCTCAACAGTATCCCAAGAAGGACTGAGGGCATTTTGCTCAAACTTTCGGGGCTGCATCTGCTCTTAAAATTTAACTAAATCAAAATATTGTAAGTGTATCCAAGGTATCAAAGAAAGTAAACAGATTTATTTTGAGAATGGTATCAAGTTTTCTACTTCGGTTCAACTAGCGGAGGTATAAAACTAAATTAAACACTATTATTTGTGTCCAGATTTTTAAAAGGGTGCATGTTGTTAAAAATTGCTGAAAATTGTTCTCCAGCATACAAATAGCAGGCCAAACTATAAAGTCTTAAAAAACGAAAAGATTTAAAGTATTATTATCTTTTTCTCTGAAAAGACTATGTCAATATAAAACGAACAAAAATTAAATTAAAATAAAACTGTTTCCACAAAATAAGTTTTTCAAAGAAAAGTAAAGAAATCCATTAAACCAAAAATGAGCAAAATAAAATCGAATAATCTACCAAGCATGAAACTACCACAAATCAGCATCGATAAATAAAATGAAACCCGAAACGAACAGAAATTACAATAAATAACCGAGTCAAACTATAAACGAGCATAAATTAACATGAGTAGAGCTCAGAGCCCCTATGCCTTCCCAAGGCCAGAACATAATTTGCACTTTAGTGACAAAAATACAAATGAATATGCATTGTCAGTTTAATATACATATACTGATATTTAGTAGTCAAAATATTAATATTATTTGATTAATTAAAGTTATAAAAGTAAAAACCTTTATATAGTGTTCTACCAAGCGTGAAACTACCACAAACCAACATCGATAAATAAAATGAAACCCGAAACGAACAGAAATTACAATAAATAACCGAGTCAAACTATAAACGAGCATAAATTAACATGAGTAGAGCTCAGAACCCCTATGCCTTCCCAAGGCCAGAACATAATTTGCACTTTAGTGACAAAAATACAAATGAATATGCATTGTCAGTTTAATATACATATACTGATATTTAGTAGTCAAAATATTAATATTATTTGATTTTTAAAGTTATAAAAGTAAAAACCTTTATGTTTTTTCAGTAAAGTTCAAATTATATCCTGGCCTTGGGAAGGCAAAGGGGTTTTGAGCGATACTCATGTTAATTTCTGCTCGTTTTGAGTTTGACTCGGTTATTTATTGTATTTTCTGTTCGTTTTTGGTTTTATTTATTTATCGATTCTGATTTGTGGTAGTTTCATGGTTGGTAGCTTATATTATTTTATTTTTGCTCATTTTTGGTTAAATGGAGTTCTTCAATTTTCTTAGAAAAACTTATTTTGTCGAAAAAGTGTTTTTTAATTAATTACTTACAAACGCCTAAAATCATTTCAAACACTTTTGATCACTTGTAAACGCTTATGATCACTAATAAATGTTTTATAACGATTATAAGCACTTTTGATCAATTGTACGTAAAAAATATATCTAATAAACGTATCTAATAATAAAACATCTAGACAAATTGAAAACGCTTTAGATGACTTATAATCGCTTGTAAACGCTTTAGATCACTTATAAGCACTTTAGATTACGTATAAACGACTGCAGATATTACTTTTTTTTGTCACATACGTATCAACGACTTAGATAGACTATAAAAGCTTTAGATCACTTATAACCGCTAAAGAACACTTATAAATGTTTTAGAACGATTGTAAACGCTTACACTTTAGATTACCTTATAAATTCTTAAAATCTCTTACAAACACTTTAGATCACCAATTAACGCTTTAGATCGCTAATAAACGCTTTAGATCACTTATAAATAATTGAAATAACTTATAAACGCTTTAAATTAATGCTCTTAGATTTTAATACTTCTCGTTATAATACTTCACGCTTAGACCACTTAAATCACTTTGGATCACTCATAAGCCCTTTTATCACTTATAAACACTTTAGAAAACTAACAGTTTGGATATCTTTTAAATGTCTGGAAATGGACCAAACCTTGGGAAACACTATATTAAATATTTCTTTCTCAAAGGACTTGTAAACGCTAAAGGTCACTTAAAAGCATTTTAGAGTAGTATTGATGACTTAAATACCCATAAGATCCCTTATAAAATCTTTATATCACTTATAAACTTGTTAGATCAGCTACATACACCTTAAATTACTTATAAACACTTTAAATCACTTGCTTGCTTTAGATCATTTATAACCGTTTTAGATAACTCGTAAATTCTTTAATTAACACGTAAACGCTTTTGATCACTTATAAATACTTTAGATCATTTGTAAACACTTTAGACCACTTTTAAACTCCTTCGATCATTTATAAAGGCTTTTGCTCTTTTAAAAACGTTCTGAATAACTTATAACTGCTCTAGAAGACGATTTAGAATCCACTTTATATCCACTTATAAATGTTTTAGATCAATTATAAACGCTGAAGATTACTTATTAGCGCTTTAAATTACCTATAAACGCTTGAGATAATTTTTATATGCTTTAGATCACTCTTATAGATGCTTTTTGGTCACTTATAAATGCTTTATATCATTAATAAGCGTTTTAGATGAACTAAAAGTGCTTTAGATTATTTATAAACGCTTTAGATCACTTATAAGTACTTTAAATCACGTATTTACCTTAGAACAATTAAAAGTATCTAAGAAAACTTATGAGTTCTTTAGATAACTTTCAAACACTTTCGATCACTTATAAAGGCTTTCGATCACTTAAAAACGTTTTGGACAGCTTATAAACGCTCTAGACCACTTATAAAGGTTTCGAGCACTTATAAAAGCTTTGAACACTTATACAAACTTAAAAATATTTATAAAAGCTCTAAATCGCTTTAAGCGCTTTAAAACACTTGTAATGCAAAGGCGCATCTATACCGTGAGATCACTTAAGAACACTAGATTACTTACAAAAAAACAAAATCATTTTAAACACTTGCGATCACTTGTAACCGCTTATGAACACTTATAAATGCTTTAGAACGATTATAAGCCCTTTTGATTAAGTGTAAACACTTTAGATCACTTATAAATAGTCTACATCACTTACAAATGCTTTTGATGACTCACAAACACTTCATAACCCTTATAACCAGCCTGAACTGAACATAGGGCGATGGGCTATTACTTCAGGCTGGTCTTTTTTCCCTTGGATGCATGAACAAAAGAACAATCTTTGGATATCTCCTACATCTGTAAAACACCTACTCTCTTAATTAAATCTTCCCACTACTGATTTGAAGTGAGCCTTTACAGCTTTGTTGAGTTTCTCGTCAGTGTAGAAGGGTTATCCCTCCCCCTCCAAGCTATTTCTTCACATGGAAAGTAAGTTGTTCAAAAATGTCTGATTGGCTTTGAACTGCCTGAGAAGGTCTTGGTTTACACAAAAATGTGATGACAGGCATTGTCATGGATCCGAACTGTTCCAAAAGTCAGCCACCTTCTTTTCCTGTTTTGAATAGCCCATAGAAGTCAAAAAGTTTTATGATAGGGTACACTAACTTAAGTTTCCAGCTGCATAAATTCCAACAGAAAAACTACATTTTTATTCAAAGAAAGTTACCGTAATTTTTGCACTAGTTCAAAGTTTGTTTGGTTTTTGGGACATTTTTGCGCATGTTTATCCTATTAAAGTCGGTAAAATAGGTTTCCCCTTTAAATTTAAGTTTAAAGAATAATGTAATTGGCATACTAAAAAACTGTATTGAGTCAAACAACGCTATTAAGGCACACTTTTATTACAGCAATGATCCTATCAAGAAATTATCTTGTTCTCTTTGGCATAACAATGTATTTTTTAGAATAGGTAATATTCTATGCCAAAATATTCGTAAAACCTGAAGTTAGAAATTATAATTATTAAACATTTGTATAAAAGAAGTAATGCCTCATATTTTGGCATGGGCCGCCCTTTCTTCGGAGACATGTTTTTGTTTTTACATTTTGACCTTTCTGGTGAAAAATGTCTGCCTTAAAATTTTGTACTGCGTCATATCTGGTGGCGATAAGCCCAGTGGAGAAAAGGTGGTACAAAAGCAGCCTAGGCGTATTCTGCCCATTTTTTGTACTTAAAATAAAATTGACTAAAGGTTTCCATGCAAACAAAACTCCTTTCCATATTTTACTACCACTGGTTTGACTATCACCCCAAATGAAAAACAACAATAAGCAAATGAACCCCCATCTATGACATAACAACTAGAACTTTTGTAATTTTGCCAATTCCAAAGTCTGATAATTCCAGAAGGGATTGTCTTGAAATCTAGAATTGGATAGAGCAATTTTCAAACAGTTCGTGGTAACGAACTGCAAGTAAGGAGCGACCCGGCTCAATAGTAACCGAAACTCTAAAAAACAGACATTAATACCAATAGATACATCAAAAGAATAAAATTGTTACGCTGATTTCAAATATATAAGTTTCATCAAGTTTATTCTTACCCATCAAAAGTTAAGCGCCTGAGAAAATTTGCCTTATTTTCTAAAAAAGAGGGAAACAACCCTAAAAGTCATAGAACTTTAATAAAAATCACACCATCAGATTCAGCGTATCAGAAAAACCTACTATCGAAGTTTCAAGCTCCTATCTTTAAAAATGTAGAATTTTGTATTTTTTGCCAGAAGAAAGATCAAGGATGCGTGTTTATTTGTTTTTTTTTATTTTCCCAGGGGTAATCGTATTTATCCGTTGAAATACAATAATGAAAGGAGTATAAAAAAAAAGAAGAAGAAAAAACAAAAGAAAAAGACGGATAATGACATATAAAACGAAATTAAATTATATTAATTTCGGGAAGTTAAGTTATTTTATTAATATTGGTTACAGGGTTGCCACACAGACCTGGAAGAATTTACTAAATCGGAGAGAAAAAATTTACTAGATCGCATCTGTTTTTACTAAATGCTCAAAAAAAATTTTTTGCGCTTGCGGCTATGCCGCACGCGCACCATCAAGCATCGATTTTTACTATAGTAGGATAATCAATTTCTTTTTTTCTTCTTTTTTTTCTCCTTTCCTCTTTTCTTTTTCCTTTTTTCTTCTTTTTTCTCATTTCCTCTTTTCTATCGTTTTCATAGTATGATTTAAAATTATATATATATAGTATGATTGAAATATATATATATACATATATATATATATATATATATATATATATATATATATATATATATATATATATATATATATTATATATATATATATATATATATATATATATATATATATATATATATATATATATATATATATATATATATATATATAATGTTACATTTCTATTTACTTTTAATTTCTCTCAACATGCTCCTTTTTTCTCGATAAAAATTTTCAAACTGAGGAGATTCACCTAATCACCTTGGGTGGTTGGCTTTTGTTTTGATTCCAATAGATACCCAAGTGTCATTATAGCTTCATTTTTAGTTGGTAAGATTTGATACACAGAAAGCTGATTTTGTCGACCTTTAGACGCTGGAAGTGAAGTGTCTGTTTATGAAAATAGGAGAATGCTTGTCTGTCTCTGAGACAGACAAGCAAAATTGTAAATTGCAAAACAGACAAGCAAAAATTGTAAATTGTCATATGTTTACGATAATTCATAGAAAATGAAAAAAGTTTTGTTTACTATAAACTTTTTACTAGATTTCGGGAAATTTACTAGATTTTTTTTTTTACTAGATCTAGTAAAATCCTACTGACGATGGCAACCCTGATTGGTTATTGGGAAGTATACAGGCGTTTTCAGGAGGAATTTTTTTCTGGTGGGGGGAGGGGTCAGATTAAGGGTTACGGGAGAATTTTTCCATGGAGGATCTGCAGCTGCTTTATAATATTTTAATATTATAAAGAAGCTGAAGATAAATTAAAGGAACTTCATGGCATTTTATTGAGTTTTACGTAAAAAGTTTGATAATAAACAAATGCAAACCACAGATAATTTAAAAACCTGAATTAATTAGTTTGTATATATTTCATATTTAATATTATATATAAAATCTTTACTATAACCAAAAGTATATTTTACATTGCATAATAATATATTAATTGTATGTAACAGTCAAAATAATTGTTTTTGGTTTCCAAAGCTAGCCAGGTGACTAGTCCTTACTTTCCGCATTTGCAATTAAACCTTCCACAAATTCGACTGATTTATGCATAATTAAATTAAAAAAAAAACAAGTTTTTGTAACTGAAAGTAAGGAGCGACATTAAAACTTAAACCGAACAGAAATTATTCCGTATATAAAAGGGGCTGTCTGTCCCCTCCTCAACGCCTCGCTCTTTACGCTAAAGTTTTTTATCGTTTTAAAAAATAAAATTTTGAGACAGAGTCGAATTTTAGCGTAAAGAGCGAGGCGTTGGGGAGGGGACAGACAGCCCCTTTCATATACGGAATAATTTCTGTTCGGTATAAGTTTTAATGTCGCTCTTTACTTTCAGTTACAAAAACTTGTTTTTTTTAATTTAATTTCTGAACGTTTCTGAATTAATGCAGCTTTGATTTTGGCTCACCGTACATAAATAATTAAAACGAAATTCGCATATTAATTTTCCTTTTTTGGCTAAATAGCTTTCTCGCATATTAATTCGCATATTAATTGTCCTTTTTTGGCTAAATGGCTTTCTCGAAATTTTGTTCTGACGTGGCTTAAGAAAACTAACGTAACGAATTTCTATATCCGTATGTTTTTATTACGTATATTAGGAAGTTCGCCCCCTAGTCAATACCTCGCTCTTTACGCTTAAGTTCGAATTTTGTTCGAATCACGAACCTCTGAATCACAAAGGCCGGTTAATTAGAATAGATAGCTCTTTTGAAAGTACTAAAAAACTTTAGCGTAAAGAGCGAGGTATTGACTAGTGAGCGAACCCCCTGATATGCGTAATCATTTCTGTTCGTTTTAAGTTTTAATGTTGCTCCTTACTTTCAGTTGAAAAAAACTTGTTTTTTTTAAATTTCTGATCGTTTTTTAAATAATGCTGGGAAATCCGGTGCGCGCTTCATAGAAATGTCCCCTCCCCCAAGGAAACATCCTCCATGGAAAAAATCTCCCCCGTAACCCTTAATCTGACCCCTCCCCCCCCCCCACCAGAAAAAAAATTCCTCCTGAAAACGCCTGTATACTTCCCAATAACCAATACTAATAAAATAATTTAACTTCCCGAAATCAAAATAATTTAATTTCGTTTTATATGTCATTATCCGTCTTTTTCTTTTGCTTTTGTTTTTTCTTTTCTTCTTCTTTTTTTTCTTTTTTTTTATACTCCGTTCATCATTGTATTTCAACGGATAAATACGATCACCCCTGGAAAAAAAAAAATAAAATAAAATAAACACGCATCCTTGATCTTTCTTCTGGCAAAAAATACAAAATTCTACATTTTTAAAGATAGGAGCTTGAAACTTCGATAGTAGGGTTCTCTGATACGCTGAATCTGATGGTGTGACTTTCATTAAAGTTCTATGACTTTTAGGGGTTGTTTACCCCTTTTTTTGAAAATAAGGCAAATTTTCTCAGGCGCTTAACTTTTGATGGGTAAGAATAAACTAGATAAAATTTACATATTTGAAATCAGCATAAGAATATGATTCTTTTGATGTATCTATTGGTATCAAAATTGCGTTTTTTAGAGTTTCGGTTACTATTGAGCCGGGTCGCTCCTTACTTACAGTTCGTTACCACGAACTGTTTGAAAATTGATCTATCCAATTCTAGATTTCAAGACAATCCCTTCTGGAATTGTCAGACTTTGGAATTGGAAAAATTACAAAAGTTCTAGTTGTTGTGTCATAGATGGGGGTTCATGTGCTTATTGTTGTTTTTCATTTGGGGTGATAGTCAAACCAGTGGTAGTAAAATATGGAAAGGAGTTTTGTTTGCGTAGAAACCCTTAGTCAATTTTATTTTTAAGTATAAAAAATGGGCAGAATGTTCCTAGGCTGCTTTTGTACCACCTTTTCTCCACTGGGCTTATCCCCAACAGATATGACGCGGTACAAAATTTTAAGGCAGACATTTTTCACCAGAAAGGTCAAAATGTAAAAACAAAAACATGTCTCCGAAGAAAGGGCGGCCCATGCCAAGTTATGAGCCATTACTTCTTTTATACAAATGTTTAATAATTAAAATTTCTAACTTCAGGTTTTACGAATATTTTGGCATAGAATATTACCTATTCTAAAAAATACATTGTTATGCCAAAGAGAACAAGAAAATTTCTTGATAGGATCATTGCTGTAATAAAATTGTGCCTTAATAGCGTTGTTTGACTCAGTGGAGTTTTTAGTATGCCAATTACATTATTCTTTAAACTTAAATTTAAAGGGGAAACCTAGTTTACCGACTTTAATAGGATACTACCAGAATATTCTGTAATCACCGCCAAGTGATTAATCTTGACTCTTGGACTCTATTGCCAGATTGCTAAAACTAATAAGAATGGTCGGAAATTGTCTCCCCACTAACAGTAGTTGACGATCGTCATGGCTTGAAATCTGGTTTGAAAAAAAAATCAAAACTAATATAAAATCGGTTTTGCCTCGGTCTCAGGCATTTTTAAATGACCCGGTGTTTGCCGCCTTCTGTGGCAGTTTTCTTCCAATTGTCATATTAATGTACAGAAAACGAGAAAATTTATAACTAGCTTTCGTGACTTATTTTAACCTAAAACAAAAACATCTCTGAACATATGAGACAAGAAACTGTTATAAATGATTAGTTTTAATTATTATTTATTTGTAGAATTACTCTATTACTGCTCCTCTTCTATACACAAATCTGAGTTTAAATCAACATATAAAAATAATTGCTTTTTTTAATTAGTTATTTATCTCTGCTCAGGAATGGTACATAGGCAAGAGGAGCTAGAGAAGCTTTACATTTTGGGAGAGGAAGAACTTCAAAAATAGGTTAGATATGAGCAGAATATAGAAAATTATAGTTCAAGTAAAAAGAATAGGGCGATTTTGTCAGGGGTTAAAGGTCCAACGGCCTTAGCGTCCACGGCTGACTTTGAATGACCAGTATATATTTGGAATAGCCAAAAGAAGTCAAAAGCTGAAAGGTACATTCATCTACAAGTTTTGTTGAGAGCAGCAAACTTGAGCTAGGAGACATCAAAATTATGCTTTAAGACTGGACGGCTTAAACGTTTAAGCAAAAAGTAAATACGCTATTACAAATCATGTGATTTTTGAGGAAAAAATTGTTTTATGCATACTGTCAAAAGTCAAAATTGGTGTTTTTTACATGCATCACATCAGCGTTAACATAGATATAAGGATGGGCGAAAAAACAAATTCTATGCCCTTTTAAAATACCACTTAGGGGCGAATAAATGTGTATTTTGAATTTTTCTGGTTGGATTTAAAAAAAAATTTACCCAAATTTTGGGACCCCTTACCAAAAATTGTTTTTATTAGTATATTAGGGTTGTCTTGTTCCAGAGACTGGCAGAAGGTAGTTTAAGAATGATCAGAGGACAACAGTAGTTTGGTCTTTTTCTGGACCATCTGATGTCCTTCTCTACAGTTTTCAAGATCCCGTGGCTCGATCAATGGCTTAAAAATGGGTCATTGTGATTCAGCGACATGGATCACGGAGGCTGAAAAAAATGAGGCCGAAAAAAGGGCTAGGAAGATTTTTTTACTAACGGCTTGAAAACTAAATTTACAATTATTTTTGACCAAAGGAATCCTAATGGAGTGAAAAGGGTTTATTGGGTTTTGTGGTATCCACATGACAGAATGGAGAAATTCGTAAAGATGAGAAAATGAGGACAAAACAGTCAGTGAAAAAAGAAAAAAAAAAAGCATATAATTCGGCTGAGACCTCCACTCGACCTTCTTTTGTGCATAATAAAAAATACAGACAAAAGTCAACAGGACAATATATAAGAAAATAAATAAAACAAACACTAAAACTAAAAGAAGAAGAACATTTGTAGGTAACTGTGAAAGGGTAACTGACTAGAAAACACGACAACGAATTTATAATTCACTAATGGAGGTGTGGACCGACATATCTGCACATTATTCTTCTATTTGTCACTGGCTAAATTTTATCCTTGTTTTTTCTTCTTTACGGTTTTTTTTTTCTTTGTTTGGTTGATGAATGATAAAAAAAAAAAATGTTTTCATCAGTTTGAAAATTTCAGAAATCGTTCTCTAGGTAAAGAGAACCATCTCAAATTTTTAGGTATGAATTTATTTGGGGGATAATGAATTAGAATAAATACCTGCAGGGGTCAAATCTGAGTATGCATGTAGCGCAATATATTTCACCTTAATAAATCATTGTTTTATGCCATTACACATGTGACGATTACTTTGAGCTTCTTATTAGTTTTGAGTCGCCGGTTCCCAAGTCCCTTCTTCAATTCAAGAAAAATGATATGGACGATACAAGCGCTCAATATGACAAGCCCGAAATAAAACAACAATTACTGCACTGAATGCACGCAAATTTCCATAAAATTAAACAAATCTTGAACAGCCATGAATTTTTGGGCAATTTTGCTTGCATCACATCGCTTGTGGAATTTATACAAGAAGCAAATCTTAGTTTCTGTGTTGAAAAAATATTTTACCTTAAAATATTTTACCTTAATAAGCCGTTGTTTTCTGCAATTACAGTTGTTGCGGTTTCTTTGAGCTTTTTATTAATTTGGAGTCGTCGACTGCCTAAACTCACTTCTTAAATTCACAAAAATTGACAAGGAATGAGAATTGGATTCCATGTGACACACCCAAAAGAAAATAGCGATTGCTACAATGGATGCGCAAAATGTCCCAAAAACCAAACAAACGTTAAACTGCTGCAAAAATTACGGTAACTTTCTTTGAATAAAAATGTAGTTTTTCTGTTGGAATTTATGCAGCTGGAAACTTAAGTTAGTGTACCCTATCATAAAACTTTTTGACTCCTATGGGCTATTCAAAACAGGAAAAGAAGGTGGCTGACTTTTGGAACAGTTCGGATCCATGACAATGCCTGACATCACATTTTTGTGTAAACCAAGACCCTCAGGCAGTTCAAAGCCAATCTGACATTTTTGAACAACTTACTTTCCATGTGAAGAAATAGCTAGGAGGGGGAGGGATAACCCTTCTACACTGACGAGAAATTCAACAAAGCTGTAAAGGCTCACGTCAAATCAGTAATGGGAAGATTTAATTAAGAGAGTAGGTGTTTTACAGATGTAGAAGATATCCAAAGATTGTTCTTTTGTTCATGCATCCAAGGAAAAAAAAGACCAGCCTGAAGTAATAGCCCATCGTCCTATGTTCAGTTCAGGCTGGTTATAAGGGTTATAAAGTGTTTGTGAGTCATCAAAAGCATTTGTAAGTGATGTAGAGCATTTATAAGTGATCTAAAGCGTTTACACTTAATCAAAAGGGCTTTTAATCGTTCTAAAGCATTTATAAGTGTTCATAAGCGGTTACAAGTGATCAAAAGTGTTTAAAATGATTTTGTTTTTTTGTAAGTAATCTAGTGTTCTTAAGTGATCTCACGTTATAGATGCGCCTTTCCATTACAAGTGTTTTAAAGCGCTTAAAGCGATTTAGAGCTTTTATAAATATTTTTAAGTTTGTATAAGTGTTCAAAGCTTTTATAAGTGTTCGAAACCTTTATAAGTGGTCAAAAGCGTTTATGAGCTGTTCAAAACGTTTTTAAGTGATCGAAAGCCTTAATAAGTGATCCAAAGCGTTTACAAGTTATCTCAAGAATTCATAAGTTATCTTAGATGCTTTTAAATGTTCTAAGGTAAATACGTGATTTAAAGTACTTATAAGTGATCTAAAGCGTTTATAAATAATCTAAAGCACTTTTAGTTCATCTAAACCGCTTATTAATGATATAAAGCATTTATAAGTGACCAAAAAGCATCTATAAGAGTGATCTAAAGCATATATAGATGATCTCAAGCGTTTATAGGTAATTTAAAGCGCTAATAAGTAATCTTCAGCGTTTATAATTGATCTAAAACATTTATAAGTGGATATAAAGTGGATTCTAAATCGTCTTCTAGAGCAGTTATAAGTTATTCAGAACGTTTTTAAAAGAGCAAAAGCCTTTATAAATAATCTAAGGAGTTTATAAGTAGCTGAAAGTGTTTAAAAATGATCTAAAGTATTTATAAGTGATCAAAAGCGTTTACATGTTAATTAAAGAATTTACGAGTTATATAAAGCGGTTATAAATGATCTAAAGCAAGCAAGTGATTTAAAGTGTTTATAAGTAATTTAAGGTGTTTGTAGCTGATCTAACAAGTTTATAAGTGATATAAAGATTTTATAAGGGATCTTATGGGTTTGTAAGTCATCAATACTACTCAAAAATGCTTTTAAGAGACCTTTAGCGTTTACAAGTGCTTTGAGAAAGAAATATTTAATATAGTGCTTCCCAAGGTTTGGTCCATTTCCTAACATTGAAAAGAGATACAAACTGTTAGTGGTCTAAAGCGTTTATAAGTGATAAAAGGGCTTATAAGTTATTTAAAGTGATTTAAGTGATCTGAGCATGAAGTATTATAACGAGAAGTATTAAAATCTAAGAGCATTAATTTAAAGCGTTTATAAGTTATTTCAATTATTTATAAGTGATCTAAAGCGTTTATTAGCGATCTAAAGCGTTAATTGGTGATCTAAATCGTTTGTGAGAGATTTAAAGAATTTATAAGATAATCTAAAGTGTAAGCGTTTACAATCGTTCTAAAACATTTATAAGTGTTCTGAAGCGGTTATAAGTGATCTTAAGCTTTTATAGTCTATCTAAGTCGTTGATACGTATGTGACAAAAAAAGTAATATCTGAAGTCGTTTATACGTAATCTAAGGTGCTTATAAGTGATCTAAAGCGTTTACAAACGATTATAAGTCATCTAAAGCGTTTTCAATTTATTTAGATGTTTATTATTAGATACGTTTATTAGATAGATTTATTACATACAATTGATCAAAAGTGCTTATAATCGTTCTAAAGCATTTATTAGTGTTCATAAGCGTTTATAAGTGATCAAAAGTGTTTGAAATGATTTTAGGCATTTGTAAGTAATTAATTAAAAAACACTTTTTCCACAAAATAAGTTTTTCTAAGAAGAGTAAAGAACTCCATTAAACCGAAAATGAGCAAAAATAAAATAAAATAAGCTACCAACCGTGAAACTACCACAAATCAGCATCGATAAATGAATAAAACCAACAAAACGAACTGAAAATACAATAAATAACCGAGTCAAACTCAAAACGAGCAGAAATTAACATGAGCAGGGCTAAAACCCCTTAGCCTTCCCAAGGCCAGAATATAATTTGAACTTTACTGAAAAAACATAAAGGCTTTTACTTTTATAACTTTAAAAAAATCAAATAATATTAATATTTTGACTACTAAATATCAGTATATGTATATTAAACTGACAATGCATATTCATTTGTATTTTTGTCACTAAAGTGCAAATTATGTTCTGGCCTTGGGAAGGCATAGGGATTTTGAGCCTTACTCATGTTAATTTCTGCTTGTTTATAGTTTGCCTCGGTTATTTATTATAATTTCTATTCGTTTCGGGTTTCATTTATTTATCGATGCTGATTTGTGGTAGTTTCACGCTTGGTAAAAAACCATATAAAGGTTTTTTCTTTTATAGCTTTACTTAATCAAATAATATTAATATTTTGATTACTAAATATCAGAATACGTATATTGAACTGACAATGCACATTCATTTGTATTTTTTTTTCAGTAAAGTGCAAATTATGTTCTGGCCTTGGGAAGGCATAGGGGTTCTGAGCTCTACTCATGTTAATTTATGCTCGTTTATAGTTTGACTCGGTTATTTATTGTAATTTCTGTTCGTTTTATTTTATTTATCGATGCTCATTTGTGGTAGCTTCATGCTTGGTAGATTATTCGATTTTATTTTACTCATTTTTGGTTTAATGGATTTCTTTACTTTTCTTTGAAAAACTTATTTTGTGGAAACAGTTTTATTTTTATTTAATTTTTGTTCGTTTTATATTGACATAGTCTTTTCAGGGAAAAAGATAATAATACTTTAAATTTTTTCGTTTTTTTAAGAATTTATAGTTTGGCCTGCTATTTGTATGCTGGAGAACAATTTTCTGCAATTTTTAACAACATGCACCCTTTTAAAAATCTGGACACAGATAGTAGTGTTTAATTTAGTTTTATACCTCCGATAGTTGACCTGAAGTAGAAAACTTGATACCATTCGCAAAAAAAATCTGTTTACTTTCTTTGATACCTTGGATACACTTACAATATTTTGATTTAGTCAAATTTTAAGAGCAGAAGCAGCCCCGGAAGTTTGAACATAATGTCCTCAGTCGTTCTTGGGATACTGTTGAGATGCCTTATTGGGAATTAGCATTAAAACAATGCATTTTGATATAGTCTTATGGTGACATTTAGTTTTTAAACTTTATGGGCAAATGGGAGGGTGGGCGTGGGAGGGGACTAGTTGCCCTCCAGTCACTTTCGACTATTAAAAAGGGTATTAGTCCTTTCTATTTTCAATCGAATGAGACCTTTTCGAAGGACCTACGACAACTCCCTCCTTCGATAAGAAGTGCCCTGGTCTAAACAAAACAAAAAAATTATAATAATACATTGTACCACATCGATCTTTACTATAAAAATATCAAGCCTTCCAATCAATTTCGACTACGAAAAAGGGCACTAGGCCTTTCAATTTTCAATCGAATGAGCTCTTTTTGAGTTTCTACGACAACGCTTTGGTTAAACACCTTATATGCCTCCAGAGCATAAATTACAACCCTTGCCCTGAGGGTTGTGATGGGGTTGCCATGTGTTTTGGGAAAACGTTGGTGTGAGAGTGGGGTTAGTCGCCCTCAAATCACTTTCAACAATTAAAAAGGGCACTAGTCCTTTGAATTTCCAATCGAATGAGCTCTTTTTCAAGTTTCTATGACAAAACTTTCAATAAAACCTTATATGCCCCCAGGGTATAACTTGCAACTCTTACCCTGAGGGCTGTGGGGGGAGTGTCACCCTCAAAGATATAATTTCCGGACCTTTCAACTGTTTTGAACAAAATGGCTATCTCAAAATTTTGATTGAATGTGTTGGATAAATGGTGGGCGTGGAAGGGGTGTTAATTACCTCCCAATCACTTTCGACTATCAAAAAGGGCATAAGCCACTCCAATTTCCAATCGAATGAGCCCTTATCGAAGTTTCTATGACAACTTCTTTGATAAGAAATGCCCTGGTCTAAAGGAAAATAAATAATACATTGTGCCAACATCGTCTTTACTTAGGCAGCGCGATTGCGCTGCCTATGATCTAAAGTGTTTATAAGTGATCTCACGCTTTGAATGTACCTTAGCATTAGGCTATAAGTGTTTTGAAGCGCTTAAAGTGATCTAGGGCGTTTATGAAGATTTTCAAGCGTGTATAAGTGTTCAAAGCCTTAAATAAGCGTTTATAAGAATTCTGCGCATACGCACACCTCGTATAGGTGTTCAAAGCCTTTATAAGTCTTCTAGAGCGTTTGTAAGTTATCCAAAATGTTTTTAACCGAACAAAAGAGTTTATAAATTATCTAAGGAGTTTATAAGTGATCTAAAGTGTTTACAAATGATCTAAAGTATTTATAAGTGATCAAAAGTGTTTACTTCTTAAGTAAAGAGTTTATGAGTTATCTAAAGCGATTATAAACGACTTAAAATAAATAACGCTTTAAATGCGCCTTACCATTTATAAGTGTTTTCAAACGTTTGTAAGCGATCTAGAATGCTTATAAATGTCTGTGCAACTAAGTATTCAAAGCCTTTATATATGGTCTAGAGTGATTATAAGTTACCCGTAAAGTTTTTAAGCGATCAAAAATTTTTATAAATGATCTAAAGAGTTTATAACTAGTCTAAAACGTTTATAAATGATCTAATGGTTTAGATCAAAGATCTTTAGATCTTTGAAGGCTGTGAACATTTATACACGCTTAAAAAACACCTTTTTTATATTGATGTCTTTTCAGTGCTATAAACACTTTAGACCATTTATTAACTTTTTAGACCATTTATAATGGCTTTCGGTCACTTATAAAGGTTTTGGACAACTTATAAACGCTCTAGAACGCTTACAAAGGCTTTGAATACGCGCAGAATCTTTATAAACGCTCTAGATCGCTGCAAAACGCTTTAAAACACTTATAAATGTGAAGCCACATCTAAAGCGTGGAATCACTTATTTACGCTTTATATTACGTAGGCCTAGAAACGCCTAAAATGACTGAAAACACTACCGATCACTTGTAAACGATTTGAAGACAATGCCTTAGAACGATTATAAGCACTTCTAATCTACTCTACACGTTTTTGTTCACTAATGAACACTTTGGATCACTTGTAAACACTTATAAATACTTTTGATTACTTGAAAGGGATTTGGATTACTTAAAAACATCTAAATAAACCGAAAACGCTTTAGATGACTTAGAATCACTTCTAAACGCTTTAGATCATGTATAAGCTCTTTAGATTACGTTTAAACGACTTCAGATCTTACTTTTCTTTTCACATACGTATGAAAGTTTTAGATAGACTTTAATAACCTTAGATCACTTATAAACGCTTCAGAACACTAATAAATGTTTTAGAACGATTGTAAAACGCTTACACTGTAAATTTTCTTATAAATTTTTTAAATCTCTTAGAAACGCTCTAGATCGCTTATAAACGCTTTAGATCATCTGTAAGCACTTTAGATCACCTATTTGCCTTAGAACATTTAAAAACACCTAAGATTACTCCTTAATTCTTTAGATCACTTGTAAATAGTTAGATCACTCGCTTTGGATCACTTATAAAGGCTATGCTTTGACAGTTTATAAACGCTTTAGAACACTTACAGAGGCTTTGAACACTTCTAGACACTTAAACGTTTTTATAAAGACTCTAGGTTGCTTTAAAAAGCTTGTAATGCAAAGGTGTGTCTATAGTATGAGATCACTTATACTCTAGATTACTTACAAACAACAAAAATCATTTAAAACACTTTTGATCACTTGTAAACGCTTATGAACACCTATAAATGCTTTAGATCGATTATAAGCACTTTTGATCAATTGTAAACGTTTTAGATAACTTATGAACACTTTAGATAACTTATAAACGATTTAGATCACTTATAAATGCTCTACATCACTTACAAATGCTTTTGATGACTTACAAACACTTTATATCCCTTATAACCGGCCTGAACTGAACATAGGACGATGGCCAGGGCAATGGGCTATTACTTCAGGCTGGTTATAAACCAGCAAACATATTGCCCCTTAGAATCTCCTCTGCTCTGAAGTAAGATAAACCAGCCTGAAGATTAGTCAAGCCCTTAGAATCTCCTCTGCTCTGAAGTAATTGTGTTGAAGTATTTTTGATAGTTCTTTAGGTTATAGAAGACAAAATTTGGCAACACTGTAATCAATAAGACAGATTGAGAGATCAGCGAAGGGTATTTTCTTCGAAGTTTGGCAACAATAAACATAGGGCGATGGCCAGGGCGATGGGCTACGACTTCAGACTGGTAAAAAAAAAGTTTACCCAAAAACCATGAAACTTTTTGGCTTGGGAAGGAGAGCTAGTATTCACTCCAAAAAGCTATGCAGATATGTTTTACAAAAGGATTATGTAGAAGTTGTAGAAATTTAGGGATGGAGAAGAGCGTGTATTCGAGGTTCGTGTTAGTTTTTACAAAAAAAAAACTCAAAAAACGCATAAAAAATTTGTTTATATCCATTTTTGTAACGTTTTTACGAGTCAGAAAAACATCTCGGGGAGAGTTCACACTCTCCCCCCTAAACCCCCCTCTAAGTTCGGCCTTGGCTGTATTAGTTCCTATTGGTGTTTTACATGTGTAGGAGATATCCAAAGTTGTTAATGCATCCAAGGACAAAAAAGGTTGTCTCCGAATGGGGTAAGAAGAGGTCACAACGAAAAATTTAAGGGAAATCAGAAGGTCATGGGAGGGGATAAAAAAGTGATGTTAAGAATAGATTTGGGTGGAGGAGTAGATTGCGCAGCTGTGTTAATCTTGGTCGGGTTGTTACTCCGGTGCGTTGTTAGCAGTAGTAGTACAGAGCTTGATAAAAAAAAAAAATATGAAAAATGACTCAATCACCGAGTTGAGTATATGTTGAGGTATTCCTAATTTATATTACTTTTGATAATAATGTTTTTTCTTTTTTTGCATTTAGCTGTCTCTTGGCCTATTTATAGCCAATCAGAGGTCTAAACTTCATGAAAACACCATTTAAAGAACTGTTCTTGTTTTAAGACACTGTATATTAAGATTCTCTATACAAAATTTTGTATTAGCAGGTGACACCTTCATGAAGTCTTTCAAATGGTGTTACCAGTAAATAATAATCTCTGATAAGAGATTATAGTTGATTCAGAAGATCTTAGTTCTGTCTTAGTCTTAGTTTCATAGATCTTAGTTGAATTTGTACCCCCCCCCCCCCCCCCCCCTCCAAAAAAGGAGACACTTAAGGTTTTTTTTAACCGTCTCATTCGTTTCTTAAAGTTAAACTTCCCTGTGTGAAAATATTTCCGGGGTATTTTAGTTTGTTGATTGTATTCATAATGATTAAATAAGGGGGCTATTGTTAAGTTTTTTTTGAAATATCTGTTTCTGATATGTACCTAAATTTTTACCAACTGCAAACATCCTAATGGCATGTGGATGGTTGTTCCTATGAAGCAAATCTTACGAACGACTATGTCTTTTTTTGCAGTTTATTTCCGAAGAGTATGTCTTCTCTCTAGAATTGAAGCAGCAGGGCTTGCAATTACTACAAATGCCACTTCTTCCTTGGAAGGTTCTTCTAATAATGAAGTTTGGGAAGCTAAAGGGAAGAAATCAGCCTGTTTTGCCTTGCGAGGTCGCAGACCTAGAATGGAAGATCGCTTCACAATGATTGATTCGATTAGTGATACGGAAGATATTGGATTCTATGCAATTTATGACGGGCATGGAGGGGAGGTAACGCCATCGTTGAATTTTTCATTTTTTTTTTCTATTTTCAAGACTAAAAATGAATATGTTCATCGAAAATCAATTTGAAGGGGAATTCCTTTTTGTTCTTGCATTTCCTGAATAATTCGACAACATCTAAGTGAAAAAAGTTCAATCCCGTTTTCTAGGGCTATAATGAGAGAAAAGGTTGAGATAGTTAGGGCCTTCTGTGGATCAAGGATGAAAGATTGTCAAATCTTATCCTTTTCGGCCAACTGTCTGGGGCTAAAAGGAAAGCGAGTCGTCCACGGCATGGTTTGGAGGATGCAGTAAATAAATTTTAGTGAAGAAAGTTCAGCAAATAGATAATTAAAACAGAGATGTAAAAAAAAACATTAAACCATTGTCCCTTGTTTGATTAGAAATTAGCAGAATCAAAATCCTGCTCCAAATCGCATAAAGTTACGGCGGCTATTTGCAGTTCCTTGGCATAAAAAGAATAGAGTTGGGGAAAGCCCGGTGATTAGCCTAAGAGCAAGTCTTAGAAAGATAAAAATAGATCTAAGTCAATCTTACCGTTTGAGTAGTGAATAAGGTAATATAATAAATATACAAATTTCGTTCAATGTGCAACCAAGGTCTGGAGTGATTCTCAAACTAGGCTTTTGGTTCAACAATAATTTATGATTAATATAGTCGAAAGAGTCCTCCTGTGAAAAGGTTCAAAATATTTTATGTAAATGCAAATGGAATAGGACAATGAATATATACTAGACATCACTCTGTTCTCCATATTTTGGATTCTTTAAACGCTTTTATTTAAGACTTAACATTAGAGTTTGCTAGGTGTACAAAAGGAAAATTATACGGCCCTGAACTTTACATTCCCACCGGCACCCGGCACCCGGGGGCCTAACACCCGGGAAAGTACAATGGGGATCTTGGGCCATTCATCCTATGCTTTCGCACACTGTTCCTGTTTGACTTCCCCAGATTCTTCCAGGTAGAACTATCAAAAAGAGAAAGGGATCGGCATTGGGTGAGCTTACAGAGTCATACAACTGACCTTGTTCCAAGCCAAAAAAATAGAAACAAGAGGAATTGAATACCTGTCCTTACAGGGGCAACTCAAACTATTGCATTGAAATCAGTCGAAAGTAATTCTTTTTTGTTGAACGTTTTCCTGACAAATGACGTCCTATTCTGGAATTAATTTAAAAAAATTTTTCCACAAAAATAAGTTTTCCAAAGAAAAGTAAAGAACTCCATTAAACCAAAACTTAGCAAAAATAAAATAAAAGAATCTACCAAGCGTGAAAACTACCACAAATCAGAATCGATAAATAAATGAAACCCGAAACGAACAGAAATTATAATAAATAACTCGCACTTTACTTAAAAAATATAAATGTTTTTACTTTTATAACTTTAGTAAATCAAATAATATTAACATTTGGATTACTAAATATCAGTATATGTATATCAAACTGACAATGTACATTCATTTGTATTTTTTTTCAGTAAACTGCAAATTATGTTCTGGCCATGGGAAGGCATAGAGGTTTTGAGCCCTACTCATGTTAATGTCTGCTCGTTTTGATTTTGACTCGGTTGTTTATTATAATTTCTGTTCGTTTTGGGTTTGACTCGGTTATTTATTGTATTTTCTTTTCGTTTTTGGTTTTATTTAGTTATCAATGCTGATTTGTGATGGTTTCACGCTTGGTAGATTATTTGATTTTATTTTTGCTCATTTTTGGTTTAATGGAGTTCTTTAATTTTCTTTGAAAAACTTATTTTGAAGAAAAAGTTTTTTAATTAATTTCTTTTCGTTGTATATTGACATAGTCGTTTCAGGGAAAAAGAAAACAATTCTTTAAATCTTTTCCCTTTTTTAAGACTTTATAGTTTGGCCTGCCATTTCTTGGCTGGAGAAAAATTTTCAGCAGTTTTTAAAAAAATACACCCTTTTAAAAATCTGGACACAAATAGTAGTTTTTAATTTAGTTTCATACCTCCTCTAGTTGACCTGAAATAGAAAACTTGATACCATTCACAAATAAATCTGTTTACTTTCTTTGATAGCTTGGATACACTTACGCTATTTTGATTTGGTTGAATTTTAAGAATAAAAGTAGCCTCGAAAGTTTGAACATAATACCCTCAGTCGTTCGCATTAAAAAGGCATTAGCCCTTTCTATTTTCAATCGAATGAGCCTTTTGGAAGTTCCTAAGACGACTCCTTCGATACGAAGTGCCCTGGTCAAAATAAAAAAAAAAGAAAAAATAATATTACATTGTACCCACATCAATCTTTACTATAAAAATGTCAAGCCTTCCAATCTCATTTGACTATTAAAAAGGGCACTAGCCCTTTCAATTTCCAATCGAATGAGCCTTTTTTGAGTTTTTACGACAAAGCTTTCTATAAACACCTTATATGCCCCAGGGCATAAATTACAACCCTGAGGGCTGTGAGGGGGTTGTCATTTTCAAAGACCTAATTTCCAGAACTTTCAACTACGGTAAACAAATGGGCTATCTCGAAATCTTAATTGGATGTGTCTGGGGAAATGGTGGGCGTGAGAGGGGCATTAGTTGCTCTCTAATCACTTTCAACTGTTAAAAAAGGCACTAGCCCTTTCAATTTCCAATTGAATGTGCCCTTTTGAAGTTTCTAAGACAACACTTTCAATAAAAAAACCTTATATTCCCCCAGGGCATAACTTACAACCCTTGGCCTGAGGGGTGGGAGGGGGGGGGTTATTATCCCCAAAGACCTAATTTCCAAAACTTTTAACTACGTTGAACAAAATGGCTATCTCAAAATTTTGATTGAATGTGTTTGGGGAAATGGTGGGCGTGAGAGGGGGGTTAGTTGCACTCCAGTCACTTTTGACTATTAAAAAGGGTACTAGCCCTTTGAATTTCCAATCTTAAGGGCCTTTTTTGAGGTTTCTACGACAATTCTTCTTATAAAAACCTTATATGCCGCCAGGGCACAACTTACATCCCTTGCCCTGAGGGCTGTGGGGGATTGTCCTCCTCAAAAACATGACTTCTATCTGGAAATCAACTACGCTGAACAAAATGTCTATCTCAAAATTTGATTGGATGTATTTGGGGAAATGGTAGGCGTGGAAGGGGTGTTAGTTGCTTTCCAATCACTTTCGACTATTAAAAAGGGCAAAAGCCCCTCCAATTTCCAATCGAATGAGGCCTTTTTGAAGTTTCTACGACAACTCCTTCGATATGAAGTGGCCTGATCTAAGACCAAGAAAAAAAAAATAAATAATATACATTGTGCCAACATCGTTCTTTACTTAGGCAGCGCTATTGCATTGCCTATGATTAAAAAAACGAGGAGAGTTATCTTATTGAATTTCTTAAAAAAAAAAACGTATGAGCTAAGTCTTTGGTTGTAATAATATTTTGAACTTTGTCGCAATTATTTGCCCTGGCTTGCCTTAGCTGGCTAATTAAGTGCACAAATACTACAATGATTGTCTTCTTTAAGGAATCTGGTTCAAATTCTGAAGAAAGAAAAAATTGTCGGAGGGACAAGTTTCAGATATGAATTTCTCCAATTTAGTGTTGCTAGAAAAGAGGAATTGAAATATTTTTACCGATAATTAAAACATTGGACATTAGCCAGCCCAAATAAGTACAAACTGGTATATAAATACAGGGCAGCGCATGGAGTGTTGCGTATTTTGAATATTTTTTTACGTAATATTAATTATTAAAATAGCTCTTATTTTTTGTCCTTCATGTAAGGCCATTAGCTCTTATGCTCCACAATAGAACTTATTCTCAATATGTAAATATTATATTTTCTATTCTTTTAGTTTGCTGCAGAGTTTATTCAAAAAAGAATGGTTGAAAGAATCAGAAAAAAGATAGAAGCTGTCAGGAAGCACATTGCTACTAGTAGTTTCCACTCCACAGAGCCTCTGATAGGCTTAACAAATCAACACTCTTGTGAGACGAATAAGGATGAAGTACAGCAGCCAAGTAGTGAAGGAAACAGTAAAGATAGCGACAAAAAAATAGAAAATGCAAGCAAAGGTGAGGGCAAGCTAGAAAAATGAAAAATATTTAAAGTAAATGTATGCTAATTTTAAATTTTGAGAAGGTATATATGCTTTAAGCACAAGTTATAATTTAAGCGAATATTTACTGCTACTAATACTACCGCTTCTACTGTTACTACTACTACTCTACTACTAGTACTACTATTACTACTACTACTACCACTACTTCTACTACTACTATTAATGCTACTACTGCTACTACTATTACTACTACTACTACTACTACTACTACTACTACTACTACTGCTACTACTACTAATACTACTACTACTACTACTACCACTACTTCTACTACTACTATTAATGCTACTACTGCTACTACTACTACTACTACTACTACTACTACTACTACTACTGCTATTACTACTACTACTACTACTACTACTACTACTACTACTACTACTACTACTACTACTACTACTACTACTACTACTACTACTACTACTACTACTACTACTGAGACTACTGCTACTGCTACTACTACTACCACTACTAATACTGAGACTACTACCATCACTGCTACCACTGCTATTACTATACTGCTACTACAATTAATGCTGCTAGTATTTCTATTACTAAATACTGCTGCTGCTACTACTACTAGCAATTCACCGCAGCACCAAGCCGCCTTATGACAATACAGCTAAGCATACTTCTCCTCCATCCCATTCTATTTAAAGCTTCCCACAATTTTTCAGTATTGAGAGCTGTCTCATATTTGCAACAGTGTCATACACACAATTGACACTGCCAAGCCGATTGAAAGTGCAAAATATTTTCTGTATCAACCTCAAAGCATAAACGGTTCAATGCAAGCTCAATTTTGTCAGTCAAGTCGAATGTGAGGGAATCTTGCCAATATATTCACTGGTGGGCACAGTAAAGTCTATAATAGAGCAAGATGGTGTTATTCTTTTGACGCATCCTACATGTCTGTTGATGTTAAGTAAATGTTTAATTGATTTGGAAGAATACCTGTCTGCACAAGAGGCTGTAATAAAAATATCGGCACCCCTCCTTGATCTAAAATAGACTTCACTTTGCCCACCAGTGAATATACTGGCGAGATCCCCTCACTCTTGACTGGACTGAAAAAATTGATTTTGTATTTAACCATTTCTGCTTTGAGGTTGACACAGACAATCTTTGCACTTTCAATCTGCCTAACAGTGCGACAGCTCTCAATGCTGAAAAATGTGAAAAGGTGCGGAAAACATTTTGTCTTGGCGAGACTTTGGAGGTATGCTAAGGAAACACCCTTTGTTGCAGTCCATCTGATGTGGGACGATGTCCCGCATGAGGTTATTGCCATTAGGAAAGAGGTTCGGAAATACCTTGAAGTCGATTTCCTCTTGAAAGAGATCCTTCCTTAGAATATGCAATCTTTTTAATTGAATTTGCTTGTGTTCAAGGTTTTTATTGTCACTTAAAGGGGACCTAGAAGGTAACTTATTACCTTTTTCATAGATTTTAGACTATGATTTTATTGTTATTAAATTCATTTTGCAATTTAATTCAGTAGATATGCAAAAGTTATTCTTAAGCCTCAATTTTTTTGCTTACTTTTTCTGATCACGGTTATTAGGCTACTGCAAAGTTTATCACATAGGATACACACTCTTTTATACTGACTTCAGGAAATGTTAGGATAATATTTATAAATTTAAAATTTTCTGGAATTATATTGTAATATCTTGAATTTGTTAATCAAGGCCTTTGGTATCGTCAAGTTATGTGGTTGTTTATAAAAACGCGCTGTTAATTTTGATTCGGCATTAATAGTAAGTTTTTTTTTTAAATGACTTCCTCTAGGAATTCATGAACCAGTCAATTTTCTACGAACAGGGACAATGAAAAAATTCCTTATTAAAAAACCATACTTTTCCCGCTCAACATTTGCACAATAGAAATGTTTCCAATAAGAGCTCCATCCAGTCTATTAACACTTGGAGATTACCTCTTTATTTTTCTAGCACATGCTTAGAAGTCTCCTTTATGATAATTTCAGTCAATAAACTTTAACCCCTTCGAAAAAGATCAAAAGGATTTAAAACAAAATGGACGTTTGAATACTCGTAAAAATTGACAAGGGACCAAAGGGTTTTCGTCTTTTACCTCAGCTACTTTTGTTAGACTGTTTTAACAGATATTCAAAATTTCTGTTTCTTCTGTAGACGCCCAGAGATACACGGGATCTAGAGAGTTTGGCAAATTTATGATGCTCATTTTACTCTGGCTACTTCTACAATAGCCTTGAATTGCGCAAAACTGTCCAGGCTTCTAATTGTCATTTCGCCACTTTAGGAGAATGTGGCGTCAATACCCATAGACCGTGGAAGAAGCTGTGACACTCATTGCGTGGGCGACCCCAAATCAAATGGCCAATTGTTTCAGGCATAAGTGAATAATCAATTGCAATAATTCAAATTGTACAAATACAATGCTACAAGTGAATCCGTTGACTTTGAATAACTTTATTTATATCTGAAGTTATGAAAAACACATTTCAATGCCAATGGCTTCATTCTTGCAAAGATTTAGGTGACATTTCAATTTAATTGAATTATTGTTGTTTTGCAAAGGTTTCTTCGGTAGGATGTGTTTTGGTGGTCTTACTTTCTATCGGGTTCACATTCAACTATCGGGTTAAAATAATTGACAAACGTCACTGAGACTACTCCTGGCTTTGAGAAAAGGACGTACCAAATCTAAAAAAAAACTATCTTTGTTTTTATTTCTCTAGTTCTATATTCCCCGTGCACAAAGACATCTGGTTCAAAGTTCTACAGCTTGACTGTCATAAAAAGCAAAAAATAGGGTTCTTCACTCTACCGTGTTCAGATACCGCTTTCGAACTTAACTGTCAGATAGGACAAATTCAGCCCTTCGTGTTGCGATACCTTTTACTCCCCTAGATGGCTTCGTAAGTCATCAGTTGATCAGTGTACAGAGTAGTTTTTTGCCAAGACTAAAAAACAAATATTAGCAGATTTTGAAAGCAATGATGAAAATGATGCAGGTGAGTTTTCTGTTTTTTATCATTCTGTTTTGTTCCTTAAACTCTCTACTTTTAGCGAAGAGGTTTATTGAGTTTTATCTTCATCCCCCATTTCTGTTTTTTTTAACGCTTACCATATGGTAGCCCTAGGTTTTGAGACGAGTAGTTTTTGAAGATGCTTCTCTTATACTATTTTGTTTTTGCTGGTTTATTGTGCTCTAGATTCTTTCTTTTACTTCACGTTTTTTTCGTTAAGCTCCTCATTCTGATTGTTCTAATTGGACGAGACAGAAGCACCTATGTACCCAGGGTCTGATCATAGTTTTCTCTTCCAGAGACAGTGAGCCTCTAAAATTCCGCTGAAAAATCCAAACCAAGAAAAGAGGAAGAAAATGTTTTCAAGGAGAGGAGCAGACGTGTAGGAGAGAATCCAAACCAAGAAAAGAGGAAGAAAATGTTTTCAAGGAGAGGAGCAGACGTGTAGGAGAGAATCCAAACCAAGAGCGAGCTTCAGAGACAGTTCTGCTACCAGACAGCGAATCTGAGCTGGATATAATTTCTGATGATGAAGAAGAATCTAATTCATTATGGAATCCAGCCCCCAGGGGGCACCTTCACATACGCCGCCCTAGAGCCTGTTCAGCCGGTTGATGATCCTACAGAAGACTTATCTCTCAGCATGCTGAACCGTGTCGAAGTTCTTACGGATGCAGATGACCAATTTGATGGTGGAGAAGCCACTGCATTCCCCACTACTAAAGCTCCATCGTCTCCCATTCAATCGACAAGCTCGTCACCTATTTCATCTTCAACCGTCCCCGCCGCATCAAAATAAGATCAATATGCCACAAAAGTGTACTAGTGGCTAAGAAAAGAGGTTGAACCCCGTGATATCACCTGAAAAGTTTCCCTCACAAAAGCAACATAAATTCACTTACCCATTGATTTATTCAGAACTTTCGTCATGGATAGCATGGTTGCAGGATCAGTTGACCAAACCAATCTGCATGCAATGATGAAAACAAATGCTACAATTTCCCAAAGCTGATCCAGCATGACATGAACCGGTTCATTTAAGTACATATGCTCATGAGTATGGTAAAGCTACAAGCTATGAGGATGTGCTGGGAGCACACTATTCGATGCATTCCAATTGCAGAGGGTATTAGCCATGACAGACTTTTGACGATTCGGCGGTATTTGCATATCAGTGACGAAAGCTTAGCAGTGCCATCTGGTCAAACTGGTCATGATAAGCTGCACAAAATAAGACCAATGTGTGGCAAGCTTAGGGAAAATCTAAAAAGCGTACCGCCTGAAGAGAGACAAAGTGACGAACAGATGATTCCCTCCAAGGGTCGGCCAACTTTCAAACAGTGTTTGAAAGAAAAGCCCCATTCATGGGGTGTAAAAGTGTTTACGAGAGCGGACGTGAGTGGGGTTGTCTATTACCTAGAAATCTGCACAGGAAAAGCCTCAGTTATAACTAGTCATTTGGGGACTTGTGCTGACTTTGTCCTTTGACTGATCGACAATGTGCTACTGGAAATGAATGTTAAGTTGTACTTCAACAATTTTTAAACATCTTTTGAACTTATTTATGCCTTACAAACCAATCACGGGATTGAGTCATGTGGAATGATAAGGAATAATCGTAATAAAGGTTCAATTTTGGAAAGTGATGCATCATTAAAAAAGAAAGGACGTGGAAGCTGTAATTATGGGCTTGAGAGGCACGCGGAAGTCTCCATTGTGAAGTTGTTTGACAAAAAAACAGTGCATGTGGTCTCATCGTACTGTGCCGCAGCTCCAGTCGACCAGTGTCAATGATGGGATGGAAGTTCTCGTAGCAATGTCGAGGTAGATTGCCCATGTGTTTTCCGTGAGTACAACAAGTCAATGGTTGGCGTATACTTGTTTGATATGCTTCTTGAGCTCTACCACACTGACATACGGTCCAAGAAATGGTGCCTGTTGATATTTTATTATTTCCTTGACTTAGCTGTGCATCATGCTTTGCTTCTACATAGGCGAGAGTGTTAAGACCTGGGAAGACAGCATATATCCTTACTGCACTTCAAGATGGATATCTGCAGATGCTTGATAGTGTCAGGAGTTGTCAGTGGTCCTCGTGTTTTTGACCTTCTATCAGTGCTCCTACAAAGCAAAAAATAAAACTACAGAAGCAGGCATGCCGTCAGAATCGGTGCGCTATGACACTGCTAGTCGTCTACCCGACACAGTCGAAAATGGACGCTGCTGGTACGAAAAATGTGCAACAGTTGCAACTCGCCAAATTCCCTGCGTTAAATTTAAGGTTCGGTTGTGTCTGAATGGAGACAGAAACTGCTTTATGAACTTCCGTATTAAGTAAAATAAATCTTTTTAATTCTTAACTGATCATATGGTAACTATTTCCATTTCAGTTTATGAATGAAATAAATAATTGAAGTTGAAATTCCGTTGAAACTAAACTTCCGTTGATTATTATTGCAAAGTCTCAGAATTTTTCAAGTACTCCTTCAGTGTGTTGGTATTAAAGATTTAAAGATTAAGTAACAGTTGTTTTTGCCGGTTTTTATGCACATTCCCAACCACGATCGGAAGTTTGTGTTCCTGGCAAAGGCACAACTTCAAAAAGACAGAATTATAGATAATGCATGAAATGAATGAGGAAAGTTTTTCCAATAAAATCATACCAAAATCATAGGAATTGACGTGGAACATGTTGAAAACATGTTTCCAAACATGGGAATTATGCTCGAATGGATTATCAATTCCTCACACATCTAAGGCAATTTCATAGTTGTTTACACCGTTCTTTACCTTATATCTACGGTCTTGTGCATCAGATTTATTTGAGTTCCTTGGTCTTTTAGGAAGTTACTGTTCAACAGTTATATTATCCTAGAAAAAAAAACTTTCAGTATCTGTTTATGCGCCACTGTCTATTTATGAGAAAGGAAATGGAAGATTTTTTTACAAATACCACGGCGTAAAAGGACGTTGGTTAAAAAAAAGTTGAAAAATCTGAAGTTGAAAAAAGAGTCACTAGACGAAAAAAATAAATTAAAATCCTATTTCATATCCCACTCCCACAAAAAAATGTCACTATTAAAGTTGTTCTTATGAAAGCAAAAATCGAGACTAATAACTGTATAGCATTTTCATTTTCAAATCTCCTAAAATTTCTTAACAAAATTTGTAGTTGCAAGTATACACATTGTCTTTTAAAGATGTGACAAAAGGTTGAAAAATTTATTATTTAAAAAAAATATTACTATAAAAGTTGTTTTATAAAAGAAAAAATCGCGATTAATGTATGTTCATCATTTTCATTTTCAAATCCCCAAGGGTTTTTGAACAAATTTGTAGTTGCAAGCACATATTGTCTGTCAAAGGCATGAAAAAATTGTAAATTTATAAGTTAAAAAATAAAGAGTTTATCCCCCCCCCTCATAAAAAGTTATCCCCTTTTAGCCTTCCTCTCCCATCTAAATCAAAGAACCGTCACCTCATTATGTAATCCCCTTATTTGGTAACCAACTCTCTCAAGTGACTCCATCGCTCTAGGCTCAATTCCCGCCCCCAACTTCTCCAACCTGAATGGTTTACTCGTTAAATAATGGTTTACGTGTCAAAAATGAAAATGAACAACAAAGACACGCGCGGTATAGATAAACGAAAACGAGAATTTGACCATATAAGAAATGAAAATGTACAGCAAAGACACACACGGTTGGAATATAAACGAAAACCGAGTATTAGAGTGTATGAAAAATGAAAATGAACAGCAAAGATACGGTTTCACAGTCGAAAATGATAGTGATGATGATTGAGTCTGGGATTTTGACATTGGTGAGGTCATTGATACCTACCAGGCCTTTGTTAAGAAAGCAAAGTTTCGACGATATGTGTTTCGTAATGACGAAAGACAAGCTGGACCATCAGTTGCGACAACACCAATACGGGCAGCTAAAGAAAAGGCTATTACTGAAGTATTTGAAGTAATCAAAATCCAAAAACGAGTCAAAAATGCAAATGAACAGCAAAGACACGGGTGGTTAGAAGATATTCAAAAACGACAATTAGAGCATATGACAAATGAAAATGATCAGCAAAGATACGGTTTCTCAGTCGAAAATAATAGTGATGATGATTTGGTTCGGGATTTTGACATGGATGAGGTCATTAATACTTACCAGGCCTTTGTTAAGAAACAAAATGTTCGACGATATATGTGTCATAATGACAAAAGACAAGCCGAGGCAAAAGTCAACGTTCAGCATATTATAAGACCTCCAAAACCTGATACTGACATCAGCCTCTATTAAGAAAAAAACAAAGGTTCGGCATTATGTTTTTCATGATGACAAAAGACAAGCCGAGCCAAAAGAAGCAAATTCTAAAGGACCACAGACACAAGGAAAGGAAAGTTTTCTATTGCTGGATCTACAGAAAAAGACAAGAAATGAAGAAAGAGATGCAATGCCTGGCAGGCACAATGAGAAGATATACACGCCTTGCAGTGGCCAGGGAGTTTTTTCATTAGAAAGAGATCTACAGAGAAAATTGGCAGCCCAAGAAAGAAAAATAAGGGTAGCCCAGCTAACACAAATAGCACCTGTCTTTCTAGAAGATTTTCAATTTTCAGTTAATCCGGGTTGCAGTGGATCTACGGAGGCAATTGGCAGCCCAAGAAAGACGATTAAGGGTAGCCCAGGCAACACAAATAGCACCTGTCTTTCCAGAAGATTTTCAATTTTCTGTTAATCCGGGTTGCAGCGGTAGTTATATTAAAAGTTATAATAAAGAACGGACTCCTGCCTATACTAACATGTTTAGGCAACTTTTCATAAAAGATAAATATAGCTTATTATAATCCAGGTTTGCAGCGGTAACTAGAAAACTAGTAAGAGTTGTAGAGTTATTTAGAGGGTCGGTATAGTTGATTATAAATACGGATTATTTAAGTTTCATCGGTATTAAGACTGTAGAGATAGCTGAAACCTAGTAAATAACAAACCATGGCAGATATCCAGGTTTCAATGGTAGCTAGCAACCTAGTAAGAGACGATCAATTTGACTTGACTTAAGGCTCTTGCCAAAGGTTCGACACAGAGAACGACGAGACCAGGCGCCTCGAGGTTGACCTGTTGCTTTCCAGGCTCGCAGCTTCTTCCAGCGGGATTTGAGCTTGGGCGAGGAATTCATCGGCTTTTTCTTTCCACCTAGTGGGGAGGCGTCCTCTGGGTTGCTTTCATTCATGTAGGATGGGGTCGAAGTCTAATGCGATCCGTGCTGGGGCGTCACTTGACATGCAAAGGAGATGGCCGTACCACCGAAAAGTACGCTGGGCGAGCTGCGTCGAGGAAAGAATTTGTGCCGCACGTGACATAAGGGTCTGTTTGCTAACGAAGTCAGTCCAGTGAAGCCCCTCGATTCTTCGGAGATGTTTCGTCTGTGTGACATCGATGGCGCTGAAGATAGATTATGTAGCTGGCCACGTCTCCGCTCCATTCAGAAGCACGGTGCTGACTGACGCATTGTAAATGCGCATTTTGGTAGAGTGGCTAATATTTGGCTTTCGCCAGATACTGCTAAGCCTCCCACCAAGTGCCGACGCTTTGGCTATTCGAGATGTAAGCTCTTTTGTGATCGAGCCATCCTTTGACAGAATAGATCCCAGGTAAGTGTAGTCTTAAACCACATCTAGTCGGTTGCTTGTGATGTTGACTTCCTTTACAGTAGAACGGGACGTGGAAGGCTCAAGGAGCATAACTTTGGTTTTCAGCCAGTCGATATTTAGTCCAACTTTCGAGGCTTCTTCTGAGAGCACCTGGAGAGTTTTGGTGACCTTTTCAATGGTGTTCGCAACTATCACTATGCTGTCGGCAAAGTCAGCATCAGGGAGTTGCCGGTCTCCGAACTGAAGCCCGAACTAAAGGCGATTCATCGTGCTGGTCATAACACGGTCTATGATGCAGTTGAAGAGCACGGGAGCGGTGACGCAACCTTGTCAAACGCCAGTTTTCACCGAGAGTGTGTTACTGCTTCTTTCATTGACTTGCACGCAGCTCTCCGTATCATCACACAGCTTTTCAAAAAGTGAGCAATATTTCTTGGGTAGACCCGTAGTTCTTAGTATCAGCCAAAGTGAACGGCAATCAACATAATCGAAGGCAGCCTTAAAGTCTACAAATGCGATATACGCTTTTCGGTGGAACTCTCAGGTCTTCTTGATCAACTGGCGCATAGTGAAAATTTGTTCCGTCGGCGACCTGCCGGGCATGAGCCCGGCTTGATGGACTCTTCTCCTTCTACGCAAAAAGGTGAAACACCTGTCCAGGAGTGACATGGTGAAGATTATACCAGGAAAGGAGAGAAGCGTCATCCCACGATAGTTGGAGCAGATTTGACGGCTGCCCTTACGTTTTCAGATTGGCAATATGATGCCCGCATTCGAGTCGTTCGGTATACTTTCCGTCGTCCAGAAGATTAATTGGAGCCACAAAATCATCACTGCACCCCCGTACTTTAAGATTTCTGCAGAAATACCATAGACGCCATGGGCTTGATCATTATTTAACCGTTTTACAGCATTTCGGATCTCAGAGGTGGTAAACGGTTGCGTTACGAGGTCGGAAGTAGCCTCGGGTGTGGCCATGGCTGCTTGAACCAGATCTGGGTCAGGATGACTGCCTCTGCTTTCAGAATCACTGAGAAGTGACTGCTCAAGGCAGAGAGTTGGCCTGCATCGTCATCCAGCATGCTTCCGTCAACAGACAGAACACGGCTCACGGTGGAAGCCTCCCCTTCCGTCAGCTCACGGAGGTGTTTGTACAGGGAGCAGGTGTCTTCTTTCCTTGAAGCATCTTCAAGATCACTGGCTTTCTTGTCAACAAAAGTCTTCCTATCACTGTGCAGTAGGCTATTGCGCAGGCCATTGCGTCGTCTGTACTCTGGCATATTCTTTCTTAAGTGGGCCTTCCGGCGTAGCTCAATCACGGACAGAGTCTCCTTGGATATCCATGGTTTATTCTTGTGTGTGCTGTGGCCAATTGTATTGCCAGCAGAATCGAGTATGTTATATTTGAAAGACTTTCTTGCTAATTCAGGGTCGTCCAGAACTTGAAGGCAGCTAAACCGGTTAGAGATATCGAGAGCATACTTCTGTTACATCTCAGATATAGCCAGACTACTCAGATTGGTTTTGGGAGGCCGTCTTTCTTATCGTTGCGTTCTCAGGCATAGCCTCAGCATGGCGACTACCCTCTTATGGTCTGTGCTTCCAAGCTCGGCCGACCTATAAGTCGGGCAATTAGTTACTGACGAGCGCCAGCGACCCGAGATCATAACATAATCGATCATCTTCTTTGTCTGGCTGTCGTTACTATACCAAGTGTATTTGTGTATATCTCGTCTCTGAAAGAGCGTGATTGATATGACCAGATTATGCATATTACAGAGCTGGAGGAGTCTTTGTCCGTTGTCATTAAGTGCATCCGGTCCCATATTAAAAAAACGAAATAGCCTATAACCCTGAAACTACAGTCAGATCATCAAAAAAAGAAGTACACTATCAAAACGCTATTATTATACTATTAAAATGTTTTAATTCAAACTATAAAATGCCTGAAAATTTTAAAACTAGTTTGTTGTTTTTTTTTGTTAGATAAAACCCAAGAATTTTGTTTTTGCAAAAAACGTCCTGTATTAAAAATTACAATAACGTCATGACACTTGTCACATTTACGTGGAATAATCAGTACGCCTGCTGCGTACTGAATGCCTGGGCCCAGCGGCTGGTAATTGCAAAAATATTTGCATATATTTTAATAAGGGATTGCAGCAATTCGAAAACCTTAAAAAAGAAAACCCAAAGTTTAAAACTTAGTAGATATCGTTGTTAGAAATCAGACTTGCTTTAATAATAAAATATCTTTGTAAAGACCCCAGTATGAAAAGACAGCAAATTGTCTCAAACTGTCAGCGGTTAGAAGACAAGCGACAAAGAGAATATATATATAGAACCCTGCCACGTGCCATGGCCCGGCGGCGAACCCGTCGTGTCTTTGATTACAGGTAAAGAAATTTGAAGAAAAAACTATTGTGCTTATAGCTTTGGTTCAGACACTATTTGTTTGTTTACAATACTTTTTTAACTGTTTCATTTCTAGGTCAAGTGAATAAATTGAATAAGTCACCTTTGGATAAAAAAGGTCAATGGGATCCAGAGCTCCAGGAAAAATCTTGTAGTCTTAAGAGGTATATCAGTGGAATTCAAGTGTCTTTAGCCCGAATTATTCAAGACGAAATAATGGCACTCGATTTGGCCCTTTTAGAAGTAGCTAAGAAGTCGAATAACATTGCGGGTAAGCTTTCTATTTTATTGACAATGTATTGTGTAAAAGATAAAAGGTTTGTTTCAATAACTTAATACAGAGGTTCCCAACCCTGTGCCCGCCTCTCACTATTCGACAGAGACAGAATTTTTTTCATAAACATTATTTTAACATATGATTTATTTTTATTCATTTGTTGTTTTTTTTCTTTTTTTTACTGCCTAGGTTTATTAAATATGTTCGATTCTTGTCCCAACTTGTCTAGCGGCGAGCCAGACTGCACTATTTACGCTAGCCTGGAACGGCTTGTGCCATTTGCACATCACACCTTGTGCACACAGAAAACCCGAAGTGAACGAATGGAACAAACGCTACGAACTGATCCGATAAACGTCAAAGGCGCCAACTCACAAGGCACATAACTCTGATTGCTTCGGCGATCATCGGCTCACTTCGGTTTTTCCGCGTGTACATGGAGTGGTGCACAAAAAGCATTCCCCGCCAGGAACCGCATTGTTGTCATTGTGATTGCTGCCTGCTGCCCTGTTCGGGTCGTGACAGTTAGATAAGAGACATGTTCGTCAGGCGAAACACGAATTAGGAGTTTTCTAAAAAAAAAAATCAACAGGCTAAAAGAGAGGTGCGTTATTTATTGTATTCATATGCGATGATCTTGAATAAACTATTTTGTTTAGGAGATAGTTATAGTTCGTGTTAAAATATATTTATGCATATAATGCAGATCAGACTTGCGCTATAACATTGATATTGTATTGTAGTTCAATTATCAATTTTTTATTATTTATTTTAGCCATAAAATGAGCGGACCCAGTAAAAGACAACGAACCTGTAATTTTAACACTGACTGGGAAGAATCATATTGTTTCGTTAATTTTAAAAATAAATGCGTTTGTTTGTTGTGTGGTAGTATCATTGTAGTGCCGAAAAAACATAATATTGAACGACACTCAGACATATCATGGCACTTTTAATGTGAATTATCCTCTTAAATCTGAAGTAAGAAAGAAAAAAATGTGTAATCTAAAATCAAGTCTAACAGCACAACAGACTGTTTTCACTAGACATGTGGAAAATTCTAAAAAGGCCACTATTGCTTCTTTCAAAATATCTCACATGCTCGCAAAAAAGAAAAAACCTCTCCTTTATGGTGAGTTTGTTTAAGGAACTATTTTTGACTGGTGCCGATTGTTTGTTTGATGGATTTTCTAACAAACGTAAGGTTGTCTCAGCAATACAAGACTTACAGTTGTCAAATAACACATTCAAAAGAACAATACATGCAATTTCAATAGACGTACAAACTCAGTTAAAAACTGATTTGGAAATATGTGACTGGTTCTCGCTACAATTTGACGAGTCAACAGATATATCAGACACCGCACAGTCAGCAGTTATGGTGAGAATGGTGTTTAGTAATTTCACAGTAAAAGAGGATATGTTACAAATATTACCTATTAAAGTACAGACAAGGGGTGAGGATGTTTATAATACATTCAAAACATAACGCCAAGTCAATAAATATGCCTTTGCACAAGTTGTCTGCAATAACCACTGATGGGGCGCCAGCAATGATGGGTAAAAACAAAGGATGTATTGCCCTCTGCATGAAGGATGATTCATTTTCAAAATTCATGTCCTACCATTGCATTATCCATCAGATAGCTCTGTGTTGTAAAATTTTGTCACTTGAACACGTCATGAAAATATTTACAAAAATAATCAATTCTATTCGAGCAGCTCCTTTGCAACACGGACTTTTCAAGGCCCTGTTAGAAGATACTGAAGATAAAGAACATGATCTTATTCTGAATACTGAAGTACGTTGGCTCAGCAAAGGAAATGTTCTTACAAGATTATCAGTTTAATTGAAGAAATAAAAACATTTATAAACGATAGAAAGGAAAATTATGATGAACTAGCTGACTCTGGCTGGCTGATTGATTTGGGATTTCTCACAGGCATCATGGAAAAATTGAATTCTTTAAATTTGGAGTTGCAGGGTAAAGACAAAAGCATATCTGAAATTACAAGCTCTGTTAAGTCATTTAAACCTAAATTGGATTTGTTGATGTCACATCTACAGATCAATTCACTCTTGCATTTCCCACATATGAAGAAAATGCTAGGTGACAATGAATTAGATGGGACATTATTTATTAAGCATCTTCAAGAGTTAAAAAAAAAGTTTGAAGAGAGATTTTTGCAGTTTAAACATATTGAGAAATTTTGGACCTTAAGAATGATATTTTCGTAAAATCCTTAATGACAGAGGACTTTTGGAATGCAGTGGATAGAGAAAAATTCCCATTGTTGAAAAAAGTGGCATATAAAATTGAATCATTTTTCGGTTCGACATATTTATGCGAATCATTGTTTTCAAACATGAACTTAATAAAATCAAGATACAGATCTCGACTCACCAATGAGCATCTTTATGATTGTCTGCTAACAGGATTATTGGCATACGCTCCTAATTATGAAGCTCTGGCCAATGAAATGCAAGGCCAAAGATCACATTGACTTTATACCATGTTTTTTAATTAAATGTTTTCTTTGTATTTGTGTGTTTTGTTTACTTTCCTTACGTTTTGTAAATACATTTCTCTGTGTTTATGCAAGTTGAGAAAAATGCCAAATAATTTTATTATTTTGAAACATTTTTGTTTATTATTTATTAATACATTATGACTATAAGATAATAATAAAATAAATTATGGGAAAATGACAAGTTATGGAAGGAGTTTGTCGATTTAAAATAGGTGGTACCCGCCACCCTACCAATATTTTAGAATGTGCTCTAGAGTAAAAAAAAGTTGGGAACCCCTAACTTAATACGTCCTACGAACTGCACTAAACATCAGTTTTGGAAAAACACCACATAGTCTTTTTAATGGAAAAACATGGGTGAAAGAAAATTCAGGTGACAGGATAATTCAGAAATATTAGCTCTGAGCAAAGGTACTGTAAATGCCTAATGTACAAAATCAGGTTTGGTTGAGCTGACCGATGTTAAATTATATAACTCGAGCTGACCGTTTGTTAATTAATATAATTGATTATATAATATATAATACAAAGTATATAATTCTAAACAGTAAAATTATATAACTCTATTCCTATTACTTATTTGTTTTAATATGATTCTACTGATTCTTTTTAGGACTTAAAAAAAAAAATCAATTTCTGCTTGATTTGATTGACACAGCGTAATTAATGGCTAACATTTAGACTTTTAGTTTTTTTTTTTTTTTAGTTATTTATCTTTTAATGAGGTTCTTTCAGGTCTTCTTCTTAAATAATCCATCATGAACTAAAATAATGCGTTGCAAATTAAATTTTAAAAAGAATTTGAAGATTCAATTAAAATTTCATATCATTAGTGGCTTCCTTCCATAAATTTTTAATAATGGTTTCACAATAGAGTTTTGAGTGGATGAGGAGGGGCATTTTTATTCGTTATGAGGAGGAAGCATATTTAACTTGATGATATTTATATTGAGGAGGAGGAGGGGCATATTTACTCACTTCATTCTTGGGGATTAGGATGGCTTCAGTCCATTCTGTGGACACTTTTGAATATAATGCACCTTAATCGGTTATTTTATCAAAATGATCTATTTATGTTTTTATCTTATTGTAACTTTTTTTTAACAAGATTATTAACTTTTAGAAGAGATATTTTATCGGGACCCACAAAATAAAGCAATGAGGGTGGGGGTATTATCAGAGTTCGATTATCTGCAAAATAATTTAACTCCATCGCTCGCATACATTTGAACCAAATTTAATGCCAATTTCAGTCCAGTGTGCCTGGTCTTAACTGATGAAGTTCTGTTTTCCTTGATCCTTTGTGGTTCTAATAGTTCCACATCATAACTCTCACCCACTTTATAGAATTACCAGTATGATCATTCCCTATCTCACCCATTATAAAAACCCGGACAGAGGTGCGAGTGTTCCAGAGAACGTTTTTGCAGATATAAACATAAGCGGCATTAGATCTTTTCACCGGTAGACAAGTCAGATTTCTCTTGGACGCGAAACTTACAGTTATAATAGAAATAATCGGAAATAAATGGAAACCCGCTATTACGAATAATGCACTTTGTAACCCTCTTGGACGCGAAACTTACAGTTATAATAGAAATAATCGGAAAAAAGTGGAAACCCGCTATTACGAATAATGCACTTTGTAACCATTTCTCATTGATTGACGGAAACAGACTAACCCGCTAATGCAGAAATAAGTGGGAGAAGCTTTTTGTTCGCACCGAGAATGCAGACCAGAAATGATCTGCGATAAACTTACTGGATAAATCTATAAACTGTGCTCTCACCATACAAAATTATGAAAAAATATTCGCCTTCTTTATACAAACATGTGGCGTTTTTGTAACCACCGGTCATTCTTTCTTTTTGTTAGTATCACAGTCATAAAACCAACAGAAATTCTAATGGAAGCTTAAGAGCCATAAACGGATTTTGTTCGAAGAAATGTATTGGTTTTACAGCGTTGCTCTCACCGAAATTTAGAGAAATTCAGCGATCAAAGACAGTCGCAAATAGATAATAACAACTGACCATAAGCAAAATCCAATATATTGTGTTAGAGGCAAGGCCGTATCCAGAGGAGGGTTTGACTTCCCCCCCCCGTGAAATTGTTGTCTGACTCATAATAACGTAACAAAATGCATATAAAACATTTTTGATATTTTTTTGAGTTACCATTATATAGTTATTAGGTTTCAATTTTCACTACAAGGAATATTTGGTTACTAAAAGATTCTAGAGAGATGTTCAGTGGCTTGTTGTTGTTGTTTGGGGTTTGACGCGTTCAACCAATAGGTCATATGCGTTCGTATCACTCAATTGTTCTGTGCCTTCTGTAATCACTAGCTTGCTTGGGTGTCACTTTGTCAATATTCACTGAACCTGATCATGTATCACTTATCTTGCTATTGGCAGGGGATAATTCACCTGCAGCAGCTGCCTGCATTGAAAAACAGGAATCAAAATAAAGCAAATGTGCTTAGTCTTACAGTAATTAAAATACCTATACAACACAATTATAATAAATAATACATTTTTAGATTATAACGTATTACATACCACCATATATAGAAAATTAATCAGATAAAATATGAAAAGATAGATGATGATAATAAAACAAATAAAATAGAAATTGGATAACTCTAAAATAAAAAATTATGGGAGGGGCATCAAGGCCAGCAAGATTAAAATAATATAGAACATCTACCATTTATCTTGCTTATTTTAGGGGTTAATCCCCATCAGCACCTGCCATCAATTATGAACAGGAACCATAATGATGCAAATACCTTATCAAACAGCAAAATACAAATTTTATAACACCTTCAAACATGGCCATGTACCTCATGTTGAGTGCCTCAGCTGGACGTTGATTAGGAGTCAGTGGAGGGAAAGAGTATATGTGTACTATGGGGATGTGTTCTGTATGTTTAGGAAGTCCTTTCTTCAAGACCTCAGCAGCAGTCCTCATGGGGACATTATTGGTGAAAGAGTAACTTACAATTGCTTTCTTCTTTATGAATACTGGGCACTCCTTGTCATTAGCAGCATGGTTACCATTGCAGTTAAGGCACTTGAGTACCTGATCTTCGTTTACTGTTTTAGATTGGGGGCATTCATCAAGGGTCTGTTGTCCACTACAAAGTAGACATCTTCTGCCTCTGCGGCAATTTGAGGCCATGTGGCCAAAACCTTGGCAATTGAAACACTGAATTGCCCGGGGGATAAACTGCTTAACTGTATACCTTGCACCCCAAACAGAGATTTTCAGAGGGGACTGAACATCCTGATTAAAGGTGCAAACCAAAGGGATAATTGATGGGCTTGGATTTTTAAAGGTCAACGTCACTTGTTGTATTCTTTCATCAACTTCGACCTCCTTGACAAAATCATCCAGATGGGTGACCTCCTCAGATGGGATAAATACAATGCCTTTTCTGTTTCTGATTAAAGCAGGGTTAGAGGTAGGAGCAAGCACAAACTTTACCTTACATTCATTTACTGCTATATCTGAAATACAAAGTATAGCAGCAGCCACTGACTGGTTCACAGCTATTACGATAATGGAGCCATCTGGTCCAAGTCTTTCTAACATTGAACCATAATGGCCCCCGCACTCATGATTTTGTAGATGTTGAAACAGTTTTTTGGCAATAACTGTTCTACAGCCCAATGTCAACAGCCTAGGCCTACTGCTCTCATTTGAACCTTCAATACCTAAAGGCAAAATCCTTACACTACTGTTATTGGGGTCAGAGGTGACAGGACTACTAACCATCCTGTCAGTCATCACAGATAGAACCCCAAAGGGCTAAAACAATTAAAACGACAAAGTTAAATCACAAAAAGGAAATAAATTGGTCAAATAAATAAAACGAATAGGCTACAAGCAGAGGGGGGCCCTCAGTCAACAATAAGTTAAGCAAGCAATATAAGTCAAAAGCAGGCACAGCACGAAATTTCAAAGCAGGGTTTAAAAATGGTTTGATAAGCACTTTCAAGCAATTGGTAGTTGCAAAATGCAGGAATCTGAGAGAGTTTGCAGCCAGTACATTAACAGTCAAAGCAAGCCAAAGGCCAAAAAATGCACAACAAAGCGAGTGTGTCAGGCGTCAGGGACCTCAAAGGACAGAGCCCCTTGTGTTTTAATCAACAAACTGTGGCACAGAGCTATCCCTACTAGGGAAATAGCAATTATGAATATATTTGGATCATTTCAACTTCAATTCGAAAGATTTGAAGCTGTTAAATTTTGTTGCTGTTGTTACAAGAGTCTAGCATTATGGGGATATCTGTAATCTGTATAAGAAAATTCATCTCCTTTTTCGTTCAGTGGCTTGATTAGAAGCTCCAGCTTTTTATATATTCTTCTTCGAAATTACTATGTAAACTGCCATACTGCCATATGGCACTGTTCCATGCACTGATTCATCACCCAAGTTAACAAAATTTATTTTTGTAATGTTCAATAGTGCACATTCAAAAAATAATAAAAGTCAATTTAAAAAAAAAAAATTACGAAAGCAAAGAGCGAAGTTGAAACTTAAAACGAGTAAAACTTGATTCGTTGTCGATAGCGCAACATATATTTAATAAGTCTAGCTCACATAAACTGATTTATGATATTTCCTGATTTCTGTAGAATACTGAAAAGCCTTTCAGCCTTTCAGCGACTATTATATCGATAACTTTTAGTATACCACCATAATGCCCAAGAAAATTCAAGTAAATTCAGTTACTAGAAAAAAATAGAAAACATTACGAGTCAGTTTATATGAACTAGTTTTGAAAGCAGAAGGCAAGATAGATTGATTTAGCTTGTTTTAAATTTCAACTTCAATCTTTACTCCCGTGAAAAAACTGATTTTTTGAAATATGTACACACATAAAAAAGAAAGTTTCAAACCAATGCAACCAGATTTTTTGTTAGTTTCTCTTAGCCCTGATTTTTTTTTTGTGGTATTTTATACGTGGTCTTGACGTACTAACGATAATAAACATTAAAAAACGAGCTTTTCGTGTTAATAATCGGCACCACGCAATATTTTTTTCATTTTTATTTTTCTAGTTGAGGTTTCTTGGTCAAGCCTATCAAGGAGGCACACTTGTGCCTCTATAAAGAGGCGACCCACCACAATGTTAAGCGATTTCAGGTCCTAGAGGTCGCAGAGAGACGGCGGTAATCGCATTTTGTAGCCCAAGCTCAAACTAAGAAACTTGCAATATTTCATCCTCCTCCGACTTTATCTTCATGGGGTAAACTAGGCCGGAATTTTGGACCCTCCCACCACAGCCCCCCTTTAACGTTGTCCGATTGGGCTGAAATTTAGTGGTTAAGCTTTCCTAGGGCCTGGGAGCTTATCCTCGAAATTTCAGCTCAATCCGATCACTCCTTCCCTGTTTTCAAAAAACCAAATATAGCCACTTAAAATTCATCATCATTTCTTTTTATTTTTCTTAGCCACGCCTACAGGCCACAGTTGGCAACGGATCCAGTTGAATGAGGACTCATTCGAAGCAGAATTCGACCTGTTAGGGCCTTTTGATATTTTCAGACCGAAAAAATTATCCCCCGAATTTACATTTATGAAAAACCTTGTTTTCCTATATTAGCCCATGTTAATTTTTCCCACCACAACCCCCCTTTAACGTTGTCTGATCGGGCTGAAATTTAGAGAATAAGCTTCCCTGGGGCCTGGGAGCTTATCCTCGAAATTTCAGCTCAATCTGATTACTCCTTCCCTGTTTTCCAAAAACCAAATATCAAGTTTTACTTGCGTCAAAAAAGAATCCCCTTACTAAAAAACAATTTTCAATTATGTCTCTTTAGTGCAGCGGTGAGACTCCTGGATGTCAGGCGGAAAACCCGGGTTCGATTCACCGTTAGATAAAACTTTTTATATACTGAATTTAAATTAAAAAAAAACTCAGTTTCTTTTTTAAATTATTTGAAAAAAATTACGCTTTCTAAAGAGTTAAAGAGGCTGAGTTACAAGGTCGACCCTTAAAACACCCTGTCGAGAAAGAAAAGAATAATACACAATCATCTAACAGTTAGTCAAGCAATAATAAGTAATAAACTGTACAAAAACGTGCAGAAATTATTTGAAAAAAACTACGTTTTCTAAAGAGTTAAAGAGGCTGAGTTACAAGGTCGAACCTTAAAACGTACAGGGATTAGGAGGCACAGTTGGGGGGCTGCCGCCCCCAAACCCCCGCTTTCGCAGCCTGTAAATAAATATGGAAGGGGCTTTCCCCTCCTCAACGCCTCGCTCTTTACGCTAAAGTTTGACTCTGTCTCAAAACTTTATTTTTTAAAACAATAAAAAACTTTAGCGTAAAGAGCGAGGCGTTGAGGAGGGGAAAGCCCCTTCCATATTTATTTACAGGCTGCGAAAGCGGGGGGTCTGGTGGGCGGCAGCCCCCCAACTGTGCCTCCTAATCCCTGTACGTTTTAAGGTTCGACCTTGTAACTCAGCCTCTTTAACTCTTTAGAAAACGTAGTTTTTTTCAAATAATTTACTTTAGAATTTGTTGGGGTTAGAAACTACATACGTTATAATTCTAAATTTCTAATCCAACTTGAGACAACCAATATTTTTGGCCTAGTTTCAAGATTCGCATATAGATAGATATAATTAATCTTCACAATGGTTTACTTGCATTGAGGGCTACATGATTCAGTCACCATGCCCTGTAAGTTTCAGACCTATCAGAGATGAAAAAGATTTTGGGCCTACTTCACAAACAGATGCATCCAAAGCTAGACCTGCAGTGTCAAGGCCCCTGGGAGTGTTGCAGCAAATGTGGCCAATAGGTCACGGCTGCGGAGTAACGTATGCAGCCATAACTCATGGTAATAAATGTGTATGTTCCCGCATCACGTTGGCTTGTACGTTATAATTATCATAAATTGTTATTTTTTAAGGTCATCGTTTATTAGAGAACTTCTGGAATAAGTTCTTCGTGTTTGAAGTAATTGTTAAACACGGTATTCACATTGTTTTTGGCTTTACCTGTATTAAGACTGCGTGCTATTTACTGCGATTAATTTTACTGCTACTACTAATAACTCACCGCAGCATCAAGCCGCCTGAGGCCAACACAGCTACACGCACTCCTCCTCCATCCCAATTTATTCAAAGCCTCTCTTTTTACAACCTCCCAGGAAGTTCCAATTTCCTTTAAGTCATTCTTTATGACGTCCTCTTTACTCCAGACAAGGACGACCTGCTTTTCGTTTAGCCCTAGACGGTTGGCCGCAAAGGACAATCTTCGGCAAGCTGTGATCCTTCCTCCGTACAACCTGCCCTACCCATCTAAATCTTTCTTTCATTATAGCCCTAGAAAGCGGGATTGAACCATATCTTTCGTACGACCTACTGTTTGAAATACGGTCAGTCAGCCGGGTACCCAGAATAATCTCTGGAAAACATCTAGCAAATCTTCATCTGCTTTTCGAAGCGCCCATACTTCAGTTCCATATTTGGCAACTGTCATCACTGTGGCTTCTAATATTCTAATCTTGGTTTGCAGACTTATTTTCCTTTCATTCCACATTTTTTTAACTGTGAAAAAACACCCTGAACCTCAGCTATTCTACTTTTAGTATCTTCACTGCTCCCGCCGTCTTTACTAATAATACTACCAAGATAAATGAAGCTGCCAACTTGATAAATCTTTTCGCTACCCAACGTCACCTTTTCATCTTCACTCATGTGTAGCCTTAGTGACTTGATCTTCCTAAAGTTAATTTTTAAACCTATTCTAGCACCCTCAACTCGCAAAACCTCTAAAAATTCATTCATTTTGCTCACACTTTCATCTAGGATGCTAAAATCATCAACATAATCTAAGTCCAGGAGAGTTGTTCCCCCCCCCCCATTTCATTCCGTGGGCTCCCATTGCCTTTCCTGTGCCCCTTAAAACAAAGTCCATTAAAATGATCAATAAAAAGGGGGATAGAACACACCCCCTGCTTAAATCCTGATTTAATTCAAAACCAGCTGCTAACCTCATTTCCTACCTTAACCGCAGCAGTGTTATTCTCGTATACAGCACTGACCCTTTAATGTATTTGTCTGTTATACCATACAAGGATAAGACCATTACTAAAGCTTTTCTATCAACAGAATTGAACGCTTGCTCATAATCTATAAGACTGAGTACCAAATGTGTTTGACAACTCAGGCACATCTCAATTATTAACCTAAGAGTGAAAATTTAGTCGACACATCCTCTACCTTTTCTAAAACTGCACTGTTCTTCTCTTAGCACTTTGTCTACAGCATCTCTCAGGTTAAAAAGTATCATATTACTAAGTCATTTGCTACCTACAGAGAGCAGACTAATGCCTCGATAACTACCACACTCACTCTTATCCCCTTACATATACAATAGTTTAATCAAGGTATTCCTAAAATCACTAGGTACTTCCCCTTTTTCAAAAATCATATTCATAACCTTCAGTAGCTTATTTCTAACCTCAGAGCCACTATAAAGAAAGTCACTTACTACACTATCTGCACCGATTAAAAAATATCAAAGGATTATTTTTTAATCCTTACTCTTTATTCCTTACTGTTATTTTCTAGGCCTCGGTGATTACCACACTCACTCTTATCCCATTTCTTATACAGTGGGTTAATTAAGGTAAAGGTAAAGAATACGGCATTGGAATTTGCAGTCCCTGCCGGCGGTGCTGATCTCCGTTTCTTGGCCCTTCAGCCAGGAGGTGCAATGGGGGGGGGCCTACAATCCTGTTGTTTTGCACACCCTTCCTGTTTACCTTCCCCAGATTTCTCCAGGTGCCCTGGGAAATCTCCCAGAGTCCAGGTACTCTGGGAAATTTAGAGCTGGGTCGACTCTGGCTGAGCTTACGGAGTCACACCACTAACCCCCGTCCCAAGCCAAATAATTGGATACACTGAGATTCCAACCCTCAAATCCTTGAATCCGAATCCCTGGAATCCGAACCCTCAATTTTAGGAAATTAAGGTTTTCTTAAAATCGTTAGGTACTTCCCTTTTTCAAAAATCATTTTCATAATCTTCAGTAACTTATTTCTAACCTCAGAGCCAACGTATTTAAGAATTTCATTTACCGCACTATCAGCGCCTGGAGCCTTATAATTTTTTAATCCTTTCAGTACTGTTCCTAATTCTTCCTCACAAAGCAAATCTTCCTTCACATCCAAGGTATCACAAACTGTTTAATTTTCCTCTATGTCTATCTCGACTTAGCACATTCTCAAAATGTTCTGCCCATCTCTCTTTAACTCTTCCCTTATCACTAATTGGGGCCCCATTCCTATCTTTAACTGGAATAGGTCCGGATTGACTACTCCCTTTCAATTTAATTAATGAAAAAAAAAACTTTCCGAAAAATAAGTTTTTCAAAGAATAGTAAAGGCCATTTTAAACTTAAGCTCAGCAGATACAAATACCTTTTAAAATTCAAACTCAAAACGACCAGAAATTACTATTAAAGAATAAATGAAACCCAAAATGAACAGAAATTAAATAAACAATCATAGCAAAAACATGCAACAAGTAATAATATAAATAAATAAATAGATCTTAAAGCGAGTAATTATTAGATTGAATATGAAAACCAAGCTTAAAACGAAAAAAAAAATCTTATTGAAGTATAAATGAAACTTAAAACGAACAGAAATTAAATAAACAATCAATGCAAACAAACATACAACAGATATTAAAGTAAATTAATAAATAAATCTTAAAACGAGTGAAACTTAAATTGAATATGCAAATCAAGCTTGAAACGAACAAAAATAACAACAAAGAAGAGTTTGGGTATGACCCCTTCTCTCACTATGAAAGTCTAAAACCTACTGCGTCATTGGCGCTTTACTGAAAACCAATTTTATGACAAACATTTTTTCTTTTATGCTTAATATTGAAAATAAACATTAAATTATAGTAACATTTTGAACTGATGAGCTTTCAGCAATTAATATCATTATACATCAAATACTCAGTTTAATTTATTAGCTCTTTTTAAAGTTGTTAAAGAAGAATATAGTTTCCCTACAAACAAGTGTTTGGATACTGCCTCTTCATTGGAATTGTAAATAAGAACCAAAAGCCTACTGCGTCATTGGCGCTTAACTGAAAACGGATTATATTACAAATATTTTCTTTTCCAGTTCTTGAAGCATTGAAAATAAATACAATTACAGTGAAATAAATTTTTGAACTGATGGATCTTTCAACAATTAATGTCATTATACATCAAATATTCAATTTGATGTTGTTTATACTTTCCAAGACTGTTCAAGACGCATACGTATGTAGTTTTCAGTAAAGCGCCAATGACGCAGTAGGTTTTAGACTTTCACAGTGAGAGAAGGAGGTCATACCCAAACTCTTTTTTGTGGTAATTTTTGCTCGTTTCAAGCTTGATTTGCGTATTCAATTTAAGTTTCACTCGTTTTAAGATTTATTTATTAATTTACATTATTATCTATTGTATGTTTGTTTGCATTGATTGTTTATTTAATTTCTATTCGTTTGAAGTTTCATTTATACTTCAATAGGATTTTTTTTTTAAGCTGATTTTCATATTCAATCTAAGCATTAATCGCCTTAAGATCTATTTATTCATTTATATTGTTACTTGTTGTATGTTTTTGCTATGATTGTTTGTTTATTTCTGTTCGTTTTGGGTTTGATTTATTCTTCAATAGTAATTTCTGGGCGTTTTGAGTTTGAATTTTAAAAGGTATTTGTATCTGATGAGCTTAAGTTTAAAATGGCCTTTACTTTTCTTTGAAAAACTTATTTTTCGGAAAGATTTTTTAATTAATTTTTGTTCGTTTTTGATTGCAAAAAATTTCAAGTTTTTAAAAATTCCTTATTTCAAAATCAAACTTAAAAAAAATCAAATATTTATCAAAGTATCAAAACTGATATCAAAGTAACAATATCAAAGTGAGAAAATGAGTTTGCGTCAACCTCGGAGCTCTTATTATCTGATGTTTGAACTATTTTTAACAAAATTGCTATCTCAAAATTTTTATCGGATGGGTTTGGAGAAAAAGGGCGTGGGGGACTAGATTAAGCTTCGGTTTCTTTTGACTCTTTAAAAGTGAACTAGAAAATTTTATTTTCAATCAAATGAGCCCTCTCTGAAGTTTATACGAGTATCTTTTCTATAAGAACCATATATATCCCCGGAGTATAACTCACAACGCCTGTCCCTGGGCCCTGGGGGGTTGTGTCGACCCTGGAGTTTTAATATCTGATGGTTGAACTATTTCTATAGAAATTTCACCTGAAATTTTTATCGGATGGGTTTATCCATCTGATACACCCAAAGGCGTGGAGGGCAGGAGGGGAAAGTTGCCCTCCGATCTTTTTTTCACTCTGAGAAAATGAACTACAACTTTTAATTTCCATTCAAATGAACCATCTCTGAAGTTTATACGAGCATACCTTCCATAGGAACCATATATGCCCCCAGAGCAATACTTACAACGCCTGCCCCGGCCCTCGTGTGGGGGGGGGAGGGTTGTGTCAACACAGGGGTTATTCTTATCTTACCTTTGAACTATTTTCAAAAAAATGGCTTCCTCAAATTTTTTATCAGATGTATTTGGGGAAAAAGGGCACTAGAACTCTCGATTTCCAATCGAATGAGCCTCCTTTGAAGTTTATACGATGACCCCTTCTATAAGAAGTACCTCTGAGAAAAAATAAGTGGAGTGTGGGGCGAGGCTAGCTGCCCTCCAATCACTTTTGACTTTTAAAAAGTGAATTACAACTTTCAATTTCCAATCAAATGAGCCCTCTAGGAAGTTTGTACAAGCATTCCCTCCATAAAAACCACATATGCCCCCAGGGTATAACTTACAATGCCTACTCCCGGGCCCTGGGGGGCTGTGTCGACACCAGAGTTTTTTTGTTATGAGAACTTTGAACTATTTTTAACAAAATGTCTGTCTCAAATTTTTATCTGATGCATTTAGGGCGTGGAGGAGGGTTGGGGGCTGGTTACCCTCCGATCTCTTTTGACTCTTAAAAAGTGAACAAGAACTTTCAATTTCCAATCAAATGAGCCTTCTCCGAAGTTTATACGATCTTCCCTTCCATAAGAATTATATATGTCCTCAGAGCATTACTCATAACGCCGGCCTCCGGGCCCTGGCAGGTTCCGTCGACACATGAATTTTTCTTAACTGACCTTTCAACTATTTTTAACGAAATGGCTATTATAAAAATTTATCGGATGGGCTTGGGGAAAAAAGGTTGTGTGGGGAGGGGGCTACATGCCCTCGGATATCTTTTGACTCTTAAAAATTGAACTAGGACTTTCAATTTCCAATCAAATGAGCCCCTTCTGAAGTTTACACGAGCACCCCTTTCATAAGAACCATATACGCCCCCAGGACAACACTTACAACGGCTATCCCCTGGGCTCTGCGGGGGGGGGGGTGTTATCTATTTTTTGAACATTTTCCAAAACACTGGCTATCTCAAAATTGGTAGCGGACGGGTCTGGGGAAAAAAGAGCGTGGGAGGGGGGCTAGTTTAACTCTCTTGACTCAAAAAAGCGAACTAGAACTTTCAATTTCCAATCAAATGACCTCTCTATGAAATTTATACGAGCATCCCTTTCATAAGAACCATACATGCCCTTAGGGCATAACTTACAATGCCTTCTCCTGTGCCCTGGGGGGTTGTATTGATACCGTTTTTTTCTTATCCGACCTTTGAACTATTTTAACAAAATGTCTATCTCAAAATTTTTATCAGATAGGTCTTGAAAAATAAGGTGTGGGGGGGGGGGGGGCTAGCTGCCCTCCGATCTCTTTTGACTATTAAAAAGTGAGCTCGAACTTTCAATATCCAATCAAATGAACCCTCTCTGAAGTTTATACGAGCTTCCTTTCATAAGACCAATATATGCCCCAGGGAATAACTTACAATGCCTGCCCCCGGGCCCTGGGGGGGGGGGGGGTTGTGACGTGTTTTTGTTATCTGACTTTTGAGCAATTTTAACTTAATGACTATTTCAAAATTTATATTGGATGCATTTGGGAAAAAACGGGCGTGGGGGGGGCTAGTTGCCCTCTAATCTCCATTTACTTTAAAACTGAACTAGAACTTTCAATTTCTAATCAAATGAGCCATCTCTGAATTTCTTACGAGCATCCCTTCAATAAGAACCATATATTCCCCCAGAGCATAACTTACAACACCTGCCCTCGGGCCCTGGGGGGCTGTGTTGACCCCTGAGTTTTCATTATATGGTCTTTGAACTATTTAAAAAAAGCTATCTCAAAGTTTGACAAACATTGTCAAATTTTAAACTGTTAAGTTTAGTATTCAACTGTTCTTGGAAGTATCTCTCAAATTTCATCCTGGAGTCTACCAATATCATAACTTCCCGTGAAGTAGTTATCCTTCCGGAACTTCAGCTTTAAATTAACCCTAGACACTACTAGCCGGTGATCTTTACTTTCAACATCAATAACAGCACTCCTATACACCATAGTATATTATTTTGATCCTGCCAGTCTTCGGTTTACCAGAAAATAATCAATAAGGTTTTCTGTATTACCATCACGTGAATACCATGTTAACTTATGGGCCATGTTATGACCAAACACCGTATTGGTTATAACTAGATTGTTCTACCTAACAATTGCAAAAGTCTGTAGCCATTACTGTTTTCTTTTCTTACACCAAATTTACCTAGATTAGGATACCATCTATCCCTATTTCTACCGACCTGGGCGTTAAAATCTCCTAGTCATATTTCTACCCGGACCCTGTCTATATGCTCCTGTAACAGTATGTAAAATTCCTCTCAGTTACTAGTATCTACGTCAGTCGGTTCTACAGGGGCATATACTACTATAACTGATAACCTAAACTTTTTAGTCATAAAATGAGCTCACATGAATGTATAATATTTCGTATCATTGTATGTTATGGGCAGGCAATTTTTATGTGAATTTTAAACGTGTTCAGACTCTTCAAAATAAAGCGATGCGTCTTATTGGTGGGTATGTTGAAGGTATACATAACACTTCAGCTCGCTTCAATAAGTTGCAAGTGTTGAATGCAGGACAGCTACGGGACTACCAAATAGGAATTTTTGCCTATCAATGCTGGAATAATGTTAGTTCAGACGTTTTTTGGGATCATTTTAGTGATAATAGATCTTTGTACTATTATGAAACTCGTCAAGCTATTGACTTCATTGTTCCAACTAGAAGTGGCACCAGGGCCGGTTTCCATACTAGATGGTCCTAATGTGTGGAACTCTGTTCCTGAGAGTATTCGGGTCGCTGAGCATCAGGGTGTATTTAAAAATAAGTTTAAAAAATATTTTTTAGGTCAAGGCTCATTGTTTTTTTTTTCTTTTCTTTTCTTTTTTATTATTTGTTGTTCCTTTGTTAGTAGTTAACTATTGGCTAGTAGATGAGTTGTTTGTACCCGCCCAGTCGCAAGTGCTTCTTGTATCTTTCTTGGGACGGGTATTGGAATATTAGTTAAATGTATTTTTGATGTTAGATAAAATGAACTGAACCGGACTGAACTGAACTGAGCAATTAGTATTCTATTATTAATACCTTCCTAGCCTAAACAAGACTTAGGGGCTTCCTTATTCATCATGAGCCCTACTCCCTGTCTATGTACCCTATCCTGCCTGAGAAAACAAAATCTATATCACCTAATTTCATGCTGACAACCCCGGCATATGAATTTCTGAAGCTCCTAATAAGTCCAGTTCAAATCATCTGAATTCGACAGTCAAAATGTCAATACAGTAGTCATTTTTTAACGTCGTAACATTCCAAGTTCAAATTTCCATTTTGTTTAAATCTTTGAAATTATTTTGGTATCACGAAAAGCAATGATTCCGGATACCAGTGCAGGACGGGGATCGCATATCTTCTCAAGTCTACACCGAAGCGCTTAAGCTGGCCTAGAACCGGACAGCAGGAAGTCCCTGGGACCTCCAGTAGGAATGGACGCTTTGTGCTATCCTGGGCCCATCTTGGTCACAATATGGTTTTCAGCACTTGTCGTTGCTCTTCTATAAACAAGAGTTGAAATCCTGCACAGACAGTCTCAAGCCAATTACCTCCGACTTATTATATATTCATTCTTAAAAATGTTATATTACTACGGTGAGACAGCCCATAGTAGATACATTAGCTCGGAAGAGGTTTTTCAACCCGAAAACGCCCGTCAAAACAGACCAATCCCAGAAGAATTATCCATTAATCAGAATCCCGTGCAAATGCTGTGTCTTTTACCAGGCTTTAATTTCCTCAAGGGGCGCCACTCCTCAGTGGAAATAGAGCTGACCTCAAGGTCCCCAGTCTTTCAGGTACCCCGAAAGGGTTGAGGAAGCCCTTTGCAGAGGCCGTTGTCCATAGATCTTTATCTTAAGTCTTGCCGCAGTTGTTCTCTTATAGGAAATCCTTCCGCTGCGTCACCATGAAATTTAATCCACGGAGAAGGTTTGTAACTCACTGGACGTGTGAAAACGCCATTGGGCCCTGTTAAGTGTATATTTGAGGGGTCTTCTTCCTCTTCTATCAGTATTATGGGTGGGGCACCCGGGAGAGGATGCCCCAGTTTCTATTATGAACCCCAATAGACATGGTCCTTCTTTGGTACGTGCCTCCTGTGGAGATACCCTACATATCTGTAGGGTGTTTCCCTAATGCCACCTGGAACACGGAGTGGCCTGCAGGAGGCCCCTTAAAGCTGGCAAATGGTAAATACATATTCTTATAATTACAATTTAGCTGTCCCAAATAACAATCAAATATTAATGTTGCTATCTATTTTATAGCAAAAAAAATTAACTGAAATTATTCCACAAAGAAAGAATAAACTTATACTTTAAAGATTGGGACTCGTAGCTTCAGGTTAAAGGTCCCGACGTTGTAGCCTTAGATTCATAAACAAGATGATTCCATCTTTATTTATTTTTAATTGAAAAATTTCATATTTCATTTCTTTCCTTATTTTGTGATTCTGCAACGTACATTGGTACGTATCTTATTATACCTAAGGCGGTCTTTGTGAGAGTAAGCAAAAATAAATCTTACCTACAGAAAAAATGGATCCTTTAATGACTTTATGATTTTATGATTAATGATGACTTGTACTATTCATATTAGTTTTTTTCGTACATCTTTGTCAAAACTTCTTGAGTCAACTGTTCAGAAGCGTTTAGATCCTTTTTTTCGCCTACCAATCAGACTTTCGACGCTCTGTGTCTTGACTAGCCCGAAAGGTTTCTGTGCTGTTTCATTTTCTAGTCATGGACTTAGATGACCAAAAAATCTAGGGAATTCGCTGAATCAAAAAATACGAAAAATTCAAATAAGGCATTTTGTTTTATGAAAACGAAAGAAAGGTCCAGTCCTTAGAATATCGGTATCTTTCTGCCTGCATTGGAGGCAGAACTTTATTGGATGAACTTAAAAATAGAATAATTCAAAGAAGACATTTTGTTTCTGGAAAAAGAAAGAAAGCTCCAGTCCCTAGAAAATTTTACTGAGGTTTTCAAAGAGTTAATATGAAATTCTGTTGCTATTCAATACTACTACTACTACTACTAACAACTCATCGCAGCACCAAGCCGCCTGAGGCCAACACAGCTACGCACGCTCCTCCTCCACCCCAATCTATTCAAAGCCTTGCTTTTTACACCCGCCCACGAAGTTCCCATTTCCTTTAATTTTTTTTTTATGACGTCCTCCCACCCCAGACGGGGACGACCTGCTTTCCGTTTAGCCCTAGATGGTTGGCCGAAAAAAACAATCTTCGGCAATCTGTCATCCTTCATCCGCAAAACATGCCCTAACCACCTCAACCTTTCTTTCATTATAGACCTAGAAAGTGGTATTGAACCACATTTTTCGTATAACCTATTGTTTGAAATACGGTCAGTCAGCCGGGTACCCAGAACAATCCTTAAGCAATTTCTCTGGAAAACATCTAGCAAATCTTCATCCACTTTTCGGAGCGTCCATGCTTCAGAGCCATATTTGACCACTGTCATCACTGTAGCTTCTAATATTCTAATCTTGGTTTGCAGACTTATCTTCCTATTCTTCCAGACTTTTTTTAACTGTGAAAAAACACCCTGAGCCTTGGCTATTCTATTTTTAACATCTTCACTGCTCCCACCATCTTTACTAATAATACTACCAAGGTAAGTGAAGCTGCCCACTTGATCAATCTTTTCATTACCCAAAGTCACCTTTTCATCTTCACTTATTCCTAGCCATAGTGACTTAGTCTTCCTAACATTAATTTTCAAACCAATACTAGCACCCTGAACTCGCAAAACCTCTAAAACTTCATTCATTTTGCTCACACTTTCATCTAGAATGCTTAAATCATCAGCATAATCCAAGTCCAGGAGACTTTTTCCTCTCTATTTGATTCCGTGGTCTCCCATTGCCTTTCCTGTTCTCCTTAAAACAAAGTCCATCAAAATAATCCATATAAAGGGGGATAGAACACAACCCTGCTTAACTCCTGATTTAATACAAAACCAGCTGCTAACCTCATTTCCTACCTTAACCGTAGCAGTGTTATTCTCGTACATAGCACTAATCACTTTAATGTATTTGTCTGGTATACCACACAAGGATAAAACCTTTACTAAAGCTCCTCTATCAACAGAATCGAACGCTTGCTAATAATCTATAAAACTGAGGACCAAAGGTGTTTGAAAACTTAGGCACTTCTCAATTATTAGCCTAAGAGTGAAAATTTGGTCAACACATCCTCTACCTTTTCTAAAACCGCACTGCTCTTCTCTTAAAACTTTGTCTACGGCATCTCTCAGTCTAAAAAGTATCATATTACTAAGCAATTTGCTACCTACAGAGACCAGACTAATGCCTCGATAATTACCACACTCACTTTTATCACCTTTCTTATAAAGTGGCTTAATTAAGGTTTTCCTAAAATCGTTAGGTACTTCCCCTTTTTCAAAAATCATATTCATAATCTTCAATAACTTATTTCTAACCTCAGAGCCACCATATTTAAGAAACTCATTTACCACCCTATCAGCACCTGGAGCCTTATTATTCTTTAATCCTTTTAGTACTGTTGCTAATTCCTTCTCAAAAAACAAATCTTCCTTCACATCCAAGGTATCACAAACTTTTTCATTTTCCTCTATATTTTTTCCTCCAACTCTATCTCGGTTAAGCAAGTTCTCAAAATGTTCGGCCCATCTCGCTTTAGCTTTTTCCTTATCGCTAATTGCCACCCCATTCCTATCTTTAAATGGGACGAGTCCGGATTGACTACTACCTCTCAATTTGTTAACGTGCCAGTACAATATTTTACTATTATGCCGTCTAGCTGCATCTTCTAAATCCTCGGCAATTTTATCCATGGCCTCCACTTCACACCTCCTTAGTTCATATTTCAATGCTTTCTCCACTTTCTTTACACTTCTTTTGTTTTCATGCGATCTATCACTCAGATAATTCTTGTACAAGTCCTTTCTCCTTTCTATTAAACATAAAGCTTTTCACTAATATTCTTAGCTGCAGTTCTAGCTTTCTTCCCTAATACACCTTTAGCAACTTCACAAATTATTTTTCTAAAATTATTCCAACCATCTTCCACATTATCAAACTTTAAACTCTTAAGTTTAGTATTCAACTGTTCCTGGAAAGTTTCTCTCAAATTCTCATCCTGGAGTCTACTAACATCATAACTTCCCGGGAGGTAATTCCCCTTCCGATATTTCAGCTTTAAATTAACCCTTGACACTACTAGATGGTGATCTTTACTTTTAACATCAATAACAGCACTCCTATATACCCTAGTATCTTGTATTGATCCTGCCAGTCTTCGGTTTACTATAACATAATCAATAAGGTTTGCTGTCTTACCATCACGTGAATACCATGTTAGCTTATGAGCCATTTTATGACCAAAATGTTACCTCATTTCAAAAAAAAAGGCTAGCTTCGAGGGTAGGACGTTTTATTTTGACAAAATATAGGGAATTCACAAAATTAAAACTTCAAAATAAAATTAGTTGCCGAAAAAGTCTTACTGTCAGAAAATCAATGTCGCATCCAGTTCTTACAAGATTTGTCTATTTGCTCTGAAATGAAAGTCAACCTCGTCTATAAAAAGATTTTCCCCTAGGATATAAACAAATTCGTTGCGTCAAAACAACTTTTGAAATTATTTCTAAATGAATGAAACATTTTCGTTTACTAGAAAATTCATGTCCTCTATTTTGCTCGTTTTTGTATTACTCGATTAGAATACGAAAAAAAACAATAAATAAGAAATTTCAGAAAACAGCCCCCAAAAATCGGAATCTGGAATTCGCGATAGACTTTTCTAGATGACCTAAAAGAGATAAGGAACTTTGTTTCCTCTGGTTATGAGAGAGAAAATTCAATGTTCTTAAGAAGTGTGACATAAGAGCTCCGGGAAACCTTTACTGTTCCAGCTAGGAGAGTTTTGTTTTGACATAACAAAACTGCTGGAAATTTCTGCAAACTTAGATGGAAATTTTCTACCTCGTTTCAAGACTCCCATACCCAGTAAAGCCAGTTATCCCATACCAGGGTAAATTCTCACAGGGATTAAATTACCTGGTGGATATTTCCTTGGATGGGGGTAATTTACCGTGGACGGGGAGGGAGACAAGTTTTGTGGCATTGTTTAAAAAACGATCAGAAATCAAATTAAAAAAACAAGTTCTTCTCAACTGAAATTAAAGAGCAAAATTGAAACTTAAAACGAACATAAATTATTACGTATATGAGGGTGGTTACCCCCCCCCTCTCAATCCCTCACTATTTACGCCAGTTTTTAGCATTTTAAAACAGCTTCTTATTCGAATTCAACACCCCTTGTGTTTCAGATGCGGTTCTTATAGAATTGGAACAAAAATTCAAACTTTAGCGTAAAGACCAACGGATTGACGAGGGGGCAGTCCCCGTCTTATACAGAACAGTTTTTGTTCGTTTTGAGTGCTAGTGTTGCTCAAGAATTTCAGCATAAAAAACTTATTTTTGTCGTTTAATTACTAGAAACATTAAATAAAACGTACCAGCAATTTTGAATTTTTGATTGTTATAATTTTGAAAGTGATAATATTTCAAACATGATTTTTTTATGGTTGCAGTGGTAGCTGCAACCTAGTAAAGAGTGAACAGCAGTCCATAGTAAACAAAAGTTAAAAAACGGGTTTTGAATAAAACTGCCTAGTGAAAAAACATTTCATCTGACACTGATTCCGGAATGGTAAATATTATTTCGATTCGTCTTAAAAGAGAAAGTTTTTTGCGAAAAGAAATTTATGGTGATTTCGAAAAAAACATGGAACCCCTCGATAATGGCGTCATATCAAAATGGAAAGTGTACCATTGGAATCAGCGTGGTTGAAAACCTTGTGCAAGGAAATTACAGTCCCCCTCCTTGAACTACAAGGGAAATCACTTTTTTTGTGTCGGTAGCACTGATCTGTCTCCCGTTTTTTTCTTTTTTTTAGCAGGGCTAGGGGGCGGCCAGGACAATAGAGAGATATGTAATAGCTCATTCGAACGGAAATTAAATTTGTTAGTCCTTTTTAAGTAACAAACAAGATTGGAGGGCAACTAGCCCCCCTCCCAACGGGCTCCCTCCCTCCAAAGTCATCCAATCAAAATTTCGAGATAGGCATTTTGTTCAAAATAGTTAAAAGGTCAAATATCTATGGTTTTGGTGATGATATGGTCTTCCAAAGTCCCCGGGGAAAGGGCTGTTTACTGTATCGGTTTTGGACGCGTCCGACATCACACGTATCGATATGGCCGTTTTGTTATTGGGCTTATTGGTATTGGGTAGGTATCGGGATCGGACATATCAATACCGGTTGCTGATTTTCTTTTGTCGTTCATGTTTTGCCAATATTTCCAACGATTTCTATGGTTTCCCAATATTTGAAAAGAAAAATTGTCCAAGGCCTCCTAAGAATGGCATCAGATCAGATTAAAAGAGCCCCTATTGGAATTAGAATCGTTGGAAACCATGTATGAGTGAATCCAGGGGAATGAGTATCCAGGGGGTGCCCTTCATCAATTTATTACTTAATAAGCTGCGGAATTAAAGTCCTACAAACACCAATATATAAAATTACACTATTAGATGCATAGTTCTGTTAGTACAGCCCTGGACTTCAAATTAGATTATGATGCATTCGATTCTAGCTTGGATTTTTTTTTTCAACCATAATTTGTCCCTTTTTTTTGATTAATCAAAAAAAAATTTGGCACAAAATAAGTTTTTCAAAAAAAAATGTAAAGAACTCCATTAAACCAAATATGAATAAAAAAAAGAATCAAATAATCTACCAAGATTACAACTACCACAAATCAGTATCAATAAATAAATAAAACTTATAACAAACAGAAATTAAAATAAGTCAAACTCAAAACGAGCAGAAATTAGTCTGAGTAGGGCTCTAAACCCTATGCTTTCTAAAAGGTAGAATGTAATTTGTACTTTACTGACGAAATTTAAATGAATTTACTGAAAAAAAAAATGTGCATCGTCAGTTTAATATACATATGCTGATATTTATTCCTTAAAATCTTAATTAATTTTTGATTTCTTAAAGTTATAAAAGTGAAAATATTTAAATTTTTTCAGTAAAATACAAATTTTATTCTGGCTTTTCTATTAGACACATTTCGGGACAACACGACGTGTGTGCAGATGGTAGACCGTAGCTGCTGATTACCAATCCAGTGAGCCCCATTCGAAGTTTATATGACCACACTTTTATAGAAACCCTATATGTCCCCAGGGCATAACTTACAACCCTTGCCCTGAGGTCTGGGGGTATTTTTTATCCTCAAAGACATAATTTCCAGACCTTTCTGGTAGGCTTAACAAAATGTCTATATCAAAATTTTGATTGGAAGTGTTTGCGGAAATGATAGGCGTGGAGGGAGATATTTGCCATCTGATCACTTTCGACTAATATAAAAGGCACTAGTCCTCTCAATATCTAAAAGAATGAGCCCTTTTTGAAGCTTCTACAACAAAACTTTATATAAAACGTTATATGCCCCAAGGGCATAACTTACGATCCTTGTCCTGAGGGCTATACGGGGAGGGTTGTCATCCTCAAAGACATAATTTCCAGATCTTTCAACTACGTTGAACAAAATGGTCATATCAAAATGTTGATCGTAAATTTTTGGGGAAATGATGGGTGTTGGGGAGGGGGGGGTGATTCTCCCTCCGATTACTTTCAACTATCAAAAGGTGCAATAGCCCTCTCAATATCCAATAGAAAGAGCCCTTTTTGAAGTTTTTACGCTACACTTTCTATAAGACATTATAAGCCACAAGGCATAACTTACAACCTTAGCCCTGAGGGCTGTGGGGAGTTGTCATACTCAAACACATAATTTCCGGACTCTTCAACTACGTTCAAATAAATGGCTATATCAAAATGCTGATCGGAAGTGTTTGGGGAAATGATGGGCATGGGGGGCATTCGCCCTGCAATCGCTTTTGACTATTAATAAGGGCACTAGCCCTCTCAATTCCGAATTGAATGAGTCCTTTTTGAAGTTCTACGACAACGCTGGCAAAGAACTAATTTCCAGAACTTTCAACTACGTTGAACAAAATGTTAATCTCAAAATTTTGATTAGCTGTGTTTGGGAAAAGGTGGGCGTGAAAGGGTCGTTGGTCGCCCTCCAGTCACTTTTGACTAATAAAAAAGGCAGTAGTCCTCTCAATTTCAAATCGAATGAGCCCTTCTTGAAGTTTCTACAGCAATGCTTTCTATAAAACCTTATATGCCCCCAGGGCATAGCTTACAACCCTTGCGCGTAGGGGTGTGGGGGGGGGAGTGCCATCCCTAAAGACTTAATTTCCGAGATTTTCAACTACGTTGAACAAAATGGCTATCTCAAAATTTTTATTGGATGTTTTTGGGGAAATGGTGGGCGTGGGAGGGGTGTTAATTATCCTCCAATCACTTTTGACTATTGAAAAGGGCACTAGTCCTTCAAAGTTTCAAAGTTTTTGAAATTTCTATTACAACGCTCTCTATTAAAACCTTATATGCCCCAGGGAATAACTTACAACCCTTGCCCTGAGGGGTGTGGGGGGGGATATAATCCTGAAAGACAAAACATCCAGAATTTTCGACTACGTTGAAAAAAATGGCTATCTCAAAATTTTGATTGGATGTGTTTGGGGTGTTGGGCGTGAGAGGGGGGTTAGTTGCCCTTCAATCAGTTTCGACTAGCTTATTAAGAAGGGCACTAGCCCTTTCAATTTCCAACTGAATGAACCTTTTTCAAAGTTACTACGACAACATTTTCTATAAGAAACCTTATATGCCCCAGGGCATAACTTACAAGCATTGCCTTGAAAGCTGTGGGGGAGGGGTGGGTTTCATCCTCAAGAACCTAATTTCCAGAACTTTCATTTAGGTTGAACAAAATGGCTATCTCAAAATTTTGATTGGATGTGTTTGGGGAAATGGTGGGCGTGAGAGGGGGGTGAGTTGCCTTCCAATCATTTTCGACTATTAAAAAGGGCACTAGCCCTTTCAATTTCCAATCGAATGAGCCCTTTTTGAAGTCTTGGCGAAAACACTTTCTATAAAAACCTTGTATGGTCCAAGGGCATAACTTACAACCCTCGCCCTGAGGATTTTGGGGGTTTTTCATCCTCAAAATCATAATTTCCAGAACTTTCAACTACGTTGAAGGAAATGCCTGTCTCAAAATTTTAATTGGATGTGTGTTGGGGAAATGATGACTTTTAACTATGTTGAAAAAATTGAATATCTCAAAATTTTGATTGCATGCGTTTGGGAAAATGGTGGGCGTGGGAGGGGGGTTAGTTGCTCTCTAATTACTTTCATCTATAAAAAGGGCACTAGCCCTTTCAATTTCCAATCGAGTGAGCCCTTTTTGGAGTTCTGCGACAACGCTTTCTATAAAAAGCCTTATATGCCCCCAGGGCATAACTAACAACCCTTGCCCTGAGGGTTGTAGGAGGAGTTTCATCCTCAAAGACATAATTTCCGGACCTTTCAACTGCGTTGAACGTAATGTCTATCTCAAAATTTTGATTGGTTGTGTTGGGGAAAATAGTGGGCGTGAGAGGGGGGTTTGTTGCCCTCCAATCACTTTCGACAGTTAAAAAGGCCACTAGTCAGTAGAAGTGATCCTAAAGGTACAGAACGAACACCCTGCTGCCATCTACAATTTATTTTAATGCTGACGGGACATAATTTATTCAAGGATTATCGATCGAGTCTAATGGGGGTCAAGGTCAATCGATCTGTTGTTGTTTGGCCACGTGTAATGACATGAGGGGTGATTTACATAATCGATGGGGGAATTATTGATTCATGAAGGGGGAATTATGAAACAATATGGTCATAGAGTCCCTAGGGAGAAAGATTACGTAATCGCTCAATGACCTCTTTTTCCAAGGTCGATTTATTTGATGTTTCTATGTGTAATAACTCCGGAACGAAGGTTGCACATGCGCATTGAATTCTAACGGGAACAATGTTATTGATCTAGGACTCGAGGGGGAAGTGAATTTCCGAGAACTTGATTACGTAATCGTTCGTGAATGACATGGTGTCCAGAAATAGTATTTGTTGTTGTTGCTCTCGCCAATGTTATGACTTTCCCGGAAACAGTTAGATCACATGTTTCCTTCTCAGCCAATCAGAGGGCTTGTTTACATATTAGCGGCAGAGTGAATATAAGGAACGGTTTTTTGCTAGAGTTTTATTAGTCTGTGAATAGAATTCAAGGAGTGAGAAGAAGAACAGTTTGACTTTACTCATTTGGATATATATTTGTGATGGCGATGAGTGGAATGTTTACCCTATTAGAAGTTGATAGTGGAGTTGATGATAATAGTACAAGAGCACCAAACATTGCGGTGGAAATCACGAAAGGATCACGGCTTTGTCTGGAATGGGATGCAGTATATGCAAGATATGTGATATCCTTGAGCAAATTTAAAATGGAGGATCAATTATGTTTCGCCGCTAAAGTTGATATAGCACATGTGAATAGACTTCAATGTGCTTTAAGTGCATTGGTGAAACATATTGAAGACAATAAACAGTATCGTTAATTGTACATGCTCTGTATTATTGTTGTTGTTGTAATTATTCAATAAAATTGTTTCGAAATCGAAAATGTTCCCTTTCTTTTCTGGTTAGGGCTAACGAATCAGGGTCAGTCTAGAGTCAGCAGTCGGAGTGAAAGGATTGAAAAATGAATAAATTTGAGAAAGAGAGAATTAGATCAAATCTAGTGTTTATGGAAAAACATTTGATTTTGGATGATGATTTTCTCGAGTTATCTCTTAAACGCAGGATATTCTCTTGTCCGGGAACACTTGACAATATAATGACGAGTGATTCTCCCCCATTGGACTATTGTATGAAACTTTTAAAATGTGATTCAAATGCTTATAGTCAATTTATTGATATATTAATTGAAACAAAGCAGAATCATATTGTGGATATACTTTTGAAAATATTGCCAATGGATTCAATGTAGATGGCTCCCCCATCATTCGAAAGAGGTAACGTCACAGAGCTACTCCTCTCTCCCACCATTTCCCTCTCATTGAATTTATCGAACGAAGAGGATCAGTTTCGTTTTAGCTGTGAGTGAGTTGACATCGGAAACCGAAAAATGTTCTATATATGTCCATTGTGCATGTACACTCTTGGCAGTTGGAATCAATGTGAGAATTGTACAATTATTGATGACTATAGTGAAAAGTGTAAATTATGTAATCCTTGTAAATTACATAGAGGCTATGCAGTACAAATTAAAGGATGTAATTCATGTCTTGAGGAGGTGTGTGACTCTCATCCTAGAGGACACCTGTGCTCCAATTGTCACTATGATAAATGTGATCAGTGGGAGAATACTTACCCCGCTATGGTTGGAAAGAATCCCAAACGTGATTTTAGTTTATTTCTACGAGATTGGTATCGTCGTGGATTTAAATTATTCTGGGAAGAGGAATCTGGTCTACGATTCAACTGTTGGGGTAACAAGACAATCTGGTTTCTACGTCATCGTTGTGATGACACCACCTACTATGACTATAAACCAAGTGATTTTTATTTGGCTGTGACGGAATGTGATTCACCATTTGAAAACATTGTATGTGATATTGCTTCAAATAGACAGATTGAAACTCGTGAATTTCATAATATGAATGCAAATAGTATCATTGACTATACAAAGAGATATGACAAGAGTGAAGTTACATTGTACTGTAGAAAATGTGACCCTGACTTTGCAGTCAATCAAGATCAATATAGAGTGAATCCAAATGATTTACCAGCATTAGTGGTTCACGACAGTTGCCTATACATCGAAGATGAAGAAATCTAAAGTGAAGATTTAAAGACATTGTTGTATATATATGCATTTTATTAATAAACAAATTCACAAACATTTTTAAGCACTTTACTCTTAGGGCACTGAAATCAATACTATATAGGTCTGAGAGGATATTTTCCACTAGAAAGTCATTCAGACGGGGATTGTCACTATAAATGTGGAGAAACTGCTTGTAAGTATAGCCGCGACATCGGAACACAAAATATAGTAGTGCATGGAAGCCACAGCTTTTAGTCGTTAGATCCTGCACCCTCTTTCGATTTTGAATAATAGTTTTCCCACTGCTCTCAATATAGTTGCTGATGTGAGGTGTGTAGAATGTATAGGGTAGACCAAGAGGATCAAAAAATTCAATCGTCTTCGTTGTTTGAAAGATGCACAGCCAATGACCCGTCAGCACAGTCGATGGACTGCTATTAACAATAATCAAGGTATTGTTCGCGCTTTTAATTTTTCCAAGATAGTCTGAGGGTAGACAATAGGATTTGTACTGGGACATGTAGGGGTCCATATTAAATACTCTGATTATTTGACTGGTGTTCATAAAATTTTTACCAATCCGTTCCCCAAAGAGAAAAAATCTTGCAATTTTGGAATCAGGCCTATAGAAACAGGTGAATAAAACTAAAAAGGGAGAAGACTTTATGGTAAATATTTTTGTAAATTTTGAGCAATTCATTCCCCAAAGAAAATAATCTCGCATATTTGGAATCAGACCTGGTGATTTTAGCTCCACCCCATCACTAGGGTAAATTATACCCTATCACTAGGGGAAGCAATCGCTTTCTGGAAAAAGATTCTTTGATATATCAGAGAAATTAATAGAAGCAGGTGAATAAATCAGAAAAGGGAGAAGACACACAATTTTTGAAGAAAAGTCCTAAATTTTGGTCGAAAGCTATGACTGAGTTTATATTTTAGTTTCAAGAAGCAAAAGTAGTTAATACTTCCCTGGATTTGACTTATAAAGCTGAAAACGTAAAGTGATATTTTTGAAAATGCACAAATATAATTTTTATTTTCTACGACAAATACGGAATTATGCTCGAATCTTACGATTATTCTTATACTTTAGCTTCATGAAGAAAAAGCAAGTTGACATTTTCTTAGAGTCGACATGTAAACCTAGACATAAAGCAGGATTATGAAAAAAATCACAAATGTAATTTTAATTTTTGACACAATTTTTGAAGAAAAGTCCTTAAGTTACATTTGCGTTTATATTTTAGTTCCAAGAAGCTATATCCATTTAACACTTGCTTAAAGTGAACAGGTAAACCTAGAAGTTAAGTAAGATGTTTGAAAATGTACAAATATGATCTTTATTTTTGAAGAGACATTCTGAATTCTATTCGAGTCATGCGATTGTGTTCAAAGAGTTCGTGTTAACGAATTGTAAGTAAGGAGCGACCCGGCTCAATGGTAACCGAAACTCTTGAAAACGGGTTTTTAGCTCCATGAAGGTAAAGCAAGTTGACATTTCCTTTAGAGTCGACATGTAAACCTAGACATAAAGCAGGATCTTCAAAAAAATACAAAATATAATTTTTATTTTTGACACAATTTTTGAAGAAAAGTCCTAAATTTTGGTCGAAAGCTATGACTGAGTTTATATTTTAGTTTCAAGAAGCAAAAGTAGTTAATACTTCCCTGGATTTGACTTATAAAGCTGGAAACGTAAAGTGAGATTTTTGAAAATGTACAAATGTAATTTTTATTTTCTACGACAAATACGGAATTATGCTCGAATCTTACGATTATTCTTATACTTTAGCTCCATGAAGAAAAAGCAAGTTGACATTTTCCTAGAGTCGACATGTAAACCTAGACATAAAGCAGGATTATGAAAAAATCACAAATGTAATTTTAATTTTTGACACAATTTTTGAAGAAAAGTCCTTAAGTTACATTTGCGTTTATATTTTAGTTCCAAGAAGCTATATCCATTTAACACTTGCTTAAAGTGAACAGGTAAACCTAGAAGTTAAGTAAGATGTTTGAAAATGTACAAATATGATCTTTATTTTTGAAGAGACATTCTGAATTCTATTCGAGTCATGCGATTGTGTTCAAAGAGTTCGTGTTAACGAGTTGTAAGTAAGGAGCGACCCGGCTCAATGGTAACCGAAACTCTAGAAATGCTTATACTTTAAGCTGGAAACGTAAAGTGAGATTTTTGAAATGTACAAATGTAATTTTTATTTTCTACGACAAATACGGAATTATGCTCGAATCTTACGATTATTCTTATACTTTAGCTCCATGAAGAAAAAGCAAGTTGACATTTTCCTAGAGTCGACATGTAAACCTAGACATAAAGCAGGATTATGAAAAAATCACAAATGTAATTTTAATTTTTGACACAATTTTTGAAGAAAAGTCCTTAAGTTACATTTGCGTTTATATTTTAGTTCCAAGAAGCTATAGCCATTTAACACTTGCTTAAAGTGAACAGGTAAACCTAGAAGTTAAGTAAGATGTTTGAAAATGAACAAATATGATCTTTATTTTTGAAGAGACATTCTGAATTCTATTCGAGTCATGCGATTGTGTTCAAAGAGTTTGTGTTAACGAATTGTAAGTAAGGAGCGACCCGGCTCAATGGTAACCGAAACTCTTGAAAACGGGTTTTTAGCTCCATGAAGGTAAAGCAAGTTGACATTTCCTTTAGAGTCGACATGTAAACCTAGACATAAAGCAGGATCTTCAAAAAATACAAAATATAATTTTTATTTTTGACACAATTTTTGAAGAAAAGTCCTAAATTTTGGTCGAAAGCTATGACTGAGTTTATATTTTAGTTTCAAGAAGCAAAAGTAGTTAATACTTCCCTGGATTTGACTTATAAAGCTGGAAACGTAAAGTGAGATTTTGAAAATGTACAAATGTAATTTTGTTTTCTACGACAAATACGGAATTATGCTCGAATCTTACGATTATTCTTATACTTTAGCTCCATGAAGAAAAAGCAAGTTGACATTTTCCTAGAGTCGACATGTAAACCTAGACATAAAGCAGGATTATGAAAAAATCACAAATGTAATTTTAATTTTTGACACAATTTTTGAAGAAAAGTCCTTAAGTTACATTTGCGTTTATATTTTAGTTCCAAGAAGCTATATCTATTTAACACTTGCTTAAAGTGAACAGGTAAACCTAGAAGTTAAGTAAGATGTTTGAAAATGTACAAATATGATCTTTATTTTTGAAGAGACATTCTGAATTCTATTCGAGTCATGCGATTGTGTTCAAAGAGTTCGTGTTAACGAATTGTAAGTAAGGAGCGACCCGGCTCAATGGTAACCGAAACTCTAGAAATGCTTATACTTTAAGCTGGAAACGTAAAGTAAGATGTTTGAAAATGTACAAATATGATCTTTATTTTTGAAGAGACATTCTGAATTCTATTCGAGTCATGCGATTGTGTTCAAAGAGTTCGTGTTAACGAATTGTAAGTAAGGAGCGACCCGGCTCAATGGTAACCGAAACTCTTGAAAACGGGTTTTTAGCTCCATGAAGGTAAAGCAAGTTGACATTTCCTTTAGAGTCGACATGTAAACCTAGACATAAAGCAGGATCTTCAAAAAATACAAAATATAATTTTTATTTATGACACAATTTTTGAAGAAAAGTCCTAAATTTTGGTCGAAAGCTATGACTGAGTTTTTATTTTAGTTTCAAGAAGCAAAAGTAGTTAATACTTCCCTGGATTTGACTTATAAAGCTGGAAACGTAAAGTGAGATTTTTGAAAATGTACAAATGTAATTTTTATTTTCTACGACAAATACGGAATTATGCTCGAATCTTACGATTATTCTTATACTTTAGCTCCATGAAGAAAAAGCAAGTTGACATTTTCCTAGAGTCGACATGTAAACCTAGACATAAAGCAGGATTATGAAAAAATCACAAATGTAATTTTAATTTTTGACACAATTTTTGAAGAAAAGTCCTTAAGTTACATTTGCGTTTATATTTTAGTTCCAAGAAGCTATAGCCATTTAACACTTGCTTAAAGTGGACAGGTAAACCTAGAAGTTAAGTAAGATGTTTGAAAATGTACAAATATGATCTTTATTTTTGAAGAGACATTCTGAATTCTATTCGAGTCATGCGATTGTGTTCAAAGAGTTCGTGTTAACGAATTGTAAGTAAGGAGCGACCCGGCTCAATGGTAACCGAAACTCTAGAAAACGGGTTTTTGATACCAATAGATACATCAAAAGAATCAGATTTCAATGCTGATTTTAAATATATAGTTTAGTCCTACCCATCAAAAGTTACGCGCCTGAGAAAATATGGCTGATTTTCGGAAAATGGGAGAAATACCCTCTAAAAGTTATAAAACCTTAATGAAAATCACATCATCATATTCAGCGTATCACAGAACCCTACTATAGAGGTTTCAAGCTCATATCTACAAAAAATGTGGAATTTTGCTTTTTTTACCAGAAGAAAGATCACGGATAAGTGTTTATTTTTATTTATTTATTTTTTTGTTCCAGGGGTTTTCGTATCGACCCAATGGTCATATAATATCGTTGGAGGACTTATTGAAACGGAAATTAAAAGTTCTAGTTCTCTTTTTAAGTGACCAAAAAATGGAGGGCAACTAGGCCCCCTCCCACGCTCATTTTTTTTCCAAAAGTCACCTGATCAAAATTTTGATTTTCAGGGTCGAGTATTTCTAGCAAAAAATATAGTTAATTCTAATTAATGGTATGCAAAATGTGGTTTACAGATACCTAATTTACAGATCTGGATATTCCAAATCGTCACGTTTTTGTAAGAAAATTATAGAAATAAAATATATTTCTATGGTTCAAATATATAAAATCCATAGGGGAAAATATAAATTAAAATTTAAACATACATTAGCCATCGAAGGACCGGTGACTTCATTTGAACTATTCATTACTTTATATATATATATATCTTTATTTCAATATGCACTGAGGTTGATAACATCAAAACACTAAATAATATGCGGTAATAACGGTATATTTCCTTTCCTTAATCAAATTAATAAATGTTGACCTATAGGATCATGGAAAACAAGTTCATTTTATGTCTTCTTTTCATTTGCATAAGTCCCCCAATGACATAAGCCATTCTATGACTTGTTTTTCAGAAATAAAGTTATTTTTATGTGAACAAAGTAACTCCTGATATTTGAAATCTCTCGTCATAATGTGAATATTTTTCCAAAATCGTCTAATCAATTTTAGATAGATTTTTTCTTCAACATAATTAAAAGCCACAATAACTATGTCTTTAGAGATAAAATGGACTCTTCAGCACCGGGGGGGGATAGGTTTTTAAGTTATGAAATTTATACATAAACCGATAAAAGTTGGGGGTTGAAAAGATTTGTACTCCAACTCGAAACACAACAGTCGAGAGAGGGATCATTCTAATTGAAAAAGATTCTAGTGATCCTTTTAAGTAACAAAAATAATTGGAAGGGTAACTAGCTTCCCCCTCCCGCATCACCTTTTTCCTAAATCGTCTAATGGGAGCCACGGAGCCGAAGGCTGACCACGGACGGGCACCACACCACCCGGGATCACAGACTGAAGGCCCACCGCAGGTGGGACCCCACCACCCCCCGGACTCATAAGATGAAGATCCACCGATGGTGGGACCCCCCCCCCTCGGGGTCACAGACCAAAGGCCACCACGGAACAGGATCCCCCAGGGGTCACAGGCCAAAGGCCGACTGCAAACGATCGGAGCCCCAGTGGGACCCTCCACCACCCGGACTCATAAGCTAAAGGTCCATCGATGGTGGGACCCCCCCCCACCCTCGGGGTCACAGGCCAAAGATCAACCACGGAACGAGATCCTCCAGGGGTCACAGGCCGAAGGCCGGCTGCAAAACGATCGGAGTCCACACATCCCCAGGTTAGATTAGGTTAACTAACATTTCTAGGGTTAGCAACTTAGGTTAGGTTACATTAGGTTAAGTGAGGCAGGCCTCACTTAACCTAATGTAACCTAACCTAAGTTGCTAACCCTAGAAATGTTAGTTAACCTAATCTAACCTGGGGATGTGTGGACTCCGATCTTTTTGCAGCCGGCCTTCGGCCTGTGACCCCTGGAGGATCTCGTAACGTGGTTGATCTTTTGCCTGTGACCCGAGGGTGGGGGGGGGTCCCACCATCGATGGACCTTTAGCTTATGAGTCCGGGGGGTGGAGGGTCCCACTGGGGCTCCGATCGTTTGCAGTCGGCCTTCGGCCTGTGACCCCTGGGGGATCCTGTTCCGTGGTGGCCTTTGGTCTGTGACCCCGAGGGTGGGGGGAGGGTCCCACCATCGGTGAATCTTTAGCTTATGAGTCCGGGGGGTGGGGGGGTCCCACCTGCGGTGGGCCTTCAGTCTGTGATCCCGGGTGGTGTGGTGCCCGTCCGTGGTCAGCCTTCGGCTCCGTGGCTCCCATTAGACGATTTAGGAAAAAGGTGATGCGGGAGGGGGAAGCTAGTTACCCTTCCAATTATTTTTGTTACTTAAAAGGATCACTAGAATCTTTTTCAATTAGAATGATCCCTCTCTCGACTGTTGTGTTTCGAGTTGGAGTACAAATCTTTTCAACCCCCAACTTTTATCGGTTTATGTATAAATTTCATAACTCAAAAACCTATCCCCCCGGTGCTGAAGAGTCCATTTTATCTCTAAAGACATAGTTATTGTGGCTTTTAATTATGTTGAAGAAAAAATCCATCTAAAAATTGATTAGACGATTTTGGAAAAATATTCACATTATGACGAGAACTTTCAAATATCAGGAGTTACTTTGTTCACATAAAAATAACTTTATTTCTGAAAAACAAGTCATAGAATGGCTTATGTCATTGGGGGACTTATGCAAATGAAAAGAAGACATAAAATGAACTTGTTTTCCATGATCCTATAGGTCAACATTTATTAATTTGATTAAGGAAAGGAAATATACCGTTATTACCGCATATTATTTAGTGTTTTGATGACATCAACCTCAGTGCATATTGAAATAAAGATATATATATATATAAAGTAATGAATAGTTCAAATGAAGTCACCGGTCCTTCGATGGTTAATGTATGTTTAAATTTTAATTTATATTTTCCCCTATGGATTTTACATATTTGAACCATAGAAATATATTTTATTTCTATAATTTTCTTACAAAAACGTGACGATTTGGAATATCCAGATCTGTAAATTAGGTATCTGTAAACCACATTTGCATACCATTAATTAGAATTAACTATATTTTTTGCTAGAAATACTCGACCCTGAAAATCAAAATTTTGATCAGGTGACTTTTGGAAAAAAAATGAGCGTGGGAGGGGGCCTAGTTGCCCTCCATTTTTGCACTTAAAAAGAGAACTAGAACTTTTAATTTCCGTTTCAATAAGTCCTCCAACGATATTATATGGCCATTGGGTCGATACGAAAACCCCTGGAACAAAAAAAAATAAATAAATAAAAATAAACACGCATCCGTGATCTTTCTTCTGGTAAAAAAAGCAAAATTCCACATTTTTTGTAGATATGAGCTTGAAATCTCTATAGTAGGGTTCTGTGATACGCTGAATATGATGATGTGATTTTCATTAAGGTTTTATAACTTTTAGAGGGTATTTCTCCCATTTTCCGAAAATCAGCCATATTTTCTCAGGCGCGTAACTTTTGATGGGTAGGACTAAACTATATATTTAAAATCAGCATTGAAATCTGATTCTTTTGATGTATCTATTGGTATCAAAAACCCGTTTTCTAGAGTTTCGGTTACCATTGAGCCGGGTCGCTCCTTACTTACAATTCGTTAACACGAACTCTTTGAACACAATCGCATGACTCGAATAGAATTCAGAATGTCTCTTCAAAAATAAAGATCATATTTGTACATTTTCAAACATCTTACTTAACTTCTAGGTTTACCTGTCCACTTTAAGCAAGTGTTAAATGGCTATAGCTTCTTGGAACTAAAATATAAACGCAAATGTGACTTAAGGACTTTTCTTCAAAAATTGTTTCAAAAATTAAAATTACATTTGTGATTTTTTCATAATCCTGCTTTATGTCTAGGTTTACATGTCGACTCTAGGAAAATGTCAACTTGCTTTTTCTTCATGGAGCTAAAGTATAAGAATAATCGTAAGATTCGAGCATAATTCCGTATTTGTCGTAGAAAATAAAAATTACATTTGTACATTTTCAAAAATCTCACTTTACGTTTCCAGCTTAAAGTATAAGCATTTCTAGAGTTTCGGTTACCATTGAGCCGGGTCGCTCCTTACTTACAATTCGTTAACACGAACTCTTTGAACACAATCGCATGACTCGAATAGAATTCAGAATGTCTCTTCAAAAATAAAGATCATATTTGTACATTTTCAAACATCTTACTTAACTTCTAGGTTTACCTGTTCACTTTAAGCAAGTGTTAAATGGATATAGCTTCTTGGAACTAAAATATAAACGCAAATGTAACTTAAGGACTTTTCTTCAAAAATTGTGTCAAAAATTAAAATTACATTTGTGATTTTTTCATAATCCTGCTTTGTGTCTAGGTTTACATGTCGACTCTAGGAAAATGTCAACTTGCTTTTTCTTCATGGAGCTAAAGTATAAGAATAATCGTAAGATTCGAGCATAATTCCGTATTTGTCGTAGAAAATAAAAATTACGTTTGTACATTTTCAAAAATCTCACTTTACGTTTCCAGCTTTATAAGTCAAATCCAGGGAAGTATTAACTACTTTTGCTTCTTGAAACTAAAATATAAACTCAGTCATAGCTTTCGACCAAAATTTAGGACTTTTTTTCAAAAATTGTGTCAAAAATAAAAATTATATTTTGTATTTTTTTGAAGATCCTGCTTTATGTCTAGGTTTACATGTCGACTCTAAAGGAAATGTCAACTTGCTTTACCTTCATGGAGCTAAAAACCCGTTTTCAAGAGTTTCGGTTACCATTGAGCCGGGTCGCTCCTTACTTACAATTCGTTAACACGAACTCTTTGAACACAATCGCATGACTCGAATAGAATTCAGAATGTCTCTTCAAAAATAAAGATCATATTTGTACATTTTCAAACATCTTACTTAACTTCTAGGTTTACCTGTTCACTTTAAGCAAGTGTTAAATGGATATAGCTTCTTGGAACTAAAATATAAACGCAAATGTAACTTAAGGACTTTTCTTCAAAAATTGTGTCAAAAATTAAAATTACATTTGTGATTTTTTTCATAATCCTGCTTTATGTCTAGGTTTACATGTCGACTCTAAGAAAATGTCAACTTGCTTTTTCTTCATGAAGCTAAAGTATAAGAATAATCGTAAGATTCGAGCATAATTCCGTATTTGTCGTAGAAAATAAAAATTACATTTGTGCATTTTCAAAAATCTCACTTTACGTTTCCAGCTTTATAAGTCAAATCCAGGGAAGTATTAACTACTTTTGCTTCTTGAAACTAAAATATAAACTCAGTCATAGCTTTCGACCAAAATTTAGGACTTTTCTTTAAAAATTGTGTGTCTTCTCCCTTTTCTGATTTATTCACCTGCTTCTATTAATTTCTCTGATATATCAAAGAATCTTTTTCCAGAAAGCGATTGCTTCCCCTAGTGATAGGGTATAATTTACCCTAGTGATGGGGTGGAGCTAAAATCACCAGGTCTGATTCCAAATATGCGAGATTATTTTCTTTGGGGAATGAATTGCTCAAAATTTACAAAAATATTTACCTTAAAGTCTTCTCCCTTTTTAGTTTTATTCACCTGTTTCTATAGGCCTGATTCCAAAATTGCAAAATTTTTTCTCTTTGGGGAACGGATTGGTAAAAATTTTATGAACACCAGTCAAATAATCAGTGTATTTAATATGGACCCCTACATGTCCCAGTACAAATCCTATTGTCTACCCTCAGACTATCTTGGAAAAATCAAAAGCGCGAACAATACCTTGATTATTGTTAATAGCAGTCCATCGACTGTGCTGACGGGTCATTGGCTGTGCATCTTTCAAACAACGAAGACGATTGAATTTTTTGATCCTCTTGGTCTACCCTATACATTCGACACACCTCACATCAGCAACTATATTGAGAGCAGTGGGAAAACTATTATTCAAAATCGAAAGAGGGTGCAGGATCTAACGACTAAAAGCTGTGGCTTCCATGCACTACTATATTTTGTGTTCCGATGTCGCGGCTATACTTACAAGCAGTTTCTCCACATTTATAGTGACAATCCCCGTCTGAATGACTTTCTAGTGGAAAATATCCTCTCAGACCTATATAGTATTGATTTCAGTACCCTAAGAGTAAAGTGCTTAAAAAATGTTTGTGAATTTGTTTATTAATAAAATGCATATATATACAACAATGTCTTTAAATCTTCACTTTAGATTTCTTCATCTTCGATGTATAGGCAACTGTCGTGAACCACTAATGCTGGTAAATCATTTGGATTCACTCTATATTGATCTTGATTGACTGCAAAGTCAGGGTCACATTTTCTACAGTACAATGTAACTTCACTCTTGTCATATCTCTTTGTATAGTCAATGATACTATTTGCATTCATATTATGAAATTCACGAGTTTCAATCTGTCTATTTGAAGCAATATCACATACAATGTTTTCAAATGGTGAATCACATTCCGTCACAGCCAAATAAAAATCACTTGGTTTATAGTCATAGTAGGTGGTGTCATCACAACGATGACGTAGAAACCAGATTGTCTTGTTACCCCAACAGTTGAATCGTAGACCAGATTCCTCTTCCCAGAATAATTTAAATCCACGACGATACCAATCTCGTAGAAATAAACTAAAATCACGTTTGGGATTCTTTCCAATCGTAGCGGGGTAAGTATTCTCCCACTGATCACATTTATCATAGTGACAATTGGAGCACAGGTGTCCTCTAGGATGAGAGTCACACACCTCCTCAAGACATGAATTACATCCTTTAATTTGTACTGCATAGCCTCTATGTAATTTACAAGGATTACATAATTTACACTTTTCACTATAGTCATCAATAATTGTACAATTCTCACATTGATTCCAACTGCCAAGAGTGTACATGCACAATGGACATATATAGAACATTTTTCGGTTTCCGATGTCAACTCACTCACAGCTAAAACAAAACTGATCCTCTTCGTTCGATAAATTCAATGAGAGGGAAATGGTGGGAGAGAGGAGTAGCTCTGTGACGTTACCTCTTTCGAATGATGGGGGAGCCATCTACATTGAATCCATTGGCAATATTTTCAAAAGTATATCCACAATATGATTCTGCTTTGTTTCAATTAATATATCAATAAATTGACTATAAGCATTTGAATCACATTTTAAAAGTTTCATACAATAGTCCAATGGGGAAGAATCACTCGTCATTATATTGTCAAGTGTTCCCGGACAAGAGAATATCCTGCGTTTAAGAGATAACTCGAGAAAATCATCATCCAAAATCAAATGTTTTTCCATAAACACTAGATTTGATCTAATTCTCTCTTTCTCAAATTTATTCATTTTTCAATCCTTTCACTCCGACTGCTGACTCTAGACTGACCCTGATTCGTTAGCCCTAACCAGAAAAGAAAGGGAACATTTTCGATTTCGAAACAATTTTATTGAATAATTACAACAACAACAATAATACAGAGCATGTACAATTAACGATACTGTTTATTGTCTTCAATATGTTTCACCAATGCACTTAAAGCACATTGAAGTCTATTCACATGTGCTATATCAACTTTAGCGGCGAAACATAATTGATCCTCCATTTTAAATTTGCTCAAGGATATCACATATCTTGCATATACTGCATCCCATTCCAGACAAATCCGTGAACCTTTCGTGATTTCCACCGCAATGTTTGGTGCTCTTGTACTATTATCATCAACTCCACTATCAACTTCTAATAGGGTAAACATTCCACTCATCGCCATCACAAATATATATCCAAATGAGTAAAGTCAAACTGTTCTTCTTCTCACTCCTTGAATTCTATTCACAGACTAATAAAACTCTAGCAAAAAACCCGTTCCTTATATTCACTCTGCCGCTAATATGTAAACAAGCCCTCTGATTGGCTGAGAAGGAAACATGTGATCTAACTGTTTCCGGGAAAGTCATAACATTGGCGAGAGCAACAACAACAAATACTATTTCTGGACACCATGACATTCACGAACGATTACGCAATCAAGTTCTCGGAAATTCACTTCCCCCTCGAGTCCTAGATCAATAACATTGTTCCCGTTAGAATTCAATGCGCATGTGCAACCTTCGTTCCGGAGTTATTACACATAAAAACATCAAATAAATCGACCTTGGAAAAAGAGGTCATTGAGCGATTACGTAATCTTTCTCCCTAGGGACTCTATGACCATATTGTTTCATAATTCCCCCTTCGTGAATCAATAATTCCCCCATCGATTATGTAAATCACCCCTCATGTCATTACACGTGGCCAAACAACAACAGATCGATTGACCTTGACCCCCATTAGACTCGATCGATAATCCTTGAATAAATTATGTCCCAACAGCATTAAACTAAATTGTAGATGGCAGCAGGGTGTTCGTTCTGTACCTTTAGGATCACTTCTACTCTAGTCCTATGAATTTCAAATCGAATAAGCCCTAATTGAAGTTTCTACGAAAACACTTTCTATAAAAACCTTATATACCCCCAGGGCATAAATTATAACCCTTGCCCTGAGGGCTCTTGGGGGGGGTCATCCTCAAAGACCTAGTTTCCAGAACTTTCAACTACGTTGAACAAAATGGCTATGTCAAAATTTTGATTGGATAGGTTTCGGAAAAAGGTGGGCGTGAGAGGGGGGTTAGTTGCCCTCCAATCACTTTCGACTATTAAAATAGGCACTAGTACTTTGACTTTCCAATCGAATGAGCCCTTTTTGAAGTTTCTACGACAAAGCTTTCTATAAAAACCTTATATGCCCCTCAGGGCATAACTTACAACCCCTGCCCTGAGGACTGTGGGGGGAATGTCCTCCTCAAGAACCATAATTTCTATCTAGAAATCAACTAAGTTGAACAACTTGGCTATCTCAAAATTTTGATTGGATGTGTTTAGGGAAATGGTGGGCATGGAAGGGGTGTTCGTTGCCTTCCAATCACTTTCGACTATTGAAAAGGGCACTAGCCATTCCAATTTCCAATTGAATGAGCCCTTTTCAAAGTTTCTACGACAACTCCTTCGATACAAAGTGCCCTGGTCTAGAAAAAAAATAATACATTGTGCCATAATCATTCTTTACATAGGCAGCGCTTTTGCGCTGCCTATGATTATTTTTCAGATAATCCATTATTTTCGCAAATGTGATGTAATCATTTTTTAAAACATATCCCGGGAAGGCTCATTTTATACCTATTACTCATATCTAAATGCTTTTTATCAGCTTTACCATTTACAAGCGCCATATAGCACTAAAAATGTCACTTTTGGTGCCACTTTTGGAAGAGTTTGGAAGCCTAAAACGTTGCCACTGTAATAATTATGATCTGAAGCCCTTACCTGGAGGTTTATATGAACCCCTCACATATACTCCCCCTCCAGACCCTCTTAGTAAGTTCTATAAATAACCTACTCATCTTAAAATTAAAAGATTATTGTGAAAACAAATTAACTAAAACTAAAAACTTTTCAACTAAAAATTTACCAAAAATTAAGCTTGAATGATCAACACTTTTGAATTAAACCTTCAAACTTCACTCTGCGATGCAGCCTGTGTGCTAGTTCTAACAGTGTAATTAAGGGGAAGCGATATCCTTGCCCCCTTACTTTTCTGTTCCTGCCTAGGTTTTGAAAAACACCTTTTTTGGTCATTTCATTGGAAAAGGCACTTTTTTCATTTGAAAAAAAAAAACGGGGGAAACAAAAGTGCACTTTGTGGGAATGTGCTATCAAGTCAAACTTATAAAAAGCGATTAGGTATAAACATTTTAAATGATCCCTTAAACAGCTCTTTTTGTTACAATAGCCTTCTAGATTCTGCTAGTCAGTTGGTGATTTATAAAACAGTTCGTGGTAACGAACTGTAAGTAAGGAGTGACCCGGCTCAATAGTAGCCGAAACTCTAAAAAACGGAATTTTGATACCAATAGATACATCAAAAGAATCAGATTTTCATGTTGATTTTAAATATATAAGTTTCATCAATTTTAGTAGTACCCATCAAAAATTAAGTGCCTAAAACAATTTGCCTAATTTTCGAAAAAAGAGGGAAACACCCCCTAAGCATCATAGAGCCTTAATGAACACCATAGCACCATCAGATTCAACGTATCGTAGAACCCTACTGTATATGTTTCGAGCTCCTGTCTGCAAAAATGTGGAATTTTGTATTTTTTTGCCAGAAGAAAGATCACAGATGCGTGTTTATTTGTTTTTTTGTTGTTTCTCTTTTGTTTTTTAAAAATGGAGGGCAACTAGGCCCCCTCTCACGCTCATTCTTTTCCCAAAGTCACCTGATCAAAACTTTGAGGTAGCCATTTTGTTCAGCATGGTCAAAAAATATAATAACTGTCTTTGAGGATGACTTAATCCCCCACAGTCCCCGGGGGAAGAGCTGCAAGTTATGAAGTTTGCCCAATGTTTACATATAGTATTGGTTACTGGGAAGTATGGAGACGTTTTCAGGGGGATTTTTCCTGGTACTGGGGATGGAGGTGGATAGGGATATACGCGGGAGGATCTTTTCATGAAGGAGGTTTTCATGGGGAAGGGACATTGTTATGAGGGGATGCAAAATTTCCCAGCATTATTAAAAAAAAAATGATCAGAAATTAAATAAAAAAAAACAAGTTTTTAACTGAAAAACTTGTCAACGGAAAACTTTTCAACATCAGAACTTAAAATGAACAGAAACTATTACGTATATGATTGGGTTCGCCCCCTAGTCAATGTCTCACTCTTTACGATAAAGTATTTTTAGTACTCTCATAAGAGCTATTTATTCTGATTAACGGTCTTTGTGATTAATGGGTCATTCTTAAGGAATTGGAAAAAATTCGAACTTTAGCGTGAGCGAGGTATTGACTAGGGAGGTGAACCCCCCTAATATACGTAATAGAAATATACAAATATAGAAGTTCGTTACGTAAGTTAATAAGTAAGTTACATATTTTTATTACTAACAAAAATACTCGTAAATAAAATTAAACAACTTTCGAGAAAGCCATCTAGCCAAAAAAAAGTATAATTAATGTGCATATTTTGTTTTAATTATTCATGTGAGGTGAGCCAAAATCAAAACCTGCATTAATTTAAAAACGTTCAGAAATTAAATAAAAAACAAGTTTTTCTTTTAAATGAAAATAAGGAGCGACATTAAAACTTAATACGAACAGAAATTATTTCGTATATGAAAGGGGCTGTCCCCTCCTCAACGCCTCGCTCTTTACGCTAAAATTTGACTCTTTCTCACGACTCTATTTTTAAAACAATAAGAACCTATAGCGTAAAGCGCGAGGCGTTGAGGAGGGGACAGCCCCTTTCATATACGGAAATTGTTCTGTTCGTTTTAATTTTTTATTTGGCTCCTAGCAGAGGTTGAAATTGACATACTACGAATGCTAGACCACACGCCCTTTTCTAGACCATTCAGATATGTTTATAAGAATAATGAATACTAATGAAGTGACGTCAGACCTGTACTTCCAGAAAATTTTTAGCATTGGATTTGCGTAATGGGCCCAAGAGGTCCTAGCAACCGCTCATAGCAACCACAACTAAGGATTTTAAGCTACTGAACAATAAGCAAGGGGTTTCAGAGCTAAAATCCTAGGTGTAAGAAACGTCTGGAATTGCTTACCGACTAAAGGTATATCTGGTCAACACCTTGATTATTGCCAGTACACAAAGCATCCTGTAGTTACTTGACATTTCATGGGATTATTTGGAAAGGGAAAAGTTAGAACTTCTAGGTTGTGGTTGTTATAATACACAAGTTCCAATTTTCAGTATAGAGACTCCATTAAGAGTTATAAATGTGTAAGAAAAAATTTATCAGAACGTCTTTCAGACCTCATCTTTTGAGAGTTGGACGACCGAACGAAGTAAACGTTCAATTCTGACACTTTTTTTGCTTAACATTATCAAATATGGGAATTTAGAATGTTATCATTTTAAAAGTTTCCCATGACCTAAATGATTCCTGATTATGACTTCTTTATTTACCAGCCTTAGACACATCCACTTCAGCTGCTTTTGCATACCTCCAACAATAAAATCAATATTAAAAATAAAATTATCACCATTTTAAAAATTATGCTCATCCAAACAGCTATTTCCAAACACTTTTATTGAACCACTAATTTAAACGAGTAGACAATACGATACAGGCTGAACGCGTTCGTAAAATGTTGAATTGTTCTTATATAATGGAAGAACTTTAGTTATGGAAAGATCAAAGTAGGTAAAGAGATTTTCAGGGCTAAAATCTTTATTTATTTTCGTTAAAAGTAGAGCCGTTTTAAATTTATATTTTTATGGTATCTGACGCATTTTCCTCAACTAGGCATAGTTTTGGAGAGTTGTTAGTTCAGCTTCTTTTTTGAATATTCCCAGTTATTTGATTGAAACTGTTTGATAATAATATTAAAAGGGTACATTTTCCTCCACTAGGTATAATTTCAGACAGTTGTTAAGGAAGTTTGGCATAAGTGAATCCTACATTATTGAGATACCTTTAGCGAGGAAATATATAATTTAGACAATACAGCCCAGAGATCTGAGGCAGTATGGTGGGTATAAGCTTATAAGAGTTCTAGGTTTCACGAGATTTCTGTTAAATTTCTTCTCTTTTGAATATTCTCTTTTATTTGATTGCAACTGTTTAATAATAATAAAAATAAAGGTACTATTTTCCTCCACTAGGTATAATTTCAGAGATTTGTTAAGGAAGTTTGGCATAGGCGAATCCTATATTATTGAGATATCCTTAGTGAGGAAATATGTATTTTAGAGAATACAGTTCAGAGGTCTAAGGCAACATGTTGGGCATAAGCTTGCTATTTTTCTCAACTAGGTATAGTTTCGTAGAGTTGTTAGCCCCGCTTCTTTTTTGAATATAAATATTTATTTGATTGAAACTGTTTAATAATAATAAAAATAAGGGTACTATTTTCCTCCACTAGGTATAATTTCAGAGAGTTTTTAAGGGAGTTTGGCATAGGTGAATCCTATATTATTGAGATATCTTTAACGAGGAAAAATATATTTTATAGAAAACAGTTCAGAGGTCTAAGGCAACATGTTGGGCATAAGCTTGCTATTTTTCTCAACTAGGTATAGTTTCGTAGAGTTGTTAGCCACGCTTCTTTTATTGAATATCCCCATTTATTTGATTGAAACTGTTTAATAATAATAAAAATAAGGGTACTATTTTACTCCACTAGGTATAGTTTCAGAGAATTTTTAGGGAAGTTTGGCATAGGTCAATCCTATATTATTGAGATATTTTTAGCGAGGAAATATATATTTTAGTGGATACAGTCCAGAGATCTGAGGCAGTATGGTGGGTATAAGGTTTTAAGAGTTCTAGGTTTCAGGAGATTTCTGTTAATTGTCTTCTTTTTTGAATGTTCTCGTTAGTAGTAATCAACATTATACTTTGCTGACGCCCCCGTAACAAACAGGTTTTTCTGGTAGGTAAACATTTCTACAGGGCATTACACGTTTTCAAAGAGGAACGAGTATAACTTGATTGGTGATTGGGATTTGAATAAAAGGAATAGTTTTCTTTACAATTCATATTAGAACTCTATTTGCGAATTTTTTTTTGCGAAAAGGTATTTGCGTAAAGGTATTGCGTTGGTTAAGAATGCTTCACAGGTAATTAAAGAATGGGATGCTTCCATCAACAATACAAAGATTATGCTCAGATACTTAATAGATTTGACGCCTACAAGAGACATTGGTAAAAGGTATTCAATAGCTTAATTGAAAAGTAACGATAGAATGACATTGTGACTTGACCTCGCTTTACCTCTCCGATGTGGTCTGTATAATACAAAAGTAACGTTTGAAAAGTATTGTCAATTTAAAAAGAAATGGCTGAAAAGTGTTTTTGAGGGGGATGGGTTGCATGGAGGGTTGAGTTGCACGAGAGTTCAGTTAAAGGGGATACAGTTACACGGGGGTTTAGTTAAATTGGGTTGAGTTGCACGAGGGTTCAGTTAAATTGGGTTGAGTTGCACGAGGGTTCAGTAGCACGAGGGTTCAGTAGCACGGGGGTTCAGTTGTGCAGGGTTTCGATTATAAAGGGGTTCAGTTACATGGGGGGTTCACTTGCATGGGGGTTGAGTTAAATGGGGCTTGAGTTCCACGAGACTAGTGCTTTGTCGTGGTTTAGCTTGTCACAGTTACATTCTCTTGATCTTTCAAAGTTCACTTTGATTTTATTTCATTGATTCTTTTTGTTTGCATGTCCGGGCTGGTGTTTGCAAGTCCAAGTTGGGTTTTCAGACCTACGTTTTTAGATTTTCGTGGGTGTTTGGATGTTTCGCCGAAAAAAAAACATAGTTGTACCCTCAACGCCTCGCTCTTTACGCTAAATTTTTTTATTGTTTAAAAAATTAGAATTGTGAGAAAGTCAAACTTTAATGTAAAGAGCGAGTCGTTGAGGAGGGGACAGTCCCTTTCATAAACGGAATAATTTCTATTCGTTTTAAGTTTTGACATCGTTCCTTACTTTCAGTTTAAAAAAAAAAACTTGTTTTTTACTTAGGTAATAATGGAACATTTAGTATTTTGTCTAATGTAAGTGTTTTCTTAAGAAAATGGCCCATCTGTAACAAATATAGCCTTAGCTAGTTAAAACTGCACATAAACTCTTGATTTTTTTTATCGTGTTACTTAGATAATAAAGGAACATTTGGTTTTCTTTCCTAATTTAGTGTGTTTTCTTAAGAAAATGCCCCATCTTTGACAAATTTTGCCTTAACTAGTTAAAACTGTGCATAAATTCTCCAATTTTAGTTATGTTACTTAGCTAATAAAGGATCATTTGGTTTTCTTTCCTTATTTATGTGTTTTCTTTTGTTTGCATGTCCGGGCTGATGTTTGCAAGTCCAAGTTGGGTTTTCAGACCTACGTTTTTTAGATTTTCGTGGGTGTTTGGATGTTTTGCCAAAAAAAAACATAGTTGTACCCTCAACGCCCTCGCTCTTTACGCTAATTTTTTTTATTGTTTAAAAAATTAGAGTTGTGAGAAAGTCAAACTTTAACGTAAAGAACGAGTCGTTGAGGAGGGGACAGCCCCTTTCATAAACGGAATAATTTCTATTCGTTTTAAGTTTTGACATCATTCCTTACTTTCAGTTAAAAAACAACTTGTTTTTTACTTAGGTAATAATGGAACATTTAGTATTTTTTCTAATGTAAGTGTTTTCTTAAGAAAATGGCCCATCTGTAACAAATATAGCCTTAGTTAGTTAAAACTGCACATAAACTCTTGATTTTTTGTCGTGTTACTTAGATAATAAAGGAACATTTGGTTTTCTTTCCTAATTTAGTGTGTTTTCTTAAGAAAATGCCCCATCTTTAACAAATTTTGCCTTAACTAGTTAAAACTGTGCATAAATTCTTCAATTTTAGTTATGTTACTTAGCTAATAAAGGAACATTTGGTTTTCTTTCCTTATTTATGTGTTTTCTTTTGTTTGCATGTCCGGGCTGGTGTTTGCAAGTCCAAGTTGGGTCTTCAGACCTACGTTTTTTAGATTTTCGTGGGTGTTGGGATTTTTTGCCAAAAAAAAAAAACATAGTTGTACCCTCAACGACTCGTTCTTTACGTTTGTTTTGACATCATTCCTTACTTTCAGTTAAAAAAAACTTGTTTTTTACTTAGGTAATAATGGAACATTTAGTATTTTTTCTAATGTAAGTGTTTTCTTATGAAAATGCCCCATCTGTAACAAATATAGCCTTAGCTAGTTAAAACTACAAAACCAAATGTTCCTTTATTAGCTAAGTAACATAACTAAAATTGAAGAATTTATGCACAGTTTTAACTTGTTAAGGCAAAATTTGTTAAAGATGGGGCATTTTCTTAAGAAAACACACTAAATTAGGAAAGAAAACCAAATGTTCCTTTATTATCTAAGTAACACGACAAAAAATCAAGAGTTTATGTGCAGTTTTAACTAGCTAAGGCTATATTTGTTACAGATGGGGCATTTTCTTAAGAAAACACTTACAGTAGAAAAAATACTAAATGTTCCATTATTACCTAAGTAAAAAACAAGATTTTTTTAACTGAAAGTAAGGAATGATGTCAAAACTAACGTAAAGAACGAGTCGTTGAGGGTAAATCTACGTTTTTTTTTCGGCAAAACATCCAAACACCCACGAAAATCTAAAAAACGTAGGTCTGAAAACCCAACTTGGACTTGCAAACACCAGCCCGGACATGCAAACAAAAGAAAACACATAAATAAGGAAAGAAAACCAAATGTTCCTTTATTAGCTAAGTAACATAACTAATGTCAAGTTGGGCTTTTCATACCTACGTTTTTTAGATTTTCGTGGGTGTTTGGATGTTTTGCCAAAAAAAAACATAGTTGTACCCTCAACGACTCGTTCTTTACGTTAGTTTTGACATCATTCCTTACTTTCAGTTAAAAAAAAACTTGTTTTTTACTTAGGTAATAATGGAACATTTAGTATTTTTTCTAATGTAAGTGTTTTCTTAAGAAAATGCCCCATCTGTAACAAATATAGCCTTAGCTAGTTAAAACTGCAAAACCAAATGTTCCTTTATTAGCTAAGTAACATAACTAAAATTGAAGAATTTATGCACAGTTTTAACTAGTTAAGGCAAAATTTGTTAAAGATGGGGCATTTTCTTAAGAAAACACAATTAATTAGGAAAGAAAACCAAATGTTCCTTTATTATCTAAGTAACACGACAAAAAATCAAGAGTTTATGTGCAGTTTTAACTAACTAAGGCTATATTTGTTACAAATGGGCCATTTTCTTAAGAAAACACTTACATTAGAAAAAATACTAAATGTTCCATTATTACCTAAGTAAAAAACAAGTTTTTTTTTAACTGAAAGCAAGGAATGATGTCAAAACTTAAAACGAATAGAAATTATTCCGTTTATGAAAGGGGCTGTCCCCTCCTCAACGACTCGTTCTTTACGTTAAAGTTTGACTTTCTCACAACTCTAATTTTTTAAACAATAAAATAATTTAGCGTAAAGAGCGAGGGCGTTGAGGGTACAACTATGTTTTTTTTTGGCAAAACATCCAAACACCCACGAAAATCTAAAAAACGTAGGTCTGAAAACCCAACTTGGACTTGCAAACATCAGCCCGGACATGCAAACAAAAGAAAACACATAAATAAGGAAAGAAAACCAAATGATCCTTTATTAGCTAAGTAACATAACTAAAATTGGAGAATTTATGCACAGTTTTAACTAGTCAAGGCAAAATTTGTTAAAGATGGGGCATTTTCTTAAGAAAACACACTAAATTAGGAAAGAAAACCAAATGTTCCTTTATTATCTAAGTAACACGATAAAAAAAATCAAGAGTTTATGTGCAGTTTTAACTAGCTAAGGCTATATTTGTTACAGATGGGACTTTTTTTTAAGAAAACACTTACATTAGAAAAAATACTAAATGTTCCATTATTACCTAAGTAAAAAACAAGTTTTTTTTTTAAACTGAAAGTAAGGAACGATGTCAAAACTTAAAACGAATAGAAATTATTCCGTTTATGAAAGGGACTGTCCCCTCCTCAACGACTCGCTCTTTACATTAAAGTTTGACTTTCTCACAACTCTAATTTTTTAAACAATAAAAAAATTTAGCGTAAAGAGCGAGGCGTTGAGGGTAAAACTATGTTTTTTTTTCGGCGAAACATCCAAACA